>BOPP01000229.1:1264812-1311020 GCA_017312745.1 Gryllus bimaculatus | reverse complement strand
GTGGCGGCGGAGACGGAGGCGGAGGCGGCGGCGGAGGCGGAGGCGGCGGCGGAGGCGGAGGCGGCTCCCACGGGAAATCCACGCATGGGCTCCGCGGGCCGATGAATGGCCAGGAGCTGGGAGGATCGCCGCGTCTGCGAGGGGGTGAAGATGAAGGCGAGCAGGTATGCCCAAGGCAAAATGAGGATGGACGATAGGACGACAAGTAAACGGCGATTGGGGGGATGGTCGGAAGGGGGAACTTGTACGAGTTCCTAGAAGGGAATCAGAAGCTAAAATAAAGAGACACCATTCATAAAGAGCGTCGTAATAGTTCTACCTGCACGTGCAGTGCAAGGAGAGAAATGAATGGGAAGAGTGGATAAAAGATAATAAAAAACGTTGAAAGAAGTGAGAATGTGACATGAGCTAAATAGAGCAAACGAAAGGTGATTTATAAATCTCAATATGAAGGAAGATTTCAAATATGAGAAAAAAAGAAAGAAACGAAACGAAGTTCAGAAAGAACAGATTCGATTGATTTATGTTACCTGCTATGGTCATTAGAACCTTTAGTGCAATGATTGTTTCCTCTTATTCCGGAAAGGTGACGGTGTTCCTTCACGCTGGAAGGTAAGATCCAGCGTCGACCTACATGTCGGTTTGCAATGGATTCCCTCTCCACGTAGATCCCCCGGCTACCGATTGCCCAAGCTGGGACAAGCTCTAAGCACCCGACTGGTCTCCCAACGCATTTGGTAGTGAGTGCACGTGTGTATGGAAGGTGACAGGAAAGCGCCAGGAAGAAGGAAATATTGCGCGTGGTGTGTGGCCGCCACTAGAATTCTCCTCCACACACTGACTGAATTCGACTTGGCCATACAGATAGAGTCGAAAATGCGCCACCGTCAAAACTTGAACCATAGAACCAGTTAGCGTCATCTGCAGAGACAGCGGCTTTGTGCTTAACACAACGGAGAGCAGTTTGTGATACTGATAAATGAAAGAAGATTGTACGAATAATAAAACCCGGAGAGATAATGCAGGGTTGGAAGTAAAACAGTCACGAATGCGGGATAATGAATGGAAAATATATGTAGTATCGGTTTTATAGGATTCCATTATGTTGCCACATGAATTTGCATGATTCTATCGATAATAAATTATGAATAAATATAGAATGCAATTTGTCGCGAGGAAAAGTATGGATAATGTCCGATCACAGTCAACATTTTTGCACCTTGCTTTCTCTTTGAAACACTCACCGCATACTTTTTATAATACCGTGATACCGGCAACTGAAATATGAACTGTGCTTGGTTGGTGGTCAGGATCTGAAGTTAAAGCAAATTGACGCATTTATATTGATATTACACATAAAAATAAATTATATATTTTATATTATATATAATTTGCGAGATTAATCGTAGTTTGCAGATACGACGCCATCGCGTAGCATATAAATTAATATGTTTAGTAATTGCATTAATTGTACGTGTATAACCTGGTTTACGTTCTTCAATTAAGAAATAATTAAACTAATCACATGTGAACAATATAAAATCATAACGTATTTGTCATTTATATTTGACATATTGTATTAACTCATATTTTCCATTACAACATTTAACGTTCATATTCTTGTTTTAAACAGTAATTTACGTATTAAAATAATTTCGTAAAACTCACGCACGTTTCCATAACATACGTTTTACGTAAAGTAAATGAAAAGAATAATTGTATTTTAACGTAATTTAAACTTCATACAAAAAGAGAAAAGCTTCACTGCCGTTCTGATAAGCATGAAATATCTAAGAAGGATATAATTTCATAAAGAAATTAATGTCTTTTGTGGCAAGAATTCATAAAAAATGTATTTATATATTCTAATTTATATTTTGGAATAGTTTTGATTATTGCGAAACGTTTAAATAATTTAAGCCATTCAATTACAATATTTGTCTGGAATACAAAGAATTTCAAAATACAATTTTAATAAGACAATTGAAAAATATCTTGTGTCATAAAAGGTGGGTACTGCAGTTTTCAAACGGTATCCACATAGCAGTTTTGATCTTGCGAACAAACAGTGTAACAACAAACAAATAAATTAAGCAATGCAAATAAATTCAAATTTAGAAAACGAAAAACTGCATGTAATTTTTAGAAGTCAATTAATGATGTTTGGTTCACATACTATATGATATACCAATCGTTTATCTGCATTTGCTTCTTTTCACTGTACTCTATATTTTTCTATCGAGTCAGTTTGGCCTCATCAAAGTAGAAACAAATTATGTTGTTTTTTAACTTCCTACGAAATGACAAGTACTGATAACAAGACACGTTCCCGTATAGACAAATAAACGTCAAACTATTCCCAAGTTATAGAGCTAAGAATAAAATTTTATACCTTTATGAATTCGGACTTTCTAGGTATGTAGTTATTTAATTTTTCAAAACTACCCTTGGAAGTTGTTCACGTACCTCCTATATGCTTATCACATAACTCTCCAGATTCCGCGAACCACAGTCTCGACCAGGATTTTCGTCCAGTTTCCCTTGAACTATGAAGCAAATGAGCGCTTGTATGTATGTTGTGAACAAAAATGTAGCTTCACTATCAGCATACGTTTTATTTTAATTCTGTGAGATGGTAGTGCTGAATATAGTCATTTTTCAACTACTATAAAAGCACGAAAAGTATAAGGAAAAATAATTAAAATACGTAGCTCATTTGCCTACGCAAAAGTTTTTGTTTACAAGAGAGCGAACATTTCCTATTTATTTACAAAAATGAATATGGTCGCATCAACCTATCCCAGTTACTAGCGACCTCAGTGTAAATTACAGGAATTAAAATATTCACGTTATTCCCATTTACAATATTTACTTAGAGCTTCAATAACTCTAGCACGAATTCACAAACGTATGCATTAACTGTTTTAAAAACCATTTGAATACTTCTTGTAATCAAATTTTGGCAAAAACTCGTTGCCACTTGAAGATACAATTCAGCTTAATATAGAATTAAAGGAGGGCAGAAGTTCCGGTGCTCAAGAAAACTGCACTTCAATAGATTGCTCTACCTTCCATATGAAATACTGTACCAATCACGTATTCTCATCCGAGGATTATTTCGCCAGTCCCCCCATAGTTAGACAACTATTGTCTTATGCAGTGTGTGACAAGAAAGTACAAAAATGATCAGCGAAGTAAAATTGATACTTCAAATCTACCTACAAGCACCGCACCAAAAATTCACAAGAATAGAGCGTCTCACTTTAACTAGAAGCAGCTTTGTGGACAGCCCTCTCCCGTCGGGAGTAAAGATGAACGAACGGAAATATGTTACAATCTGCCTGTAAATCGTTTCGAAGAAGGCTCTCCTCGAAAGGTAGTTATTCAGATTATAATATTATTCATGGTAAAAAATTATTCATGAAATTCTAAGAAGACATTTTCAAGTTTTCACATATGAAAGATGTTAGCACGTGTAGAAGCAATACGTTCACACTACGTTCTCTCTTCCACAGACTTTTTGCATTGGATTTAACGTTCCTAATTAAATAGTTATATATCTGGCCCGCCATCTCCCAACCACCGCGTCACATGGTGACGGGAATGACATTAAATTCAATTGGAGCTGATTTGTGACTGGAGTACCGAGCCACCTACGTGTTCGTAACGACACGTGGCCCGGGTATCATTTCCATCGACGGCTGGGTCCCGAATTTGCATTCTGGAAGTGAGAGTAAAAGTATAACTTCCCCATACCTAGGACATCGACAGGAATGACGCATGAAATTTGTCATCCAAGAAGTGGAGCGGTCCAGTGACAACTTGGATGCTCTGAAGGAGTATTCGCCGCCTACGACACCTGTCCTCTCGATGCCCAAAGGAAGATTGACGTTTCTTTATTATTCCGTAAAATGTGGAAGTATTCGTTTCTTTATTTCTTTTATTTATTTTCTTCCAGTTCGACTTTTGTCTTTCGGGGAATTCGACGGGTACAATGTTACATACAATGAGTTTACTTGGCCATCCTCAGGCAAATGCGGGTGTAGGATTAACACTTCACCATTTTTTTAAATTTGATATTTGGATATCTAGACTAAGAGAAATTTGCATTAGTGAGTTAGAGGAGGAGTTTGTCTTTTGTCATACTTCTAGTTCTTCATAGTGGTCTGGTATTTGGGTGAAGTTGGCTTAGACGAATTCAGATGTTCAAACTTTCATAAATTTCTACTTTTTGTTTGACAATTTGTGATGTGATTTAGTTCAGTTTATTGTTCTATTTCTATTGGATTGCCAAATATGTCGGATTTTTCTTTTCTTTTTAATTAGGTCAAGAAGTTCTTTAGGCAGTGTCGATTTTGACTTTCTGTTTGTATGATTGAAAGGTATATGCGCGTATTTTAATGACAGTTGTATGCAGTTAGTGAGTTTAATTCAAGATCTATGTTTTCAGTTGAGATCATGTTACATGGGTACGTTAAACTGCTAGTTATTAAGTCACGAAATGATTCCAGTTAATTTTACCATTGATTTCTTTAGGAATTTCCTCTAAAGAGTGTGTCGGAGTTCCCAACGATGTGAGAATGGGCGAATGGTCAGAATCAAAATCTGGTACTACATTCTGATAGATTGGTGAGGTTGTACCTTTTGTAATGATTATATCTAGAATGTCTGCTCGCTTGTTTGGATCTGTGAAATATTTATTAGAAGAATAAATGTGAAGAATAAATCCATTGATGACAGAGTCTGTGTGTTCATGTTCTAATCCCAGCTCGGACAAATATTTTTGTGCGTTGGAAACATTTTTGGAAGTACACCTGTTAAATGTATGTAACTCCGGCAAACAATGAGAAAATACTGGCTGTCATGTCCCCGCTAGCTACTTTTTTGCTGAAATTTAGTGGGATCACCTTTAACATAACATTTCAGTTTGTTGAGTCTAGAAAACATGGAACAGAGATACACTGCAGCCGCGCCATCTACAATTCACCCAGACAGCGGTGGATCCCTACCTCGCAACTCACATGAAGCGGAAGACTAAAGAGAATTGGAAATTTGTATCCTAACTATGGTAACTATCACCGTGAATGTTAAGCCACAAATCAATGTATCTCTGGAGCAACATATCAAAATATTTTAATTTCACAAATACTTTGTACACTCTCCGAGAGAACACTAATGATACAGTGAATCAAAACATAATATATAGTCAATAAATTTTATTTTTCAGTTATTACGAGCGAAAAATGTGGTTTCTTATGTATGTTATAATACACTGTTGAAATGTATTTAAAATTTGAATTTAGATTTAATTTGTGCATTGAAAATGAATAACTCAACATTCAGTGACCTTCCATCGTGCCAACAATTCCTTGTACTTCTGCCCTAGTCTTCATAGCCGAAGTCGCTAAGGCTGAAGGGCCGTTACTGACTCGACTCGAAGGGCCGCGGGTTCGAATTTCGCCACGGACTTGGTTGTTTGTGTGTATTCGTTTTGTCCCTACATGTTATCTCGGTAGTTGCTATATGATCAAGTAGTTAAAAAAGCGACCTACAAAATTCTTTATATTAATCACATGCAGACTAGATGTTTAGGTGCCCAAACAACTAGATGTGTTCTTATTAATCTTTTTTATATTTGAAATGAATATAAAAGTAATTCTATTTCAACGGGTAGTTTGTAATATGTAATAATAATATAAATATTAATATAATATTTAACAATGGATACATTAAATTTCTTTAGTAAGTTCAGAAAATTAGTAAAAGCTATATTTCGTAATACGCATCACTGAGTTCTGGGAGTGGGTGGGGGGCTTCAGCTCTTCCACCGGTTGGGCACGCCATAAACATTAAAAGGCAATACGCATTATCATTAAAAGGAAACCACAGCAAGCATTGCACTCATTGCAGCAATAAGAGTTTCATTCCGTAACGAGCTGGAAACAGCTGCGCTCATCTAGAATCCTGCCAAATGTCGTGTGCACTCCTCACGGATTCTCAGTGCAGAAGACCAAGGACGGGCGAAACATTCGACGGCATAATCTCAGAAAAAATGTGGCTATTTACAGCAACATTATTAAGCAAACAAAATGTGAGGAATATGTCCTAAAATCTGTGACGGTGTGGCCAAACTTTAGGACGATCACAGAAGCGGACACCTGTGCAAGACATTTCTTCTCGATCACCCCGAGCCAATAAGATTTGTCTGCCATATTTGCTGATTCGTCGAAAACAATTATCGATGTGATTAATGGCGACACAAGGATCAAGAGGAAGGCGCGCATTTTCATAATTCCGAGGAATGCACGTTCTTACCTTCTACATTACTAAATTCGAATGCGAGCAGAAATTGAAAAAAGAAAAAAAAACAGCCGCCGGCCATATTCGAGGTGTCTATGGTTTCGTTAGAAGCCCAGTAACTCGAGTAAAATACAAAAATATTGAGTTTCGATTTTCAATTAAAAATACAAATAGTTCATCGTGTAAATCCACCCGTTCTCCCACTGCATACTCCCATTTATTGTCTTATTCCGTTCATTACTACTTACGATACCGCTGACGTCATGTGACAGAAAATGACCAAGAACAGACCGCCCGCCATTAAATATTTGCAATTCACCTGTTCCGTTATAGAGAGAAATTTTATAAAGTTCTTGATATGTAAAGTGTTATCACTGTGTATTCATATCAAATATACCAGACAGTTATTCCAGACGGTTTTTATTAACATAATTAATTTATTTCAATGTTATACGAGAGTATTTTAGTCTTTGTTCTTAACAATGTGTGCTACGTTTTGGAAAACTACCGGTATTTTGTATGATTTTGTTCAGCAGCATTTCTGTTGCTACTATGCATTAATTGTGATTTATAATTGTCCGGATGGTGACGTCAATTACATTAAGATGTGATCCTCGTTACAGATATGTATGGCTACATACATACATACATACATACATACATACATACATACATACATACATACATACATACACACATACATACATACAGGTGTCGCAAAATAAATTTTACAAATGTGGGGTCAATACGAGCCGCAAATTATCACTTTTGGTCAATGACCCTAAAGTGGGAAATTTCATATAACGGACTTCACATTTGCCTGTTTGCTAGGTGGTTCTTCAGCACAGATGTTCTACATGTCACTTTTTAATGAAGTTGAGAGTTCTTGAACCTGCCGATATGTCACATGTGTATGGAAATCTCACTCGGGCATAAATTTATGTTTGTATGCGTATGTACATGTACGTACATGTATGTATATGCCTTTCGCTACAGTTACTCCAAAGTTATACCTAAAACCAGTGTTAAATTATTGGTGGTTGCTACATGACCATAGCAGTTGACAAGAGACCTTGAATAGGTAAAAAAAAAAAAATTGCCTTGTGCGTAGCTCGCCAGGGAGATTGTTGAAACCCGTGATGCGTGATCGCTATGTAGCGAGCACGATTGGACAATTAGCTCCAATAACCCCACCATCGATAACACAAGTTCAGAATGTCAGCTTTGAACTGCCTGAATAAATCATGAAAGTGTTCGGGGCCAACTGATTTGTCTCAGTTGTTGTTACTGCTGTCTCTGACCGGGGAGCCGGCGCATGTTCGACAGCTAGGAAGTTAGTAAAAAATTCAGTCTGGAGAACGAATGGCCGGCTACTCTTACCGGTAGTTTTCCGTGCTTTCTCCAATGAAAAATCAAGGAAATACCTAAACAATCGGGTCACGGACCACGCGCAATCTTTCCTTCCTCGCCCTTTCGCCCTTCCCTTGTTCCGACTGGGGGGTGACCAGCTGTCAAGGTACCTAGATCATGAGGCCCCTTGCAAGCCGATGTGTACGCCACAAGAACTTACATTCAATTAAGAGAGGAACACCAACACCTCCCAGGATATAACATGCATTCACCATCAGGACTATTGACCATAGCAGTTGATGCGCCTGGAAACACAAATTAATCAGTTCACGTAAACGAGTAACCCTCCCTCATTTAGAACCACTGCATCTCCCCGCAGTAGCCGCCGCAGCCGTCGCTGCGCTCGCGCCGCCGCGCTACTACAGCCACTTTACGAGGCTGCGACCCAGTTGGGTGTGCGAACGAGCCTGCACGGCGGAGCGGGGGCGGCCGCCGTTGGCGCCGTCGTTCGCGTCGCAGTTTGCGTCGCGCGCCTGCTGCGCCGCCCCCCCTCACCCGTCCTCCCCCCCCACGTCGCCAACGGGTGGTAACGACGCGAATAGGCTATCGTTCGGTTGACGCGCTATGCGACCACGGTTAATCGTTCACAGTGATATCCAATCGAAAGCTGGCCGCCACATAAACGATCCATTCTTAGATCCCACTCTCACGTATGAAATTAATAAAGCTCCATTTTCAAGGACATAAAATATGTTTAAGCCAGTGAGGATGCATACTTATTCACCGGCGAAATGAAATATTTGGGGAAAAAGAGCGAAAAACTCTCAGAGATAACGTTGAGAGATAGCGTTAGGAAGTAGAACAACCAGTTCTTCAAGTGTACTAAGAAGAAATTAAAATGGTTAATCGTTCACAGTGATTCCAATCGAAGCTGGCGCCAAATAAACGATCCAATTCTAGATCCCACTCTCACGTATGAAATTAAAAGCCATTTTCAAGGACATAAAATAGTTTTAAGCCAAGAGGATGCATACTTATTCAGCCCGGCGAAATGAAATATTTGGGGAAAAAGAGCGAAAAACTCTCAGAGATACAGTGAGGAGATAAGCGTTAGGAGTAGAACAACCAGTTTTCAAAGTGTAATAGAAGAAAATTAAAATGGTTAATCGTTCACAGTGATTCCAATCGAAAGCTGGGCCGCCAAATAACGATCATTCAGATCCACTCTCACGTATGAAATTAAAAGCCTCCATTTTCAAGACATAAAATATGTTTAAGCCAGTGAGGATGCCATACTTATTCAGCCCGGCGAAATGGAAATATTGGGGAAAAAGAGCGAAAATACTCTCAGAGATACAGTGAGGAGATAAGCGTTAGGAAGTAGAACGACCAGTTCTTCAAAGTGTAATAGAAGAAAATTAAAATGGTACAGAAGCACTAATATAATTAACGATGAAACAAAGGCGGTGTGTGCTGGAAATACTATGTAGAAGGGAAAGAGAAAGAACAAAAATAACTGTTTGGATGCTTTATTTTAGAGTAACCAGAAGAGGAAGATCTTGAGAGAATGACGAATGTTGCAGGATAGTAACGTAGGCAGTAGGTAATCTGCGGCAATCTGCCAGATGTTATGAAGCACAGGGGTAAAGAAACAAAAGACGAACGCAGGGAACTCGTTGCAAATGGACAGCATGGCGCGGATAAGTTAGTGAATAACATTACGAACGGGCGGTCTAGCTTAGTATTGGCAGGAATTATCATAGTTGAAATTGAAAAATACTGTTTCGTAATTGGTAGATTCTCACTGTTAACCACTCCGGAAACATGTCCACGGCCCGCGTGGGCCAACCTATCTGAAAATTATTCTCATGTACAAGAACCAATTAAGTTTTTCTCGCGAAATTATCTAATTTTACATATATATTGAGGACCAATTCTTTTTTCGCGAAACTATCTAATTACAGATAAAAAGTGGGGACCAACTCACATTTTCTCGCAAAACTTCTATCTAATTCTACATGTAAATTGGGGACCAAACTAACCCGGTTGCGGAACATGACTGTTTGACCAGGTAAGAGCATTAAGGCGACAGCTGCCGTGGGCGACCTTTTGCCTTGTTCAAAATATTCCGGACTCCCTTCTGCATCGAAATGAAAAGCAAAAAAAGCAACAGATGGGTGTCCAAATTACTTGTTAAGCGTTATAGAATATTAGCAGAGAGAAAGGAAGGACACAAAAATGGCAAGATAGGCAGAACTCATTCCATCAATGAATGATTCAATTGAATGAAAACCAACTTTAAAATGTTTCTTTTGAAATAATGTTTGATTAGCCCTAAATCTGGAAAATTGGGAAAGTAGTTGTGTTTTAAAAATATTGGCTATGAAAATGTTTTTCGAAAATAAAATGTCACGTTCCATTTTTACTTGCAAGGGGATGAGGTATTCTGTCCCCAATTTACGTTTGCCCTTCTTTGGAACGGTCCCCCAACTATGGGTTAAATTCTCATTTCACATTTTGTTCCCAATTTACACTCGCCTGTCTTGTCGTACAGGCCGTTCGAATCGAGTTGATGTTATTTTCGGGGAAGCAATCCTATATGGTTCGAATCCGGACGGACAAATCTAAGAAATTTCCAAAAACATACTTTTGTGTTTTTCGGCGCTACGATCTTAGTGGGTAGATAAAGAATTAAACCAATATTGCGTAAATAGATCTATGTAGGTGGCGTTGCTTAAACTCCAGAACTCCGTGGTTATTTTTACTCCACGACATCATAATTTTTTCACATGAAGATGGCAACACTAATTGTTGACATACAAACAATTTCAAATGAAAATCGTGCGGCAAATTAGAAAAAGGCATAAGGATCATTAAATGTTCATTTTCTAATGAAATATTTCTTCCCTTTCTGGAGATTACAATACAAAAAACAATAACGAACAGAAATCCGTTGTTTGATTTTAATCAAATAACATTTCGACAATAATTTTCTCAGAACAGCCTTTCTCGTTCCTACATCCTGTTCCATTCATCGCCTAAGTTATGACAATCTTATTTTAATTTCTTTAAAAATAATTGTTTCAGAAACTAAATAAAACAGACATTTTCAGTACATATCAAATTCCTAGACAATTTCCGCTTTCCCTCTTCCAAGCCTGTTGCCAAACCGATTAATAATCGAAAATAATATTTTCCTCTTCCATAAGTAAAATTTTGCATTGCTTAAAAGTACCCACATGGTACTTCACACAACGTTTACATATTTCTTCCTTTAAAAGAGGTTTTTCGACTGTTCATTGATGAAACAGTGGTTGGAACGAGACTTCTCATCACAAAATACGTGAATACTTGCATACATGTTACTACGCAAGTATTTGCAAGTTGCAATACGTTGTACCATTAGTTAAAGTTTTAAGATACCCCTGCGTTCATAGAAAACCATACCAATGATAAATTTTACTCCAGTTTAAAGAATTCAGCGTTAATGTTCAATGTATGTCGATAGAAAACACTTAAAACAATCGTTATTACACCTATAATTATGTCTAAAAACTATAAATGAACGCTGCAAAATAAAATATGTAAAACTATTTCCCGTAACATTCTACCAATTCTTATTACATATGCGAAATCTATTTAATCATTTACGTGAAGACTAATTCAACTTACGAATAGTTTAAAGCATATATAAACACAATTTATACATGAACGCATCTTTGAAGCGCTCACTCAGCTGCGACGATAACACCTCATTAAAAGTGCATACAATTATTTCATTACTACAACAAACCCCTACGGAGTATATGCAATTTTCAAACAAGCCGTTTAAATATATATTTTTAGAGTTTTTTTTATCGTTTTCGGAAATGTCAGAAGCACGCATCCAACTGAGAAGTAAACGCAGTCGGAGATACGAGTAGAACACGAAAACAATTAAAAAGCAACAAGAAGCAACGAGGAATAAAACGACATTCTGGGAGAGATGTGACACAAACTCATTGATTCAAAGCGACAAAGCCGGTCGTGTTCCATCACGGCGAACTCGCAAATATTTCTGGGCGCCCATCGCTATTCAGTTTGCATTGGCGCGGTAACACAATGGCATATGGAGAGTGGAATTCGCTTATTTATTGTGTGATTACTACTAATTACACATAGTAATTTGCTCCAATTTGAACTTGTATTTTTACAATTTTGCAGGTAATTCTAGTATCTCATTTTCGTAAAACAGGCACTGGACTCATTGCGAAGCGTCACAACGGCTATTGATTTGTGCTTCCACCTCTTTGTTGCGAAGGAGATTATTGTATTATAACATTTCTATATTACGTAATATTACAAAGCAACAACGTAATGTCTTTATGAGAAGGACACACACTGGATGAGCGGCAGCATTCAAATCAACAGAAACTAGAAAGGGACGAGAATACTACTTCCATGACGGTCCAATCTGTGCAGTACATTGTGTATGATTGAAAAGACAAAACCGGCACACACGAACAAACAGGATATTACAAGTCCTTTGTTAGTGAAATCTCCTTTGAGTAGTGAAATCAAATGGATTCTATATCATGCATAAAGTAGTCCTCATGGGACGTAATGTTTAAAAAAAATGTTCTTACTCATAGATAATTTTTTCCATACTTCTGGGATAGTAAAGATATCTTACCACCCGTATAATAGTAAATGAACTGAATTTACAACATGAATCGTGAATTATTTGCTTTCCATATGAGTTTTTAAGAAAATGAACGATAATAAATACAAAACTGATTTACGTGTAGTCACTTCAAAAAGAGCAATACTGAACAAATCTCTACTGCAATTTGAATCTTGAAATTAGTAAATATTAAAAAAAATAATTTGATAATATTCATGAAAATGCCATAATGTATTATGGATAATATCGCCTCACATGTTTGATGAGATGACATACTATTGAGGTTTTTTCTATTAAATCATTAATGATAAGGCTTTAACAAATGGATATGAAGGAAATCACTTAGGACATGCATGTGCAGGTCACGGGCAATGTGTTCCGAGCAACTGGCATGACATTGAAAAGAAGAGGTTGTACAAATTGCTCTGAAGTGACAGTACATCAAAGTTCACGATAGTTTTTTTAATTAAGTTGACAGTCATTTCACCAACTATACATATATTATTTCCCATTTCTTCTGGAGCAAAGAAATGATCCTTTAAAATGAAATAATACTCCAGTAAAATTTAACATTTTGAGTCGAAAAAAAACTTCATTTCGTAATATTTTTACCTAAGAGTGCAGTAACTGAATTAATTTTCTACGTTCGGGCTAAGAAGTTTAACAAAGATTTTTATCCATTAAAAGAGATGTCCGCTCGAAAGTGGGTGAATTTATGGAAACTTGTTAATATTTCACATTATTTCACATTATTGCTATAGTGAACAAATAACTCAATTATTTAATAAAACAAAACAGAAAAGTCAAAGCAAAGTCGCCATTAAAACACATTTTTATCACGTGCCAAAAATGTTCATGTGAATCGGAATGTAAAAAGAAAATAAACATGGAATAGCAGTATATGCTAAAGAATATTGGTAAAATTCAAATTTCAGTTGTTGGATAGAATATATCTGGCAAACACATTTTCGTGTGAAGACACCATTCCACGCATCATGAGGATTCAGGTTTCGCGAGTAATCCCTTTCTGGATTTGAAGAGGAAAATCAGAGACGGGGATAATTGGCCATACCTTTGGAAGCACCGGACTACCCAGGCGGGCACGTGGTTTGTACGGACGCGGTTTGACATGCCTGCCGTAGCAGATAGTAACAGTTATGCCTCTACTCATTGAACAAAGAATACAATTAAGTTATGTGAAATAACGACAATCGAACCTCGATATTCTCAAATATACTTCCTGTCAATATGTCCTGTGAAATATCTCGACATTCACAGGTTACATAAGTAATAATGGAATAATACTGTGTAAAAGTAAACAATGCACCAAGTCTTTGTTCCTTGCAGTTAGCGATAACATTCGCGCATCCACAACAGAAGAAAACAAGTATGAATTATTATTTATGAAGCAGTTGTGACAAGATCTATTAAAATGCAAGTTCTATAATTTTTTGCTAGTCTGGTGGATTTAAGCTGGATGGTAAAGTGGATGGACAAATCATGAACGAATATAATGCCCTCTGTGCGAACCTTCTGCAATTTAAATGATATGTTTTAATACCTGCGCGCACGTCCTGCTTGTCTGAACTTGTAACCTCAGGGCAATACTGCATCACAGCTTACGATCTGTCAGAAGTCACTCTATTTAAATCGGAGAAAACCTCGCAACGGCCTCAACTACTAAAAAAAATTTTCGACATAATTCTTTGGCGAGAAGACGTCCCGTCTCAGCTTCGTAATTTATTTTCTATGCACAATTGTGCAATGTTTTAGTTTATTAATGTAAACTAGACATTAAATACTCGCCTTAGATGCACTCGTTGGCGCAAATTTGTGAATTTGTGACAGATATTCATTGAGCACGAAGCAGTCGTTTCCGCCTCTTTATTTTCATTGCACTTAAATGTAATTAATGCATCTCGCAGAGAGTAATAGGTTTATACTGTTTTGTCACCCTTCATAACTAGTTCCGCTGACAAACAAGTGAACTTGAATATTGACGTGTAGCTAGTGTTCACTATGAACTCTACGCACGAAACATAAGACTTGTACTGTGCCATACACAGTTGTACTGTGATGGAGACAACTGTGCAATACAATTACTTCCATTAACTCCACCGTCCAAAGTGGTCCGTGGAAAAATTCCAGGTTTCCGCAACAACCACGGGACTTCACAGTGCATCCATTGCTACGCAATCAGACACGGTTTTCAACTTAAGTATTCAGTACAGTAGGTCAGAGTATTTTTTCCTCTCTTTCAGGTGATATTGTTGTATATTAAATTAATTTCATTAAATGAATATGCTGAGAGTGAGTCTCTTTTTACTGAGTATCTCACGCAAATCCTGCACTGGTTCGGATCAGCCCCCAACCGTGCGACGCAGAGCTCCTGGCTGGGCATAAATAATTTAAAAGCATTACACAGCAGACTGTCTCTTTTAAAATGCACAGTCCGGGCAGAGTATGTCAGTACGGATATTTGAATTTTGACAAAAATGTGGCTTGTAACTATGTAGAACCAGACGTTTCAACTTGTTTACTACTTGATATTATACCTCGAAGTTTTTTGTATTTATCCATTTCCACACCATTTCCAATCCATTAATTTATAGTATATCCGAACACACTTAAAAGCATTTCATTTCTATTGAAAATATTTTGCAACAATACCATTTTCATGAAAATGGTATTTTTGTGCTCTAAGCAAGTCAACTTGAGAGTAAATTTACTAATTTTTTTAGCAATCAGTGCGAAATTACTATTTTAATCTATACTAAGGTACACATGAAGGTTATAAAAATCTGATTTTCGAAGTGCGAAATTTTTTAGAGTAAGAGAGCCAACTATTTCTTCCGAAACTATGTTTTCGTTAAGCACACATATTTAGTGTATGTCTTCGCAACGATGGGCCTGAGGACGCCAGTTGACAAGTAGACTCGACAATAGGAGCCCGCCTGCTACATCGCCGTGAAGTAATGGCAATGTTCGGAGCGTGGCAACTAAGACAATACACAAGATTATGCATTGACGTTGATGTTTTTTAAAATAAGTAACTATTCCACTCTGAGATAATACACTACGAAGTAACGATGAAAAAAGGAGAACATGTGTGACAAAGTAAAGGTCCTTATTTTCACTTCTGCTTGAAATTTGTTTTGTTGCTGAAACCGAATAATTCAGAGAGGGCGAAGCCTCTACTTTCATAAATACGCAAAGAAACGAACATTATAGGAAATGACAATTATTGCATTGGAAAAACACATGCGGTCGAAGATCAAAGGTTTTTATCAACGATTTAAATGTCAACTGGTGCGGAGTAAAAAGCAACATCAAAGATCGCGCTGTACCTCTCAGACACATCTATTAAAGAGATCAAAACAAAACATTCGTTTATATAAAGTACGTTTTAATGGTAAAGGTTCCAAGAGGTATCAGCCACAAAGTTTCATAAAAATAACTAATAAGTGTAATATGTTGTTAATCCGACACATATTTCTGGAGAATTATCCAGTCTAAAGTGTCACTACAGAAAATATTTTTTCTCGTTTCTCTGTAAAGCCACTGAAAATAGAAATTTCCTGAAACACGAGTCTGGTTCATTATTTAATATTTTTTTAAATTTTGTGGCTGATACTTCTTGGATCCTTTACCATTATAGATTACCATAGTGTTTTTTGTCACCATCAAATGTAATTACATTTTCATTTCATTTGAAAAACAACACTTTAGAAAAGCTTTTGTTGTTTTTATAGTATTTTAATTTTTTTATCTGCAGACCTTGCACATGTATTAAAATCATTTGGGTATTTCCTGACTATGAATCTCTCTCACATTTTATGGACGAATAAGTGACCAGCCTCGTTCCTATTGTCTATCACTGTTGAATAATATAGATTGAATTATTTCATCACATCGCTAATTTTTCGAGATTAAATTTGGCACTCGGTCCACCATCGTTGAATGATTTTTGACTGATTAGAGTTCCCGGATACGTCAACTGTTAAGGTCATTAGTCCCGTATGTGTAATGCACGTTGTAATTGAGGGAAATAACTGATCTTTCCCTGCTGGATGGCGAGCTCCCGCGCCAATCTACCCGTTGACTTGCGGATTTTTCCCCAACCAGGTAGTTTCCAATACGGGGGCAATGCCCCAGCCGGAAGAAGCTTTAAGCTCCCCACTGGTCTCCCTGCATGCGTGTATGTATGGGACACGGATAGGATAAGGAAGAGGAAGGAAAGATGGCGCGCGGTACGTGGCTCGTCCGTTAGGGTACTGCTCTAGCATTCACCCCGTCCGCGACGCGCACTAGAGATGTATATCGATGTTAAAAGAGCCCAGAAACTTATTGGTGAAGGATTTTCAAGGTTAAATTAATCCACAATTAATTAGTACATTAATTCACATCTATTACACATAACATATTATAATAGTACAAAATTATTTTGTGGACATAAGTGACAAGGATTACAGTCAATCAAATCCAAATATACGTTCGTAGGCTTCCGCGGCCGGAGTCAATACATTCTTGGCATACAGTATAGTTCTGAAGAAGGCCGCAGCAAGATGGCCAAAACGTCAGTACAACTGACCGAAACGCGGCTCATCACGGATATCCAAGAATGTAAATCTAATTTTTAATAAAATACCGCCACGCCCGTTAAGCGTAGATAAGCGACCAAGAGTCGCGTTAGGCCAAGGACGGAAAGACACTGATATTTCTCCTCTGGCGCGCCACTCAGCACTTGCGGCAGTGCCACAGTGCACTGCACACAGTGCAGTGTGTGTAATTTCTTCCTACAATACAAAAAACTTATAAAGGACAGATGTGAAACTATTTCGAAGGAGGTAAGTTGTGACTGAAATGTTCACTATTACAACATTAATTTCGTTCCTTGAAATTGGAAGTTAATAATTTGCGCAAAAAACTACGTTTTATTATATAGATATATTTTCATAATTTTACTATTATTTTGCTGAGATTAATTAATATGAAGATTTTATTTATTGCAGCAATGAAGAAAAATGAAGCAGAAAGAAAACAAGACGAAGCTGCAATTTTGAAGAAGAGGTAAAGAGTCAAAATTAAGCCGCATATCCATAAACATCCAGTAGTGCCGACACCGAAGCCTCTTCTGCCGAGGATTTAGATTGTTGCGATCATGATTTGGGGAAATAGATAGAACGGTCATATATCCACGAAAAGGTGGGCAATCCAAATACAACAGATCGTCCAATTCAACAATTTATTATTTTCATGTGAAAAAAGTTTGAAATCAGGATCAGAAATCGTGTGTCATAAACAGCCGAGTTGAACGTCTCCAGATGTCCCAATTGTATAACACTGTGCACCGATGTCCGCACAGTTCCAAATACGTAGCCATTGTTCGTCAACGCTCAAACTATCACGTTCGGCGCTTACTCACAAGGTAGCTCGTTACAGATCTACAATCCCGAGCTTGAGAGCGGTTATGTGGCATCGAGCGATCTCGGCGAATTCATGTCGCGACGACCTTTTTCCCGCCAGTCTAGTTTCGGAGATAACTCTGCCTTTCAGCGACACTTGAATTTTTATTTCATGCCGCATGAGGGCCTGTTTTCATGATGGATTATCTGGAGGCATTTCGCGACTTTCTCAGTAGTGCCGCTAGAATTCGTATGATCGCTTTCACTGCTCGACACGGTCGCGATCATGTGATATCTAGCTGCAGGACAGAGAAAGATTCAAAATGCAGTGAGATATTTCATCACGAAGACACGCTCTCACGCGCCAACAAATACACGCGCCTTTCTATCACGATGTAACGCTTGACCGGTCGCCGCCGTCGTCGTCGTCGTCGCCTGACCTGCGCCCTGTGATGCTTTCCGGAACTAACCATACGATGCCTGCTTGCTTGCCAGGACGGACCGTACTCCGGTTTCACAGTGGGTCCCACACCCAGATCTGTGCGGCCACAATTCTGCATCCGGTCCATTACTGCGGATACAAATGCTGTATTCACAGATTTGTGACAATTTACTCGCATTTTCTTAACTATTATTACACCCTCCTGTTTTGGTGGTTATAATACAATGTGGTAGAACTATGATACTGCATTTGAAAGGAAAAGAAAAGTAAAACAAAATGAAGGAGTTGAACATGAAAAAACTGGGGAAACAAGCAAGGAAATTTAGTACCTTACAATGGTTGAAAAACTTGGCTGCGTTCAACAATCGCTTGAATGACGAACATCGCTTGAATGAGCAATGCATGTCGAGTGAACATAGAAGTCTGATCCAGGAAAGAAGAAAAGATATTGGAAAGGACATTGTGCTTTGGTTTAGCGCAGACAAAAGGAATATTATGTTTATATAAATTCAAGAAGCACACAAGAGGTAATCAACTGTTTTATGTAAAAACAGCTCAATTCAACTTATGTAATATACGAAGTAAAATTAAAGGACAGGCTATATCCTGTGTATTTTGCATAGGAGATCAAACTGAAATATTTTCCACTCCTCTAGCTACGCCCCTGCATGGCCCCTCGAAATGTTTGGATTAAACTTTTTGATTTTGGATAAAGCAAAGCAAGCATTAAAGGTGTTAATTTCATTAATTACTGAATTTCTGACAATTGCAATGTTTAAAAGTTACTTCGTGGTCAACTACAATTTTGAAGATAGTGATTTTACTTTAATAAAATGTCTTCATCAAAAATTTATTTTTAAATAAGAGCGTGTACACTTCTTCAAACATTTAAGTAGGTTTTGCGTTAAATTTAGGCAATTTTTAAACAATGATTTCCTCAAAAAGCCTCTACATTTTTTTGTCGAAATTTTCACCTCGGATAAAACCAAGGACGCTTAAAAAATGGACCTCATCTCAGTTTCGTTGACATATCGAAATTTTCGAAAACTGCGAATACGAATAATAACGCAAAATATTGTACTGAACATTACTAGTTCCTTGGTAAAACAATTTGAGAGCCATTTGCCGCACAAAACAATTCACGATTTATTTACGCGTAACTGCGTATTTCTGAGAAAACATTCGCCTAAGTACACTGATTAGTTTACAACTTCCATTATCAACTTCACGATTCCCTCGATGCCGATCGCCCTGAGCGTTCAGTGTGTGTTAGTGTGTGGTGCAGACAGAATGACGCCCCGGTTTCAATTCCCGCCCGCTGCGCCTTCCCGCTGCCCAGATAAAAACGCGACCGCGGCGCCTCTGACGGGCAACGCGGCCAGAGGTGTCGACGCGCCGGAATCCCTCGCTGCGCAACCGCGCGCCTCGCCCCGCGCCAGTGTTCAATAGCGACACGCCCGCAAACACATCGCCCGTGCGCGGATAACAGAGAGGATCCCTTTGTCAACGCCCGGCGCAGTTGGCCAGCGACGGCGGCGCGGGTGGAGCTGGTAGCGGTAGGAAGAACGGTGTGTTGGCGGTGCGTCTGTGTGGAGGTGCGGGCAAGGGGCCGGAGGGAGGGGAGAGGGCGGGGCGGAGAGCGGCGGTCGAGGGTTCGGAGCGTGTTCGAGGCACAGAGCGGGTGCGGGCGGGGGCGGGTAAGGGTCAGGCACCGGGCAGGGCAGTGGGACAGAGAGCGCGAGCAGGGCGGGAGTCGGGCCTGGGACGCGGCAGGACGCGGGCAGCGACGCGGGCAGGGAACGCGGGCATGAACGCGGCAGGGACGCGGGCAGGACGCGGGCATGAACGCGGGCAGGGACGCGAGCAGGACCGCGGGCAGGCCGACGCGGCATGGGGACGCGGCATGACGCGGCGCATGGTACGCGGCCAGGGGACGCGGCCAGGGACGCGCCAGGGACGCGGGCAGGGGAGGTGGCGGGCGGAGGGCGGGGGCAGGGCGGGGGCAGGCGGGGCAGGGCGGGGGCAAGGGCGGGGCAGCGCGGGGGCAGCGGCGGGGCTGAAGGCGGGAGGCAGGGCGGGGCTGAAGGCGGGGGCAGGCGAGGCCGGAAGGGAGCTAAAGGCCCGATGTGTTAACGGCGGGGGAGAGGTTGGCGTGAGCAGTGGAAGCGCCACGGCCGTCTGAGGGGTTGAGGCGGAAGCCGCGCGGCTGCGCTCGAAGGTGAGGGTGGGGCGGGGCACGTGCGAAGGCTTGCGGCAACCACGCTTCGAACACACTGTCAATTGTGAGCGAGCTAATTTCTGCTTGGCACCGAGGACGCGTGGCGCGGCTGCAGCTGGGAGTCTAAGCTCATAGGCCACAAAGGTGATTCCACGCGATGCCACAACGTCGGTGGCAAGTGCACCGGGATGCGAGTGCAGCCCTGGTTTAATAGTGTCTGCCAGTGATTTCTGTAATAGTAAGGCAGAAAGACGTTACCGTTAGCAAAGTTACCTGACATCGGAAACCTTATAACGCTAGCCAGTAGCTGAAAAAGCATCGAGTACTGTTGCAGCAACTGTTGTAGAAATAAATGCTTTGTAGTGTGCAAGAAATACCATCTTGTACTTACGAGATAAAACTATTTTAATAAAACAAATACCACTTTTTTACAGAAATGGGTAAATATGCTGTACAGAGGATTCTGTACATGTTTTAACGTAGATGTTCAAACGCAAATCAATATTCCCTTATTTTAATATTGATTATGAGTTCAAGTAAGTCATTATGAAGTCATTGAAATTGTGATGGAAACAGCGAACATAAATATGATGCCGCGGGTCCCGCACCAAACTTGTGGTGTAAATATAGATAAAAAAGTTAGAAAACAAGCGAAGAATGAAAAGAATTCGGAAAAAAATATCCCTTTAAATAGATTAGTCATGTCTGCCTCCTAGGACTTGCTATGTCTATGGATTATTCATAGACGGATACATACCCTAGAGAAGTAAAAACGAGATCGGAAGGCAGATGTAATTGTCAGTTCTACTCATTGTTTTTTTGTGGGGGCGACGCAAACTTTCCACTTTTGAGTTCACGTTGTCAGACTAAAACGGACGGACCAAATCCGAGCTGGCAATGCTTTCACTTTTTGAGATTCCGCATCACATACAGCGATGTTTTTACCTCTGATCCGCGGCGTGTTTCGCTTTGTGATTCCACCACTGGCATTCCATCTGCCAAAATCGATCGCATAATCTCCCCCTCCCTATTCGATAAATCAACTTATTTTTCTAGATTCTCAACCCAGTCGACGCCAGTTACCGTCTACGTCCCGATGGGACGCCATATTCGACCATACACTAGAACACAACAACCACGCGGCTCCTCTGACTGGCGACCACAGAACGCGAGGCCCTCCGCGACCACCACGATACATGCAGAGACCGGCGACAAACAAAACATCGCCCAAGGTGGAGTCGAACCCGCAAACCCTTCGGACCGGAAGCCGCTGAGTCGGCTTACACGCTCTTAGCCACCTGGCAACCCGCGTCGACAATACATCCACAATTCCCCCACCCCACTCCAACGCCTATCATCCTACGGCAAACAATTTGAAAACCACTCCGATTTAACGCTTAAACAAAAGCGGAGCCAAGAGTGCGCAAAAAACCCTTTCTTCTTACGCCGCTTCACCAATCTTAGTATT
Source organism: Gryllus bimaculatus (assembly GCA_017312745.1). Lineage (NCBI taxonomy): Eukaryota > Metazoa > Arthropoda > Insecta > Orthoptera > Gryllidae > Gryllus > Gryllus bimaculatus. Next base: position 1,289,174 of record BOPP01000229.1, on the reverse strand, counting down.
AGGAAACAACCCCCTTATAGCGTTGAAATAAATAGTCTCGGCTTCGTGCAGCAAATATTATTCAAGCCAGCACCGAACTTCTCACATCACCTTGAGAACCTCTCAGAGATTATCATTTCCATCTCGGCAAACCCTAGGGCCCCGTCTACCTCCGCTGCGCATTCTAAAATTCCGCCGCCACAAATCGAAATGACTCCCCCCTCCTCCCCTGTCCGCCGCCTCAACAACGCCCAATAAATCTCGGCCCACCGACTCTGCCGCGCCGCTCCCCCGCGAGTTTTTCCCCGCCGGCCGACCCGAAAAGCGCACCTCCCATAATCAGGGCGGCGTTTCTTCCGCGGGCAATCCCGCACATACACCCTCCCCGCTCTGAACCCAAGACCTCCCCCCCTCTCTTTTATTCTCTCCCACCCATTTTTCTTTTTTACTCTATCACTCCCTGCTCCTTTATACTCCCCCTCCCCTTTTCCTGTCTCGCTCCTTGCCCTCCATCTCCCCCTCCCTTTCCTGCTTCACCCTTCCCCTCCATCTCGCCCCTCCCCTTCCTGTCTCCCGCCTCCATCTTCACCCTTCGCCCTCATCTCACCCTCCCCTCCAACGTCACCTCCTTTCCCCTCACATCTCACCCTTTCCCCTCCTTCTCATCTTCCCCCAGTCTCCTCCTCCACTCACCCTTTCCCCTCCATCTCACCCTTATTCCCCTCCATCTCACCTTCCCCCTCCATCTCACCCTTCCTCCTCTCTCCGTCCTTCCCCCCCCCCACCTAAGCCCGCTCACTTCACCACCACTCCCTTCCCTTTTCCGTCTGACTATTGGCGGCGGGCGACCTGCGAATCCCTCCCGAGGACGCGCAGAGATTTTGCCCCCGCGGAGGAGCCCCGGATTAGGGCGCGTGTTGCGTAAGAACGTGGCCAGAGCCGAGGGGCATTGCTTCGGAGAGGGCGGAAGGGCGGGGCAGGCGGGACCTCTTCTCTGCTGCAGCAGAAGAAGCCTCTCCCTCACCTCCCCAATTCTTCAGGCCCTCGCACGTTAAGCGCATTATGCAGAGGGCGCTCCGTACGTACTTCACTTACATAAATACTCACATACATAAGGTAACATATGTCCATAGATTACATACAATCACATGTATAATGGCTGAATCCACACTACAATTCCATACTCTGTAAATCGATATTTTAAAAGTGAAGTAGCCTTGAGTAAAATATTATTTTTGCATATATTCGTTCAATTTAATTTTACATAGATCTCCAGTTGCTGTTCGTGTCTGACCACCTATGCTGCATAGTATGCATCCTTAACACAGCTAAATATCAAACAATACAATAGATGTTCGAAAAGGTTCTCATTTTGTAGAGTACTGATTAAGAAATAACTGGGCGAAGTGTTGTCACCCAACATTTCCACACTTGTCTCCACAAAACTCTTTTTCCCACTTTAAGTGGGGAATCTCCCAAGTGTGCAATTTTGTCTCGATAGCTTCATATAAAATGTAAAAATCGTCATCTATCCTTGGTGTATGGTGGATGTTGGTCAAGGACAACAGCACATTTTCTCACATTATTTCAAAATTTGAAATTTTCAGAGAGTTCAACGGAAACCAGACAAGAGCCATTGTTTTAAGCATCCGTTGTTTCATTTGTGAAAAAGTAAATGAACATTTTTTGAGTGTTTATTTTTTGAAAGTTTATAAAAAAGTTCTTTGATTTATTTCATTAATTTCAAGCACAAATTATGCAAAAACTACTAGTATTTTTTCTACAGACCGCTAGTAAAAATTGTAAATGACCTTTTTTAAAGACTGAATTTTTAGAACAGGTTTTGTGCAAGACAAAAATAACTACCACCAATTTTGTAGTTTTGAAATGTTAACTTTTTGCAATTTTCAAAAATACAGAGATCACCAGAAATGAGACTAGCACCACTTTTTTACCGGCCTTTGATACATATGCGGAGAAAATTTAAAGAAAAAAAATTAGAGTCGTTTTTGGTTGAGAAAAACGTTTAAAATGCCTAAATCCCAATCAAAGTTACGCATGGGCTTCTCATATTTTCGAAAAATGGTCCGTAGGCTTACTTCAAGACCTGTCCCTTGGCACAGATTTCATTCAGACAACCTCTCTCTTCAAAATTGTAGTTGTAGGAGGACGCCGAAAAATAGTTTGAAATTTGGCTATTTTCTAAAAATCAGGGATTTTAACAAGGTTAAAATGGATTTATATCACTGGCCAAGAGTAGTTAACACACAGGAAAACGTTATTCCTTTCAAAACATTGCATGGAATAAGTTTGTATCAGGAGAGGTGCCTGAGGGCATCAACCGATGTCACTGCAGTGCCTCTGACCAGAATACTAAGCTCGTGTCCCGAATGTGGCAGGATGTTTGAAACTAAGTTGTAAGCTAGGTAGAATGCAGTCGCCTTCTGGAAAACTACAGCGGCCGGCTGCTGGGATCAGTAATTTCCGCGGTTTCTCCTATCAACACCAGGCGAATGCTGGAGCAGTACCCTACCAAACGGGCCACAGAATGCGCGCCATTCTTCTCCTTCCCTCACTCTTATTTAAACACACGTACAGTAACATGCACTACAATACCACACATGCCGGGTGACCGGCCTAGAGCTTGGCATGGCTGGGGCGGTGCCCCGGTGGAAGAAAATGGTTGGGACAATTCCCCTCCCCTAGCCGACTGTAAGGCGCCGGACCTCGCCATCCAGCGGAGAAGACCATCGCCATCTTCCGAGTGAAAATGCACTACACTTACGGGACGAATTACCTTAGCCATTGACGCTCAGAAAAACACTAACAATCAATCAATAAGTTGGTTTCGATCACAAGCAGGAAGGAAAGGAATAATTGAGATTAAGGCCAGTACCAGAACACATCTTGATTTTCTGACGACGCACGTCACAGCGCTTTACAAGACGATCCCTTAGGAGAACAGGCGTGTCCTCCAGTCTTCTTCCGACGCCATAGGCTCTACTTGAGCAGCAAGCGGCGACTTACGAGCGAACCGAGATTGAATAAGAGGACCTTCGAGGCCCGTCCGGCCGCGGACAGCTGAATGAAGCACGTCAATTGCCGCTAATTAGCTAACGTTTTGAGCGTGCCGCGCCGAGAAGCCATCTTCCTATAGACCCGCTTAACGGCTCAATTCGCTCCCGCAGCGGCACTCCGCGTAATGAAGGGACCGTCGCGAAGAAAGTGCTGTTGAGAGAAAGAAATTGCAGGGAGCGAGACGTGGAGAGAGAGAGAAAGAACGAAACCTGTCCCCAAAAATGTGTAGGTAACGGTTTAAGGCTGTTAAGGATAACTGAAATCAGATTTCGTGGAAAAAACGAGTTAAACAATTGAATATAAGTAATTCATACATTTTGAATTTTGCCGTTTGCTAAATATATTTGGAATAAAATCTGTTTCTTCACAGGCAGAATATCCTCGCCCGAAAATAAAATACCGTTAAGTCGAGTAGTAAAAAAATAGATTCAGTGTAAATAAACGTGGATAAGTTACCTCTATTCGCTGTAAGTGCGCGATATCACTTCCTTGCGATTTTTGTGGTACACGGGAAATAAATTAGAGAAAATTGCAAATGTGCAATTTATTTGGGCGTTTGGCTACAACTACAATACTGAAATTATAGTTTCTTCCTTAACGAAATCCGTTCTTTTGGATAGATCTTGAAAGCAGCCCATGTTGAAATTTCCGGAAATATGAATAATTTTCATGTAATTTTGCGCGATATATAGGATTTTAAAAAAAATTCTCAAAACATTTTTCTCAAAAACTGCTAAAAATTTGTTTTTTTTTTCATTTATTCCCCTATGTTTCACGGTACAGTAAATAATATGGAACTAATCCTATTTTCGAAGAACTTTATGTTCTTTCGAAAATGGCAAAAAGTTAACATTTCAAAAACTACAAAAATGAAGAGGGATACCTTTGTCTCAAAGTTTATTTTAACAAATCACTTCTTTAACAAAGGGCTTGTACAATGTTTTGAAATAAAAATAGTTTTCGCGTAATTTATGCTTGGAAGTAACGCAATTCAGAAAAAAATAACTAAAAAATGGTCCAAATTTTTTCTTAAAATCCTTGCCACGGAGAAAAGGCGAGACGCTTAAAATGGCGCGGGTTTAATTTTCATTAAACTCTCTCAATTTTCGAAAATGGCGAGTTAGAATGAATGCGAGAAAGTATGTGCTGTTTTGGCGCCACCAGTTATTTTACGCACACGCGTTTTATCAAATGCCCTCTCTACATTCCCAAGGATACCTCGCGAGATCCTGAAGGGCATGCAACTTCCTGGGAACACTAACTTTCGGAAGGATGATGGATGGCTTGCGGCACATGACAACGCTTTCAGATGAATGAAATTAGTGATCAGTTTCAAATTGTAATTAAATTCATCTGTGGAGACTTACCATGTGACAGCGGTACAGAGTTCGAATATTTAACAGGCAAAGCTCTGTCAGTTTACAAGAATATATTGTGCTTTACTAAAATTCACGACATTTTGCAGTTGACTGCAAATTAATTTAAACGTAAAACACAAGATTCCTTCAACAAATTACCAATATTATGGACTATTTGTACTGTTTATTTTCAATGGGTAATATATCGAATTTTTATAAATTATAACCTATTTTTATAAACAGTGTACGAGTTATAGCCAGAAGGTAATAAATTGCGTTAGTGTTTTAATAATTAAATAGTATTTTACATCTAAGTAGTCAATACTAATCACTGTATCACACGACCGTAAATTCATTAGATTCAACTAGACCAAACATATCTTAAAATAAACTGTAACTAACGTATTGTCAAATTATCCCAAAACTAGCGTTCGATATCTACATTAATTACGGAGTGTCATCACAATCATCATAACGTCCAATAAAATCGCTCATTAATAGACGCATGTAAAGATTTGCCTATAAGAAAATGGGTCATCACAGTGATTATGTACTAGGCTCATGCAGAAAGTAAGTGATATTAGGTTGTCAACAAAAAGAAAACACAATCTATGAGAAAACTTCATTGTAGCAGATACTGCACACGTTGCACTATTTTCCCACATAATTACCACCCAAATCAAGACATACCGTGGAATCAACGTTTTGCTAGTCACACAGTCGGGCACGTACGGCTCGGCTAACAAGACATTTTCTGCAGCAGTTCCGCTAGGAAGTTTTTGACCTTTCACCTTTCATTCCGGATGTCACCCCCAGCGATTTCCATCTTTGCTTACGCCTCAGGAAGTTCCTGTCCGTTTATAATTGCGGTAACACAAGGACGCAGAGTTGCTGTTAGCTTAAACAAACACTGATATAGTATATTCCAGGCGGCTGACTTCCACGTCACAGGGATACAAATGTTGACCCATTGAATGACAAACTTGTCAGTTCTGGTGATGATTAAGTGAAAAATACAGTTCAATATATTCTGTATCTGCTCTAAAAAAGATTGCTCATGATTTTTTCTTTCTGTTTACCTGGGTAACCTCTCATTTTAGATTCACATCGTATAGCTAAGTTCAACGCTGAATTATGATTAATTCATCACTCACTCACTTAGTCAATTTTCTAAACAACTAAGACTAAAGCTGCTGAAAAAGACCAACAACGTACAAAAACATCAGTCAACAAAAGAAAAAAAACACACACATATACACAGGCACCGTTGTTTTTGAAGGTGTCTGTTGGTCCAATCAGCAATGCTTCGAGACATCGAATCTTTATCGTTGTTTATGGAATCCCCTTTAGCTCTCTTCGAAAACTTTTAATTTTACGCCCTTTCATCGAACAGTGCGGAAAAGGCGTATAGCTCTTATACTGGCACCTTGTAAATCTGCCGCCGGAAACAGCAAGAAAAGAACTCGCAAGAAAATTTCTCACTTAGTTGATGAAGTGCTAAGTGGATCATCGAAGACGATATGTTAGAATTCATTTGCATATCGAAAACGAACATAAATAGTAATGTGAGTGTCCGTGATCATCACAGCAACTCATAAGAGTCAATGGAAGTAATGGAGAAGAGTGTTTTCAGAATCGCAGGGTTCTTCAGGTTCAGAGGTAGTGTTTCGTTACTCTGTTGGTTGATCTGGGCTGTCCGGGTGACGCCGCGTCGAAGGCTGAGTTGCCGACGTCGTCCTCAGGGCTGGTACATACCAGCCCTGAGGAAGACCACGACAGGATGGTCGAAACGTCGGCAACTCAGCCTTCGACGCGGCGTCACCCGGACAGCCCAGATCACCCACATGACTCTGGTCGCGGAAGCCTACGACTTTGTTACTGTGTTGTTCGAATCTCGGCACAATCGGCGGTCACAATGAATGGGGGTCTTGCACTTTCACTGATCTCGGGAGCCGCACGTGAGCAACTGGAGTGCAAACGCGAGCAGGGATGAAGAGTGGGGATGAGACTCATTCTACGGGGATGAAGAGTGGGGATCGCCAATGAGAATGCGCAATTCGAACCGTAGCGCGTAAATTGAAAGAGCAATAGGCGAGAAAAGTGACAGATTGTACCCTACAGTTCAAGTAATATTGCCTTCTATATTATTATGGAAATGTTCTTTGTCGATATATGACAATGTGAAACATGACCATAAACAAATTAGGCATACATATTTCTTTTGGTTACCAAGTATCATATTTTCTAATAAGGCTGATAAAGTAACTCATTTACTACGATTTAATCACAAATTTACTGTGGTGCCAACCAGAAAATTGTAACATTGATTTGTTTTTTAATGACTGTAATAAAGTATTTTTTCACAGACTATCGTTTATTGAACCAGACTGTTCAATGAATATGAAAAAATATTATTCTTAAAAAATCATGATTACTTTCTGCTCTGATTTCTGGCAAGAGTACATTATATATTTACATCACATCAACGAACACTATTTATTCATAATCGTTTCCAACATCGTATAAAGATAAATTAAGCCCTTTGCATTCTATTTAAGACCAATGGTAATATCATGGTTGACCGTTACATTCCATAGGAGAGGTTCTCTCGGTGGTATCGCTTATTTACATTCATACTGGAAAAACTGTGTTAAATATATGTGCCCCGTTTTCCACGGTACTGCCCAGCATTTTTCTGATAGATCGTAGAAACCACGGAAAACCGCCGATCAGCGCCGCCGGTCGCTGGATACTCGTGCAGATAGTGGCAGAATTCGCCATATGTATCTGCACAGTACAAAAAATTCGCCAGCATCGGGGTTCGACACGTAGGAACTGCCGGTCGCTGCGGAGAGCGGAACTGTTGGCTCAGAGGTTAAATCAGCCAGTCTCTAGACTCGAGATACTCGTGTCATCTGGCGGGAAAGGGTTTCTGACCGCCACGAAAAGCGCATCCACGCGCGGGGGCGTCTTCTCCTAAAAGGCCCCTGGCCCTGCCTCACGCGAAAGGCCCGCGCGCCCCTCCCGGGCCGGTTGCTACGGGCGCTGCGGCGGCGCGGTGGCGGCGTTGCGGCGGTGAGGGCGGTGGCGACGGTGGAGGGCGGTGGCGACGGTGAGGCGTTGGCGACTGTGAGGGCGGCGGCATGAGGGCGGCGGTGAGGCAGGGTGGCGGGGCGGTGAGGGCGGCGGTGGCGCGGTGAGGGGCGCGGTGGTGGCCGTGGAGGGCGGTAAGGGCGGCCGTGAGGGCGGCCGGCGGTAGCGGCGGTGGCGGCGCGCGGGACGACGCGGGCTGCGGCGGCCGGCCGGCACGGTCGCGGATCGGCTTTGCGGCTTGGGCTGTCGCCCAGGGCCCCAAGGGCGCCGCGGGCCTTCATTGTCCAATCAAGTGGCGTGACGGGGGCGCCTTCCTGCTTACGACGCCGCCGCTGCCGCCGCGCCGCAGCAGCAGCAGCAGCAGCCAGCAGCAGCTGCTGCCCCTCCGCCGCCGCCGCCGCCGCGCCGCCACCGCCGCGCAGCCACGCCGCCACCGCCGGCACCGCGCCACCCGCTGCGCCTCACCGGCCAACCGCGCCCTCAAACCGGCACAACCGCCCGCCCGCCTCACCGCCCTCACGGCGCGCCACCGCCGCCTCACCCGCCGCCACCGCTGCCCTCACCCGCTGCCCTCACCACTGCTCACCGCTGCCCCTCACCACCGCGTCTCACCCCGCGCTCACCCCGCCCTCACCGTCGCCACCGCCCTCACCGCCGCCACTGCCGCCACCGCCGCCGGCGCAACCGACCGCAACCGACCGCGCGCGAGCAGTGGATGCTCAGCCAACATCGGCCCCGCCGGCCACCCGGGGGCCCTTTTGTCAGCTTTGGGGACCCTTGCGACTACGTTCATTTCGGGGCCCCTATAACTTACTCTCACCGATCTCCCCACCACGCCCAATTTGAAGACAAGTTTTGTTTAAGAAACTAAACCTATCATCACTGAGTGATATTCTCTCATCAACCAGCAACAGTCCATATTACAAATATTATCCAACGATGCGGTCACATCACTTCGTCATGCCAATGTTTTCTGTGTAGTTTAATCACACATCACTTTTTATACATTTTTCGAAGAAATTGGTATTGAATATTTCATACGCCTGGTGTTTATCAGTGCAATCACGGGAACCATTGAGCAGCGTAATCCGCCGCTAGAATTATCCTTCAGACAGCCGTTGAACTCTACGTAGCTATGTAGCTACTGTCGAAAATGCTGCCTCAGTCGAAACTCAAAACCAAGGCACTGTAATGTCATTAGTTGATGCCCTGAGTCACCTTAGCCTTAGACTTAGTTATTGTCTCATCAGCAGTCCCACGCATTAAAATTGTAGCGGGAAATTGATATTACCCGCTCGGTTACCCTCATTTCCGATATTCGTCACTAGTGCTATGCTGAATGGAATGCGGAGTAGGGGGTGGGATGGAGATTCCGAGCTTCCTAGATCTCTGTATCGGCGGCCCTCAGTTGGTGGGTAAAATCACCTCTGGTAGGAAACTAAATTGTACTAAGTCGACTCGCTGTCCTTGAGTACAAATATACGTCTTGATGTATGTTGGATATGTAATAACCCTCAAACCTAATGCTTGTATTACGGATAAAATTGCTAACATACGAAGGTTTGTTAATTTTTGAAGTGTAAAATAAGACAATGCCAAAATTATTTTTCTATAAATGTTAACACTAGACAAATTAGAAAATTAAAAATTAATTTAATATTTTTTCTACTTTAGTCTGCAATTTATTTATTAATTTTGCGTGCTTGGTATATTAACAAGAAATGGCAAACGATCCATAGAAAGACTCCTATCATACATACATGTTAGTATCTCGATTTTGTTTGAAGGTAGAGTCTCATCTTGTTATTTACTCAACCCTTCTAAATATGAACAAGACATGTATAGAAAAATATATTCCATGCTTTCACCAAAGTCGTATTATTAACATTTCTGAATAATAATGGTAGTGTTTTGGTTACTTCTGAGAGTTGCTTTCAATAGCTATCCTTGTTACTGCCCAAAGCCCTTCATTTAAACTGCATTTCTTGCCTCGGCGAGGAAAAGTTTACCCTGGGTTTTCTGGGTTCTGCCCAGTTGCCTTACTATTTAACTACCTAACCCACCTTCTCTCTGATTAGCTTCTTGAACATGTTGTATTGCCAGTGGAAATATTTATTAGGGTATTACCCAATACACATGCAGCATGTTGAGCATTAAATTGAATCCCTAATGGCACAAGCGTAACTTGTGAGAAGAAAACCCGTAATATTTATACAATTCCTATTTTCCTTTCTTGAAGTAAATTATTGTGAAATGTTGAAACGGTTTAACGATCATTGATTATTAATTTGCTTCATTCTCCATGTTTAGACCATGAAAAACAGAATAGCCCTTGTTTCTGTGAAAAGCATTCAACGGAAAGGGCGCATCCTCTATTATTCCACGTTCAGTAACGATTGCTGAGCAAATTTACTGTAAACAGCGTGTTAAACCACCCTCGTTAATGTTACACGACTACGTAACTATACTGTTCAGAGACCGTAGAGTGCAACACAAACTGTGAGATTATTTCCCTATTAATATGAATGACCACGCCCCTTCCGAGAACTCCCGTCGGCAGGTTTCAAAGCTCTGTACGCTCCGGTAGCCTAGGTGCAATTTATTCCTACATCAGGCGAGACAAGAGATGTACTTCCACAGAATGAATAACGTTTGTCTCACCATCTGAGTCGCAAAGTCAACACTCACCCGCTATTCGGTTCCTGGAATTTAAATGGCGTGGCAAGAAAAATTGATATAATACGTGAAAAAGCGTTTTGTTTATGCTAACTTTACGCCTTTCGTACATCTGTGGATCATCTGAAGTTATGACCACTTTGTTTTCGTGGAATACTCTCACAAGCATTCAACTTTTGCTGCAATATCCATGTACGAGTAAAACGAGTAACAAGACTTAAAAAATACCGCAATTGTTTAGCATTATCGTAAAAATTAAGCACTTCAGTTCAGTTTTCGATAACATTTATAATAAGAACAGACAGTTATAATAAAAATAACAATAATTACAATAATAATGTAAAAAAATCAGCACTTAGTAGTCATTAAGTATTGCAGAGACATCCAATATCTGCCATCAATTGAGGTTTCTAGGAAAAGAGAAGTTTGATTCAGAATTGTTTTCCTAGGTACATTGTCAAATTAGTTTTTGAAGAGCATGATATAAATGATACTCGATAAACACAAAGTAAGGGAGCACAATAAAGAAAACTAAGTATAATATGATAAAAGATTAAAAATAAAATGAACAAGATAAGGTTATTTTAAATATATGACCAACCATATTTGAAACACCCCAGTCTAGTTCCTGTCATTGGGAATACAATGATAATATTGAAAAATATTTCTCTACAATTTATGAAAATTATTAATTTATTATTATTATTTTAGTGATGACTTGTAAATGGTATTTTCATTGTTGAAAACAAATTTTCAAAAGTATAAATAGTGATGTACGAGAAAGCTGTACTTTGTTCCAGTTTCAATTATTGTCTTTAAATCTTGAATTTAGGTAACGACATACGCAATATCAAATTTGTAAGTTAAAGATCGAAGATAAATGTATGCTACATAATTAAGTTTATTGTGTCTCTATTATAAAGAAATTTTTTAAAAAATAAAATCAATTCCTGGAAGAACGTGGTTTACGAGAAGATAACACCATCAATTTAAATTATATCCACTATGATTTACAGTTTATTCTCAAATGCACAATTCGAAAAGATTAAACTTAGTAAGTAATTCCCTCTGCAATTCTATTCGATGTTCTGCAATCTTCTTGACTTCGTTACTTCTTATCAAGACGAACTCCAAGAAAGTTCGCTCTAGTTTGCAGACTTCTTGTAACACGATAATTTATACTACTCCGGAGTTTCTCGAGACAAAACCGTGAATTTAACGAACTTAATTTCTCGATTTGTGACACTGAACTGCACGAGTAGGTACAGATCCGAATTAGAGTTCAAAAACATATAAGTAACACTATTAAAGCTTTCATTATTATTTATTTGAATTTAAAAAAAATATTGCGAGAATGATGATCACACCTTTTTTGTGCGAAATTGAATGCTACATTATAATTTACGTATTCTCACAACTACGAAAACTTTTAAATGAAAGCAAAGATCCAAGGAAAGGCATCCGAGACTTGTAACTAATTGGCCATTTATTCAAAATTGGGGGGTATATATCCTATCTAATTTTGTGTAACGGTCAATTGCAATTAATATTGCCACTTACATTCTATTAATTCTTCAGTCACTTCTTAAAAAAACGTTCTTCAACAATACAAACGCGTTAAATTGGTAATTACAATTTGCAAGTATTGGGATTTGAAAGTTACTCGACATATTCAAAGCCAAGACACTAAAACCCACCAAATACTATTCCCAACGAACCTCATATTACCTACAGGACAAGACAAATATATACACCCAACATCTTTTTGGATTTTAATAAACTTTTTAAAATACCATTTGAATAATGTTTCCCCACAAAAATGCATGAAATGCACTTCTAAGGTAAACAAAACAAGCGATATGTTTCAAAAATATAAAATGAATAATTTTTTAATTATCAATTATTATAATCAAAACAAGTAGTTTTATTTACGTATAATAGTTTGCATTATGAAATAAATATCTAGCTTCTATATGGAATAAATAAGCCAGGTTTAAAAGAACATTTAACTTTTACACTTTACAAAAAATGAACAGGTTTTAAAGAATATCAGACATTATTATATATAAGTGCAATTTGCTCTTTTGTGGGAAACCTTTAAATCAAACAGGAGTACCAAAACATATAATTAGAGCTGTTCAGAGCGTGTATAGAGAAAACATAATAAAAAAAGAATACAAAGAATGGGAAAAAAAGCTGCAAAGATCAATCAAGGTGTAAGACAATTTTTTATATACAAGCTATCCGGGTAGGAAACGGCGAAAATTCGCAAATAAGCTCTTAAGACAACTTTAAACATATTTTTCAATATTCCGAATGGTTGAGTTGCAATAACTACTCAAAGGTTGGTTGGAAAAAATGCTTTCTAGGCAAAAATTTGCATTGACGAAACCTAGAAACACTTAAGAAATAGGTAAATTGTTCATTATTTGCAAAAGAAATTAATATATTTGTTCAGAAAGAAAAGGTAACCCAAAAATAAAAAGTATTCAATTCACACAATTTGACTCCTTTTTATTTCTGGGTTATTTTTTTCTTCTTGAACAAATATATTCCTTTCTTTTGTAAATAATAAACCATCTACATGTTTCAAGGGTGTTTCTATGGTTCTGGAATGCAATTTTTTGCTCAGAAAGCATTTTTTAAAACAACTTATGAGTGTTTATAGTGGCTTAGTCATTCGGAATATCCAAGAAGTTTATTGGATAAAATATGCTCAAAATAGCCTTGAGATATTTGACCCTAAGACTATTACTCCCCGGACAGCCTATATATTGACATAGTCATAAATTTTGGTTTAAAATTTTAGATAGACAATTCATAATAAACAATACAAACTTTACAAATCAGATTTTACAGATGTCCAGGAAATAGTAAACTCTACGGAGGGCAGTATCCAAGAAACAATACAAAAGTTGAATGATATGATATGCAAAAAATGGCGACATATACAAAAAGAGTGACGTGGACATAAAATAATATACAGACTTTTTTGGTACGATTGTACTAAAATCGATTAATAAAGTTAGAAAATTTATAACATATAAACTATATAAAACAACGATCTTACCCATCTTGCTACAAGAAAGTGAATGCTGGACACTAACTGAAGATCAGATGAGGAAAACTGAATAAACTGAAATTAGATTTCTCAGGAAAATATCCGGAAACACTTTGTATCTAAAATGAAAAAAAATGTAAATAAGGAATAGGTAAAAAAAATAAGAAAAGAATTAAACATTCTAAGTGTAAATAAAACGTAAGTCAATGAAAAAACATACTAAGAATGTCTGAAGAGAGAATAACGAGATATTCTCTTAATTATGAACCAAGTGAAATAAGAAATTTAAACCAGAAGAGGTGACTCATGGTATCAATGTCAATCATGTGTCACTGCAGTGACATCGTCTGACCGGAAGATCTTAGCTTCCACTAGAGACGGTGGCAGGCTTGTCGACACTAGCTAGATAGCTAGGTCGAATTAAGTCGCTGTCTGGGGGAGAATTCTAGCTGCCAGCTGTTCTGACAGGTGGTTTTTCCAATCACCAGGCAAATGTCGGAGCAGTACCACAACAAACGGGCCATGAACCGCGCGCGATCTTTCCTTCCCTTCCTTTTTCTATCCTCACCCCTTACATATACACTTACATTCACTACACTGCCACACATATCGGGAGACCAGTCGAAGACTTAGAGCTTGTCCAGGCTGGGGCGGTGCCCCACTGGTGGGAGATACCTGGTTGAAGAAAACGCTGTTTGCAGACACTAGGTAGGGGCAAGGTCTCACCACCCAGTGGGGACGATATCCGGCGCCGTCCAAGAAAAAAGCATGCACGACACTTACGGAACTAATAACCTTAGCCGTTGACACGCCCGGAATCACTATTCACACAATAAAAAAAAGAAACTTGGGAAGACCACTCAGACGATTGAGTGAGGAGTACCAGGAGCCGAAACCAACTTAAATGTCTAATACTTGCCGACGACCACGACCACGACGACCACCACCACGACCACGACGACCACGACCACGACGACCACGACCACGACCACGACGACCACGACCACGACCACGACCACGACGATGACCACGACGACCACGACGATGACCACGACGATTACCACGACGATTACCACGACGATTACCACGACGATTACCACGACGATTACCACGACGATGATGACGCACTTGCTTAATTGCATGGAGCAATCGTTTGGACAATCTCTTTAAAACATTCAAACTGGAGAACTCCATTGTTTTACTTTCTTGCCCTTGCTATATAATGCATGCAATTGGAACATAACATATCGTGATAATTTCTGACGATTCATAACTTCATAACATTTAATGTTCAATGTATAGCAATGAATTGCGTTGATAAAATCTACACAGAATCAGAAAAAATTAAAAGCAGGAGGAACCTAAAAATATTACATAGTTTGAGTACTAAATATGATACAGAAAACAAAGAGAATTTTTACGAAGCACAGGTTTTAGCCGATACAAAAGTCCATAAAAACCATATGAAAGGATATGCATTTCAAAATTAATATATAGTAAAATTACATAATGCATTTAAAAAATTGAATTTAACGGGGAACAACATGAATCAAACAATAGAAGACAATACTTCATAGAAATACAGTTGCTTTCAGTAAAAACAATTGAGTCGCCTCTCGCAACACGCTATATTTCCATATTACAACATATGCACGAATTGAAGGGGTTGTGGAAGATTGTGCTAACGAATATCTGTACATTTTGTCAACAAGAGGAATCGCATTTTGTAAATGTAGACTTGTCAGTTTCTGCTGTTTTTACACACATATGTTCTGTTCAGTCACATAAGCTATTTGTTACACTCATTCATACGAAACGAAATTGTGGGTGGTAATTAACACATAGAAATGGTTCAATTTTATTCCACCGACGTTTGCTAACTTGTGCTTAAGCCGTTTTACTTACCAATATGCTTGGCGTTACAGTACCTGGAGAATATTCGTATGATATCAATGGAATTATGTAGCGAGATTGCAAGAAAATTACACTTTAAATTTTCCTTGTTAAGAAATATTTTATATGCATATTTCTGTTGTTAAAATATAGTCAATGGAAAGTTCAATTAAAAGCGAATTGAAAGTACAAAATACAGAACATTTGACTTCCAATATTTTTGACCTGTCAGTTTACAACTGGTCGATGATTAATTCATATTCTCATCTGCTTTTTGCATGCAGGATTTGTATCAATTCTTACAATATTCTTTTTATAGTAACTGCATTGAAACACTCTAAATTGCCCGAGAAAAATATCCCTAACCTCGAACTGTACGCACTTAACGGACGCTTTGAAGCATTTACAGCTGGCATTCCCGCCCTTATGTCTAAAGGAAGAATACATTTGGCAGAGCAATGCGGTCTTCAAGTGTTATAGAAGCACTAAAAATATCATATTTGCATGAACGGACCCTACTCATAGTCTGTGAACAGGTGTTATATTCTGTTGTCAATGTTACGATAATAACGTTAGTTTGTAGCAGACATACTAAGAATTTCATTTTGTATTTATGAATGTATTGTTAGCTCTATCTTCCTCCGACCCCTTCACTTGTTCGTCATTACCGTTGCTAGCAAAACAGATATTACTAGAAACATTACTTCCCTTCGAGAACTGACACGCGAGCCTTACGTTTATAAACCTTCAAATATCTGTACCACATATACTGGGAGATCCATTTAAATTGAGAAATAAAAATATCTCGAGAAATCCGCATCGAATGCAAAAATGCCTGAAACAAAATGTCAATATTTTCGAAGGGGAAATACACCTGTGCTACGTTCAGTCGGCCTCCGACCGCCACATGCGTAGGCAGGGCCAGCTTTTTGTATCCGAACTCGTCCCATTTTCATTCAAACCTCTGAATTTGCGAAAAACAGCAAATGCTCAACTTTCTTTTTGAAGTGTCGGGATGCTAGTTTTGCCAATTCAGCTGGTTGGGTGTCGGACAAGTGAAGGAAGCATAACTTAAGTACCGGAAGTTAGAATCCTAGCGTGGGCAAAAAGAAGACCAAAACACAACAAAACATCTACTGCGAGTTGAAAACATTTTGCGTGTTCAAATAATGCATACATAGTAGTAGTATCACTAGTAGAGTTCGAGAGTCACTGGTTATTAATCGGATCGAACACTGTTCGTTTAATAAAATAGCAATGGATCGATTTTCATTAACAAGTTCGAATTTGTTGAAATTGCAAATGTTCATCTATCTACTTGAATTGACGGTAATGATACTATACCACGTCTACCGGTTGGAGAAGTGGGTAACTACTAAGTGGGTGCGAAACCAATGTACCCTTGTTCGACTCCTGGTGTGAGCCCGTTTCTCGTTTGAAAACCATTCTGCAAGTTCAAGTATTATTATAATATTACGTAACTGTTACCGCGAATACTGCGAGAAAGTATGTGCTGTTATATCACCATTGTTTTCAAAATAACCTAATAGATCCAGCTCAACTTGAGACATTGTGGATTTGAAATATGATTTTTATTCTTTTCAAAGAATTAAATCCAAAAATATTCTGCGGCTTTCATTTTATGAATATATTATACTCTCAAAAACTGCCATAAATATAAATGAATGATGCAACTTTATTTCCAAAATTGCCCGGTTTAAGTAACATTCTGATAAAACATAGATTCTAACATAAATGTAATTTAATGGTACATATCGCACGTCAGTGATATTTACATGAAGTGTGTATTTTATGGTTGAAGTTATTTTTAAACATAAACGCATTAATTGTAATTCCGCGAAGTTTCTCAAAACCTCAAAGTCTTTTAATTGTAAATAAATTCAAAATAGCACGTTTTCAGAAATACGCATGTGACACTTTCTCAAAAATAGTTCCAATCCCCTCTTTGAAAAATTACATAAAATGTGTATTTTCTATGGTTTCCTGAACCTTAATTTCAATTTCACTGAGAGATAAAAAAGATGTACATATTTTTTATAATTCAAAATGCGCACACAAACGAAGACTACAATATCCAGTTCTTTTAACTTAACTTCTAAATATCGTGTTCATTTAAAAGGTATTATATAATATAGCGGTTAGTTAATTTGTAGAATATTTTTTATTGCAGAGCGCAAGGAGAGAATTTTTAAAGCTAATGTGAAATGTTCGGGTGTTTTTGCTATGGCAAATAATGATGATAAATAGATCATTCATATACAGTGGCGCACTCGGGTACCAAAAGATAAATTGTTATTGTTATAAATATTAACTATAAGACAACAAAAATGCCTAATATATTCAGCATATATGAAAAATTCTTTATAAGAAAACAAGTCGGTTGGACTCCTGCAGCCCCTCCCTCCACTATTCTCCCCCGATAAAACCCAGGGTAAATGTAGTTCGTTGTAACACTAGTTTATTTAATGGACCCCTTGACAAATACACGAACAGCCTAGGTAAAACCTGGGGAAAAAAATAAAACCATTTTCGTATCTACAGACGAATGAAAGAAAGAATCTACCTTCTAACAAATGATGAGTCCCGACACAGGAAATGATCACAATTTCATTTTACTTTAGTCTCTTCAAAGGAAAGACTTCAAAGCCAAAAATTACCAACTCCTAAACGGTAATGTAAACAGGACTGTCGCTCGAAACCGACGTCTTGATACTTCCCGTTGGAGCCAATCTGCAGATTTTTTGCCCTTTCTTTTAGCTGTAAAACTGCAAAGTAAAATTCAAGAATAAAATTAATTTATACGAAAATAGAGCAAGTCATTCTCAATAACATGCCTTCCATGTCTGAACCATCTTCCCTAAAATATTTCAAAACTTTCTGTACTATCTGAGGTTTGATGAGCCAATGAATGTATTGCGATTGAACCTTTGCGCTTTCACAAGCTATGATTGTATGAAATATTGAATTTTGACAATTTTGTAAAATACCGAACCTACAAAAAAGTAATATTGCTGCTCAATTTTTTTCGGTTTATCTGTTCATTATTGTGCGTTTATGAACCTGAAACAAAACTCAGAATGGCATATCTAATCTCTGTGTACCTGTCAGATTCTTTATGGCTACTCAGGTCTTTTGAACACTTTACGGCTCAGCCCTCCGACACAAGTAACACACTTGTAAAAATTCGATTTATGAAAGTTAAGAATCAAGAAATACAATGAAGAATTGGCTAGTTATATGAATGAAATGTTATAGTGAATAGTCATATTCATTATTTGGTTAAATTCTTATAAAAATTGTTAATTTGGATTGCTCTCGTGAATTTATAATTGCCAAATCTTACTCTTATTTCACTGTCACATTCACCCTTTTTTGGATACTTATGCTTGTTGACTAGTAACACTAGTTAGTAATAGATTGAGAAGATACACCGGATACCATCCTAGAAATGTTATTTTTTAATGTAATTGAATGTAATGAAATGTATAGAACTTTCGGCAATAGAAGCAAATAACCTGAAGTATCAGTTCTTTTACGCAATTCACAGTTATTTCCCATCCCAACTCACAAACACACCATAACACAGTTCAGAAATTTCTCGAGATTTTCTGAAAACAAGTGTCCATAACTTTGTAGCTTTTTCGAGAATTGTCGTAAAAACTTCACAATATTATTTCATTTTTTACCAGCAAATCAGTACGATAATGGAATAATACTTCATTAAACACATTTTTTTTCTGACGCCATATTGACAACTGACGGTTGGAATGCATCTTTTCACTTCTGATGCTACTCAAATTGAAACATGTTAGAAATTCTCGTTTGGGACAGCAATGAACTTGTAAATGAAATGTTTTGGAGCATTTCGCCTGATACATAAATACTTGGTGCGTAATATTTACATTAGAGGTGTATTTTATAATTTAATGCATTTTTTGTGAATACAAATAATTGAAATTGTTTTTTGCACGAAATACACCAAAAATAAACAGGAAACAAGGCTTATTGTACATTTATACTATTCCAAAGTTCAAACTCGTACTGATAAGAATGCCTTGTACAATACATCCAGAAATGAACCAAGGATCGAAAGCACGGTTGCCATCACTAGGAGATATACCAGTTCCTATTCCAGTTCATCAATTTACAAGAAGATTATCCACAGCGGGTACAGTCGGCGTAGACAGAATTACTCGTATGCAGTCACTACTCCCAGGCGCCCCCACTCACAAAACCAAGTCTGTCCACTCCGGCTCCTTTTACTTGCATTCAGGCGGTCACATCACGGGCAGTCACTCGCTTCCGGCTCGAGTTCCAGTGGTTCATTCCACTACCCTGGCGAACCCTAACCCTAACCCTAACCCTAACCCTAACCCTAACCCGAACCCTAACCCTAACCCTAACCCTAACCCGAACCCTAACCCTAACCCGAACCCTAACCCGCTGCCTAGCTGCAAGCACGCCAACTTCGAATGCTTTATGCATCCGTGACGCGAATTTTCTTTTAAGGAACTTTTCGACTACTCTTAAAGTTTCATGAAAATAAGCGTTGCTCTAAAGTGAAAAGAACAAAATTGACATATATAATATCATTCTTCTTAACATTCATTAACATAACCAAGGCGATTGCAAAGACAATGCCTTACGTCCCGAGGGTACTATATAATTGACGTGCACGATACCGGCCAGAGGCCATAAATGTACTTGACGATTTAACGTTGGTGAATTCGCGGAGCCTGCCGGTATGTGCAGGCAGCTTAGAGCAGTGGGTTTCCTTATCAGCTCCAGGCGAATGCTTAACAGCACAGTACAATTCGGGTGTGCGCGGTGTCTGCTTCAGTACCATAACCTTGTTTCTACCCTTATGACTTGGGGACTGATTTTAATGAAATGTTTTTGTTCTCACTTTAGAACAATGCTGTTTTGTATAGAAATTAATTTTATTATGACAAAAGGAAATTACTCATTTTAGGTTGATGTTTTTTTTTTTGCATTTTTTGTCGATTTCGACTAAAAATGTCATTATTTTTCGTTTCCTGTCATTTATAATGCATTTTCGCCGATTTTAATATTTTAATGGTACTTGCTTCAAATAATAATTACGAGATCCATCAAATGTTCTCCATATTCAATGCTTACTTCGTTCAGAAATTATGTTAGCCATTGTGAGTACGTTATCTAAGATTTCTATTTCACCTATCTGCACCATTGTCGATTCGGCGATTTCGGGATAACTAAAGCCAGACTTTTCCTGGTAAAGAGCAATGGAAATCAAACACTTGCAACCTTAATTCATTTGAGCAAATCGAAGATGCTTCCATTATACCAGTAACATATCCAACAGCTTGTGTTGTTTATCCAAACTGGTTTTGAACATATAATTTTTGTCAATTTTCTTTGCTTGTAGGGTAATTTAAAAATATTTTAGGAGCATTTTATTTATCATTTTTGGCGATGTTGTAGGTCATCAAAGTCATCAAAATCTGCCTCCTACTTATGAGTGAGCGATGCACACGTCCACCCACCAGATACTCACCGCAATTAATTCAGAAAATCTTCTACAAGCGACAGGGTTATGTAGCGACAAGCTCCGAGTCTTCCGAGTTACTTGTGCCTCGGAATGAGAAAAGCCGGAATATACACTACTCTCCATAATAACAGATTTATCATAAGGTGTGAGTAGCGGTGAATGTTTAGTTATAGCTCGCATCTCGCAAGGACACTGGGTTCGAAACCTGAGAAAACAATGCACTAAATCCGATGGCATATGTATCATTATGGTTTAAGATTCCAAATTTTTAAAATATAGAATTTTTCAAATATCCAGTACATTTTTTCGTAAATAGTTTCGCGAGTGTACCGCCTATCAAGAGCCAGACAATGGCAGTGTTCTTGCCATGCTGGAGAGTGGGATCCAGCGCAGATACACACGTGGGCTTGCAGGTTTCCCCCTGGAGTTATCCGCCTCAACACTGACAAGCTGTAAGCTCCTGCCTTCTCTTCCCATTTTGGTGGTAATGTATTGCGTGAAAGAATAATCCCGAAAGTGTACGTGTGGGTGTGGGTAATAATGTGTAGGTCATTTAGAGAAAGGGAAGGTTGTCTTCGCGATGGAACCAGGATGAGGAAGGGAAGATCATACGAACTCCGTGGGCTCGTTTTTATAGATAGTATCCCGGTATTCGCCTGGTATTGGTCGGAGAAATTGTGGAAAACGACCATGAAGTACGGAATTCACGTAATATTTTCATGATTTCGATTGATTTCGTCAAAGAAAAGCAGTAAAAAATCTTATACCTTGTTTAATGATAAATTGAAGTACAAACAAAGCTCGGTTAGAAACATGTAAATACTTTCCACTCCCTAGTAATACCTTTCCAATACTTATTAGCATCGGTAAACGAACTAGAAATTTTATTTTATTGTATTCCTAACAAAATATATGTATGTTTAGAAGCCAAACAGGGGTTCATTAAAGAGTCTGTTAATGGATCGCAGTAAGTGGAGGAAAAAAACGTGATCGAGATGGATATCATTTACCCCAAAAGTTGTGAGTTATTTGTTAAGGCGTTTGTAGTCTCTAAAACTTAAACAGTACAAATGTTAAATAACGCATTAAATATCGTGGTTAAAATAAAAATTATTTTCAATTTTGTTGGTTAGTATAATCTCTAATTGTATAGGAAGGCTTGTGTATAGAAATACGAAGTAGTGCATTAAACATTAAATATACTTGGTCTTTTAAAAATCAACAGGATATCAAATTATATACAGAGGTTCATCCGTTCTAGTAAGACTAAATTTGTATGTTCGCTTTATATAGTAGTGAACAGAGTGTTTCCCCACTAGAACGCAGCAAAACATTTTCCACTGCAAGTACAGCTCAACATTCACCACTTATTCATCATTTTAAGAGCTATGTTTGAATTTCCAACTCTGATATTATTACACAAAGCAACACGAATATACCTTCTGAGGGTGTTTTACTCGAACAAAAAGTGAAGCGAAAAACAGATGCACCTGAGTCAACAGGCAGCACCCATGCAAATCGAAATGAAAGAGTTCAGCAGTAACCAGCGTGAAAACAGGAAATGAGAACAAACACGAAACAGTTTGCGGCCGACAATTAGCGTCCCAAGCAAGACAAGAGAGAGCGAAGTTCGGACAGTAGAAAGGAAGAGAAGCTAAGCGTGACAAGTGAGGAAGAGAAACCGTGTGGGGATAAATGGACGGGAATGAAAGAATTACAGCGCATAGGACTGCGATTTAAAAAAAGACAAAAATGGGCCAATTAAATGTGGATTAGAGACATGAACAAAGAGAGTCCTGGAAGATAACTCGTACTAATCATATTAATCAGGTATCAGAATCAACAACTCATAAGAAAACTTTCACATAAAATACATGTACATTACTTTATAACACATTGCCTAATAACATTAAACGATCAAAATCGATACACAAATTTAAGTGCCAAGTAAAATATTTTTGCTTCTTAACTGTTTATGTACAATTTTACACTAAACTAACCATAAAAATTGAAATTAATATTGATTTTATGTATTAGTTATTATGTACACCGTATAATTTTAAGAAACTAAGTCTGTAGCATATATTTTACTTCAGCTTCTGGATCAATAACCTCAATCTCTATGAGTTTTTCCGATTTTTGCTTCTGGACATAAATGTAATTTCACTCTCCGTGTACGTTTCCTTGAGCTGCAGAGAATGTTTTATTCAAAATAATCGTTATCCATGTTCTCGTGGCAGTAACTCGATTCCGCCAAGAAGGAAATGGCGAAACAAACGTAGCTAACATGCACACATTTTTTATTATACGTGAGCAATACTTTATTATAAAGTCTTCCCAAAACGCCCGTTGCTACCTGGATTCATGATTCAACCTAACATGAATATGAATTACGGTAGAGATCTCAGGGCTCAAGAGACCGTCCACAGATTTCACGTCTCCCCAGAGTACTCCACACAAATTTATCTGTATCAATCTTAAATAAATAAAATAAATAAAAAGAAATATATGCGTGTGTAATAGTGCATGGGTGAGTAAGAGAGCTAGAGAGAAAGGAAAGATGTGGTAAAGGGATGGTAACAGAAGGATGTGAAGGAGAAACATTAAGCGAAGGAAGCTCAGATAAGCCAGAAAGTGGAAAGGCGGGTGTAATGAGAAAACAAATGAGTACGTGAGCTCGTATCGGAGAAAGATATTCTTCAATGTTCAATTGATATTGCTTCAATGTTCAATATTATTTCTTAAAATAACATTGCTCGGAATATTATATAACTCTCAGTGTATATTAAATATTGCAAAAAAATATACATTATTTCAAATTCACAAATAACATTACAACAGTAAATTTGCGAAATAGGTTTCCAGGTAGTCTCTTATTTATCTATTTGCCTGAAATAATGACAATTTCAATATTATGCTGTTCGGGAGTAGTAGAGAAATTGTCAGGAAAGGCAATGTATAATTTTTTAACAAATTTACAAAAGAGCGTTTTACATTCTACTGGACAACTTTAGATTTCCGTCAATAGACTGCAAAATTCACAAATATTTTATTTTCAGGGTCGATAAACAAGTCGCAGAATACGAGAAACAATTTCACTCTCCTTGGCAAACGCCCAGAAACAACAGTGTAGATGTAAAATTCTGATGGCATGGAGATCTGTGGCTCGTAGGAAAGAAGATCCTTGGACTGCAAGGAAACGACAGGCTTATAAAAACCCAAGCAAACGATGCGACGGGGTCCTCGACCGGCGTTCTGATCTCTATCCGCTCCCCCCATGGGCTGCGCTGGACTGCCCACACAGCGAGATCTCGCCACGCCGTTGCTGCTGCGACTGCGTGTCCACAGGTCCATTACGAGCGAAACGAAGCTGGGGAGGACGCGCCGCGCCAGCTACGGGGACACCTGTTACCACTCGCCCCCCACGCACGCGTCCTGTTTAGCTACGCTCTCCAATCTATCCCGCGGGCGCGTTCCGCGCTGCTCCCAGCTGCCCACAAGGGACACGTGCGTTTCCGCACACACCCGTTTCAATGCCACTGATTATCCCATATTTGGTCATTAACTCTCGCACTCACCGCCTCTCACCCCTCCCCTGCCTCAGCCCCCTCCCCACCAGCCTCTCGCCCGGACATGTCACGTCCCGCCACACAGGGTCTCATTGGGGGCCTAC
>BOPP01000229.1:1238334-1251427 GCA_017312745.1 Gryllus bimaculatus | reverse complement strand
CCTCACCCCCGACGCCGCTTCCCCTTCCCCCGACGCCACCACCACCCTGACGCCGCCCGGCCCCGCCGTTGTCGCTGTCTCCGTCGCCCCGCGA
This sequence comes from Gryllus bimaculatus, assembly GCA_017312745.1. NCBI lineage: Eukaryota > Metazoa > Arthropoda > Insecta > Orthoptera > Gryllidae > Gryllus > Gryllus bimaculatus. Next base: position 1,251,333 of record BOPP01000229.1, on the reverse strand, counting down.
GAATCTAAATCGCCTCATAGTTAAGATGTGGTTGAGTTCAAATCCCGGCCTCGCCCGCCCACCGGCTTGTTTTCCTCGCCGGCTGTCTGCCGCAGGGCTCCCTGCTTACGACTGCTGAGACAGGCTCGCAGCGGGGACCTTCCCTCGTCTTGCCTAGTGGCTGCTACTACGGCTTCGCTACGCCTTGTATTCTCTAAGATGGAAGCGTCCGATCCGAATTGTCACATCCAATGAAACGTTTAAAAAATGAAGCAGCATTCAATAATAAATTATTAAAGCGTCCTAATAACAATAAGTGTCTATCTATCTGTCTGTCACTATCATATTATAAGTTAAACAAGCCAGAACGTAGGTAAATATTTATGTTGCTGGAAAGTGTAGAGAAATACCATTTTTCTATTTCTGAGGAGAAATACTAATAGTTCCAAAGACTACCACCAAGTTTAGTTAGATATGTTGAATAATGAAACAAAATAGTTCCCAAATCTTAAGTGTCCACAACACACAAAGTAAATTCCACAAATTCAGAAAATTAAGATCGTGAGAAAATACATAAAAATTATTTCTAGAGGGGAACCCCATCTATATTAAACTCTATACATAATTTATAGCTCAAACATATGTGTCACGAAAAGCTAGTATTATCCAATTCTTTCCTTTAAACCAGTTTAGATTCTCATTTTTAATATGAAATGAAATATACAATACAACTACTCTTTTCTCATATAAATGTCTGTACCAATTCAATTGAGGTAGGCAGTTCAAAATTGGATAGCAGTCTCCCTAATTTCCACCATAATAGAAGAAAATAAAATTAAAATTAGAGTGTGAAAGACATTACCAATATCTAAAAAGAATGAATAGTACCCAGGTCAATAAAAAGTAATCCTTTATGCAGCTTAAAAAAGTAAGATTGAAGCCAGTGAATGAAAAAATATAATTGCTGCCAACTAGAAGACATTGAGAAGGGTCATTACGATTGAAAAAAATGGCCCTCACAATTTCCAAGTACGATAAATTCAGTATTTGTCAGTCACATGAAAAAAACATTGATTCTCTCGTCTCAGCTGGTCCAATTCTATTTAAATTGATGAAAAAGCATAATATGGTGCGTAGTTACATTAAATTCGCATCCTTTTCGCACCCGTTATGTAAGGTGTCATTCCTTCCGCAGTAGAAGGAAAAATATTTTTAAGCATTAAAACTCTCAGCCTGACCTAAGAATTTTTTGGAAGATCTAAAAGGATAATTAAGAGAGACATATAAAACAAAGAGTATTTACAAAACGTTTCTTTCCTGTATTTTATAAATTAATTAAATTACGACATAAAATATGTTTCCTTTCTCTCTAAAAACCCTTCCCTTCGCATTAAAGGGGACAATTCCAAGTTTAGCGAAGACATTTCGCGAGTTCTTGTATCTGAAAATGTCTTCTGACTTGCAGAATAGTGCTTTTTCATAAAAGAATAATAAAATGACCATGTCACAAAAATTGAATTCCAATAAAGACAAATAATGTTTCTAATTATTTCTGATCATTTAATTGACAGTTTAATAAAAAGTTGTCCTCTTTTTTTCTACATTCCCTTTTTGTCACGAAAGAGAACTTATCTCTATTAGACAATGAAATGAATGAATTGAAAATGTCAATGACAGGACTAACTTGTAACCATGGTATGATTTAATTTATTTCATCAAATCATTTAGAAATTAACTTTGAATTGACAATGGAAAATAAAACATTGGAAAACATGTGAATGAAAACAAAGAAGTCTTTTACACAAATATATTTTATTTTTACACATTTATCATTCATTGAAATTTTAATTAACAAACCAGAATCATTCACAAAATGTCGACTACTCATGTTTTTTCCTTCTCCATGAATGCACTACCTAATGATTATCCCGGATAGCAGATTATATTGTAACTAATCTCCATCAGGTAAACTTCGTTAGTAGGTACTCCGAATATATGAAAGTAGAAGAAACTGACCGTCCTTGCTGGCACGTTGGTAAACGTGCTCGCTTTCCACGGCGGAAGTTTACTATCAGATGACAGTAAACGATTAAAAATTGATACACAAGTTCGGGTATCAAGTAAAAACTTCAAATTTTTTATGTAGTAAACACCCTGTTAAATCTTATGTATTAAATACTTTTAAAAAACATAAAATTCTTTATGACGTCTTCATAGTGTTCGTAGAACAGATAAAACGTATACAAGACAGTAGCTCAAACTGCGAGTCATTACGTATGTCAAAAAGAGAAAAGTCTGTTCAGAGATCTTACAAATTTAGGTAGTTTAAACGTTACTCAGACATTTATCCAAGAACATTCTGACCTTTTTATTTAATGTGAAATGGAGGAGGTCTTGCAGCAATACAATTGCATTCTTGATAAACTTATAAATTCTCTCAAAAAATCCATGAACTATTTAAAAGATGGAAAATAAATACGTACATTTAAAGAGTTTCAATAACATTTATTTATTAACTGGCAGAATATCAAAACCGTACGGCCTATTAAAAATCCGTACGACTAATTTCCCAATGATATCGGTTGTATCTTCGACTCATTATACATTCACTTGTATATTGACACTACACACTTCGAGTCTTGCAAATAATTAAACCTTTTGTCACGCCCTTACTAGAATTACACAATCAAAATGTAGATAAAAATAGTTTCAGTTTAGTTAAGGACACTTCGGTGTTTGGATTTCTGCCTAATCATGTTTTAAATTCATTTGATTTTAGCTCTATGTTCCCTAATATGGCTCGATATACAGATAATGATAGCTATAAAAAAGTTTCTACCTCAACATATATTTGACTCTCCTAATACAAGAAATTGTTCTCATGGTAAAATGTACTTTATCCAGCATGAAATTTATGTTTAATCAACTGATTTACTGTCAACAGACTGGAAGCCCCGTGGGGCGTTCATTGAGTTCAGTCTTCCCAGAAACAGTCACGAGACATTAGCGTTCGTTGAACCTTTTTATTGCGAGTGATCATTAGACGAGTATTTCTAATTGTCCCTGAAAACAAAACTATAGAGATTTTGAACATACGACTATAAAACAGTCTCGATTACTCGAAATCAATTTACCATCCACTTGAAACTGAAAATTCCTTAACTTCATGGATGTAAATTTATATTATGAAAATGGGGAATTAATTAACTTATTACTTTCAAACACCGTGCGCTGAAAACTGTAACAAAGTTTTTCTCTAATAACCTTTACACCAAAAGAGAGCTGTTATTAATAGTTTGGTTTTCCGAGCAATCTTACTATCTCATCCGAAGTTTCTTTAACGAATATAAATATTGCGAAACAAACAGTAATTGAAAATAATTACACACTTCATTTCAAAATTCAAAACAAAGTACTAAAATATTGAGTATCCTACGAGAGATATCACAACTACCTTAACGTAACTTATCAACTAATACAATAAACAAACAAAATATGTAAGATTTACCTCATGTACTAAAAATTGTAAAAGCAATCGACAAAGAAGATATCTAAGTGATAAAGAAATAAAACTTGAGAACTTGAAAATGTAATAATTATAAATAATCTCAATAACAAAATTTAATTAACTAAAAATGTAAAAGATTCCACACTCCGGAATCAGAAGTTGGGCATGTTGTATATTGCCTAAAAATGTAACGCTTATTATGTAGGCCAAAAGAAACTCTCGCTAAAGTTGAGATTGAGAAAACACAGTAACAACGTAAAAGAAACTAGCTATAAACACAACACCATTTCTAAACACTGATTACAATCTCAAAAAATTGATTATAATGACACGGTATTACCAGATCGTGAACCATGAAAATATGCAAGATTTTTTCAAGAAATTCTCTTAATAAACTGAAATGATATATTAAACACAAATTAAGAATGCAACATTTTAACCACGTCTTACGAACATATATAAAATAACCAAAAACATCGTAGAACCTTCCAAAGTGTATGATCATTGATTCTCAAACATCTTATTTTAATACGTTGTATAGTCCCTCCGACTATCATTTATCTCCTCCTTTGCTTTCCAAAGCTCCTCCAAGTAATTTTAACCTTCTCTCCCTAATTTTCTTACTAGCTCCTTTCACACCGTTCACACCCGCCTCTCCTCCGATCGTGGCTCACAATACAAAACACTGCCTGTGAGGCTTTTAATAATTTAATTCTTTTGAGAAATATATCGTAATGCAGCCATGACGTTACCTAAATATTGTCTACACAATGGTATGGTTGAAATTAAGAGTTCACGTATTTTTCTACCCAACATTTGGTGAGTAAATAATAATTGTTACCCCTTTCTACCTTGCTACTGCTGGCTTGCAACAGTTAATTTTATAAATGCATAGTTAAGAATAAATATATATGCATATTAATTTATCTTATTTTATTGCTTTACAGTTACGTGCCTCATAATGCAAAAATACGAGTTCGCGAAACGTTGTAAATTTTTTTAAATAAAATATATTACTGTTTCTCTCATTCTAGTGCTGAAAGATTTTAAACAACAATAATGAAAAGTGGACGTTCCGAGATGAAATAGGGTACTTTTTCCGAAGAATTTTAACTAAAGCATTAGTTTCCATTTGGACGGTCTAATTATAAAACGATAATTATGCTTGTAACAAACAATGTACCTCCCTTTCTTAGTCAATGACTATCGACCCCTATCGACCAGCTTTTTGCCCAGTTTCCACAACCCACCCCGGAAATGCTGAGACGGCCGCTTGCCTTGCTTCTGGATATAAATGTAGCTTCACTATCTGCAAGTTTTCTCTAGGCTAGTGGAGTAGATAGTTATTCAAATAATCTTTCTCATCTTCTCACGGCAGGAAGTCAATTCCTTTACTGATAAAGGATAATACCCAACAAAGTAGATGATCTGCTTTTGCAATTTTTTTTCTTATACGGGAGAAAATACATACGAATTCTTGCCTAGTACGCTCCTTGCTACCTGCTTTCATAATCCACCTACTTATTGAGTTCAAGAAACCGTTCACAGATAGCACGGTTCCCCACAGTGCACCGAACACATTTTTAACAATTTTCTTACGTATAATAAATAAATATATTCAAAATACGAAAATAGTGGAATGGCGTAAGAAGAAAAGTATTCAACAAATCATTTTTACACCTCCGCTTCATCGCTGCTGCGATGTGACGCATTCCGCCGAGCGCGTGGAGGCGTGCGATGGAGAGGGAGTAGGAGGGGGAGGGGTAAGAGATGAAGTGGGAGGAGGGGGGGACCGGCTCCCCTGGCGCATTGCTCCGGCGGCCCCCCAGCGGCCATACGTCATCAGGTGAATCTGACGGGAACTCCGTCGCCCCGCCAGCTATGCGCCCCCACGGGATTACATAGTTTGTCTCTTCGAGCTGTAAAACTCCGGATTTAATGTTCGCACGCGGCGCCGGGAAAGACAGCTCTTTTACGGTTCACTGATTTGTATCCCCGAAGTATCCGTAAAAATACCGTCGGAAAATTGGTGGAAATGAACTGGAGGTAGGCACAAGAAACTACTTTCAGCAAAAATTCCCATGGCGAATCGTAAAAGAAGAGCAGATAAGCTATTCATATTTCGTTCACAGATGTAGATTTAGATCTTTTACTGCAGGGATTCTTGCATTGTGCTACGAGAATACAGAACGCTCGCACTGTATACCTGCAGGTTAATGGTTGCGTAATAATACAGACTCGTATATTTAAATCCACAAATCTGTTTTTAAGCTACAAAAATATTTGTTTAGACTGGGGTTCAAAGTTAAGTGCGGAAGTTCCCAGATCAATTGTTTTATCCACTGCAAGTTCCATTTTTTAAACGCTCATTACTTTATCGGAGCACACAAAATGATAAATAATTGAAGTCGCTGTCTAGATACTTTTGGAAATGTTCCAGAGGCTTCCTACTTAAATTACCTACATAAATTTAAATATTCGTCTTCAATTCTAGGATCCCTGAGATTATCCATATATTTTGGGAAAATTCTGAATGCTTCAAAAATTTATGTGTGAATCGGAGACAACATTGAATGGTTATGACACATCTGTCTGATGAAGGGTAAAAATGTGTACCCTAAACGATATAATAATGGAATTACGAGTATCAGTACAACTGTAACTAAATCAACAGTTTGTTGTACAAGTTTATTTTTTAAATGTGTTAATACACAAACCTGTCTGCCGATAAAGTGAAGGTCAATACTAAAAACTGCAAAATATTTGTGTACCGCTATGCATGCTCCACTTCATGTCTCTTGCGTTTTGTGGTAAGTTGTAAGTTGTAAGTTAACCTGGTACACGCCTCGCATACACTTCCTTAAACAGATGTTTCGTGACAATTTCGTGCAATAAGGAACAGGAAATCGAAATCCTCTAGTTGAAATCTAACCTACTAAGTTTCGTAACCGTGAAACAATGGTATTCCCCAATGCGCTACGGCGTTTGCTCTCTAAGATCGTTCGTGAACAGAGATGGTCGCTCACTGTGCTCCACATAATGGATTTTGCCGACATTCAGAGAGGTCCCTGCGCCCGCAACGTACCATGTGTTGGCTCATTATGCCCAGTCTACACACTTGAAACAGTTGACAATGGATTTGACAATGACAATGGATCGGCATCAGTGTATTAAAAACTTTATTACAGACAGAACCCGGAATGAGGCACGAAACAGAATTTGAGGCGTTATCTTTAGGTCATACTCGTGCTGTTATCAGAAATCAGGCAGGCTACCTGGAGTGTACTATAGACGTACGTCAAACACACACACACACAAACACACACACACACACACTCCGTGTCTCTCTCTCTAACCAACACACACATACACATACACATACACACACACACACACTCCGTGTCTCTCTCTCTCTAACCAACACACACCTACACATACACATACACACACACACACTCCGTGTCTCTCTCTCTAACCAACACACACATACACATACACACACACACACACACGCATTAACAGCTCCAAACATATGGCCTGCTATCTGTTAGCCATAAGCAAAACTTGCTTATTGGATGTGCTTAGTCCTTTACAATCGCGACCTATCGAAATCTGTCTAGATACATTAAGTGATAAACTAAGTGCAATTTTTTCTTTTTTCAAAATCTGCAAAAGGAATCACATTAGAAACCACATTTTGTGGCAAAGTCCCTTTCGCGACATTTCTAATCCGGTTGTTTATATTGAAACGGGCTTCACCTATCAACGCCTACTCAATATTTGGAAATTATTATTACATCAATTTGAATTCCAAGAAAATATGTCATTTCATTTATTTATTATTTGTTCATAGCATGGCGACACATTTATTACTCGTATCACATACTCACATAAGATTATTTTTTCTCATTCAGATTAATATGGTTCGGTAAAATATGAGTTATAAAGGTAATAATTGTTCTTCTCATTACGCATGTGTAATAATTACATTTAGCAATATTGTTTTGTCAAATGCGTTTGATTGTTAATTCAAATTGTTTTTTGTTTTTTTCACCCATTGGAGACGAAATTAAAAAGATTGCACTGAATTACAGATGCGTAGAAATAATTGAAGAAAATCATTGCATTCAATTCATTTAACATTCCAAAGCATACAGGGAACAAATTAAGTTTACGCCGAAATGGAGGCGTTCTATATAGATACAAACTGTTTCGCGCTTTTATTAAACTTCTCTTTGTCGTGGCCCGTGGTAACAGCGATTGAAGCGCTCGGAATAAAATGCGGCGAGGAGCAAAAGCTCGTCGAGTGAACTCGAGTCGACTGGAGTCCTTATCGCCAACAATCGTGGCCAAAATATTAGTGCGTTTGCCAACACAATGGGCGAGTTTGCGCAGGGTACAAATCCATGTAGAGCACCAGTCGTCTGATTAAAACAGGGACTTGATACAAATGTAACAGATCGGCTGAATGAATATTCGATGAGATCAACAATTTCATTATGAATATTCAATATCATGAAATAAAAATAATTATTTCCCTTAAAAACTAATTTTTAAAATAATGTTCTATAAATTTCAATTATTTACATTCAAATATCCACCTACTTACGACCAGTCGCGTCTTTTAGTTCATCAGTGCTCATGAGATGAAACGACAGGAGATTCACATCTGTTCTTGCATCTTGTATCTCCACCGAACTAATCTGTTAAATTAGTTTCAAATATCATAACACAAATTATTGATTATGTAGACTTATAATTTTTCCTATGCTTTTTTATCTTCATAATAGTTATACAATTCTTTTTCCAGTAGCTCTAGTACCAAAAATACTTGTATGTATAAATCTAAAAAAAAATAACATATTTTACTTAAGCATCTGGGTCAATGACCTCAATCTCGCTTTTTTCCCAGTCTCCTTTAATTCAATGAGCTATTGCTGGTATGACCGTTTGGTTTCTGGGAGTGGAATTAGAGCCGGGAATGGTTACTAATTTGGTAGCAATACTATAAAATAAAAGTTTTAGTTCGTTTATGCAACCACGTTTTCTATGACTTGGCAGTGAAATGTTTTTTCTCAAACGTGTCTATCTATTCTACGTTGGTACATGCAATTAATTATTCAAATATGTATTAATAGACCTCATGAAAACCTGAGCAAAAAATGTTTCTCCCCTAATAAATCAAATGTGTCCGAGAGTATTTTCATTCATGTCATTATTCGGATTTGCTCGATTTCCTTAATAAATTTCGAAGCCAAAGGACTTATATCTATTTAATTAAAAATGTCTAAATGTGATGCAGTTTGCCACAAGAGAATTTTGTCTGATCTTGGGGTAAATTAGTATGTTTTTGAAGAAAATAATTTGGTACAAAATGTTCTGAAGGTTCTTTGTGAATACGATTTCGTGTGTCAATACGGGCTCCAAGGAAGGATTGCTGTGGTTCGTGTGGAATAAATCTGTTTTACATTTAGCCTGCGCTACAAGAACTGAATGAACGTAACATTGGGAACAAAATAATACAAGATGAAGAAAATATTAATTCACAGCAACTAAATTCCAATTACTATAATGAAAGGAGGAAGTGAATAACAGAAATACTAACTCAAACTGTTTATCTTGGTGGTTAATGAGTGTTCCGATTGGTTTATATCTGACGAGTTCTGAAATGCTCTTAGGCTGTAATCTACGAGTCAGTGAAATCAAGAAGAAATATTAGAGGCATAACTTCTAAAATATTACATAAATTATAAAAAAATAGTAGTTGAAAATCAATTGCAAACTATATCCTCTTTCGAATTCTAATAATTCGAAGCGCTGTACTTATAATGCAGAAGATTCAGATAATCAAAGTAATACTATTGATAGAACTACAAAGGTAACAACTTCGTAACTTTGACAACGGAACTGAAAAACGAACGAAATCAAATATTTAAAGGTAAAGAGACAATGGAGATGCCTAATCCCACAAATAGCGTCTTCAAAGCAGCTCTCTAAACGAGAATCAAAATCAAGAAAAATTCACAGCACACGTTTCAATGGAGACCCTCACAGTAGCAACTTTTCCGTTCTCGATTCAGTTCCTTCCACGACAGGCGAAAGCTCCAAAGTGCCATTCTATCGGTCCCTGCAATCTGCTCCTCGAATATCTCAAATCCGCACGAAGAAGACTTGATTGCTCCAATAGAGCGCTCTCGCCCCTGCCCCGCACGGGACGGAGGGAGGGAGCAGGGGTAGGCGCCCTTAAATCGTGCTCGCCAGCGGAAGGGCGCAGACAGCGAGGAGCGGAGAGCGAGAAGCGAGCCGATGGGAACATCGAGTAGAGGGCAGAGAGCGCCTGAGACCCAGCGACGGAAATCTATTGGTGGATTTGAAGGGCGTAAATCGAGAGGCACAGAGCGAGGGGTCGTGATGAGGTGCGAGGAGCACGGTAGGGTACAGGACGGGGAGCAGAGGAGGGGACGTGAAGCGAGGGGAGGGAACAGAACGGGGAGAAGGGAGGGGCGGAAGAGAACGAGCACCAAAGGCAGGGAATGGGACGGGATGTGACAGGATGTGACGGGACGGGACGGGACGGGACGGAACGGAACGGAACGGAACGGAACGGAACGGAACGGAACATTTACATGAATAGCAATTCAATTTAACAGCTCAGAAGTTGAAAGATTAAGAAAGTCGAGGATGTGACAAAAAAAAACGAAAAACTGTGGGGAAGACGCACAGAGGCAGGAGGCGGAGGTTGAGATGGAGGGCGTTATGGGGTTCGGCATAGTAGCGGGCCTGAAAAGGGTGCGGAAAGGGCAGGCGCGGCAAAGCGCGCGGAAAAGGGGCGGAAAAGGAGCGGAAAAGGGCGGGGCAAAAGGGAGCGGAAAAGGGGAGCGGAAAAGGGAGGGCGAAAAGGGACGGAAAAGGGAGCGGAAAGGGAGCGGAAAGGGAGGGAAAAGGAGCGGAAAGTGAGCGGAAAAAGGGAGCGGAAAATGGAGGCGGAAAAGGAGGGATAAAGGGAGCGGCAGAGGAGCGGAAAAGGGCGCGGAAAAGGGCGCGGAAAAGGGCGCGAAAAGGGCGCGGAAAAGGGCGCGGAAAAGGGCGCGGAAAAGGGCGGGGAAAAGGGGCGGGGACAAGGGCGGAAAAGGGCGCGAAAAGGCGCGGGAAAAGGGCGCGAAAAGGGCGCGGAAAAGGGCGCGGAAAAGGGCGCGGAAAAGGGATAGGGCGCGAAAAGGGCGCGGAAAAGGGCGCGGAAAAGGGCGCGGAAACGGGCGCCGGAAAAGGGGCGGAAAAGGGCGCGGAAAGGCCGCGGGAAAAGCGCGCGGGAAAGGCGGCGAAAAGCGCAGCGGAAAGGGGGGGCGAAAAGGCGCGAGGAGGGCAGAAAAGGTGCAGAAGAGTGGAAGATGGGGGAAAAGGTGGGCAGAAAGTGGAAGATTGGAGGGAAAAGGTGGCAGAAGAGTGGAAGATGGAGGGAAGGTGGCCAAGAGTGGAAGATGGAGGGAAAAGGTGGCAGAAGAGTGAAGATGGAGGAAAGGTGGCAGAAAGAATGGATAGATGGAGGGAAAAAGGTGGCAGAAGAGTGGAAGATGGAGGGTAAAAAGGTGGCAGAAGAGTGGAAGATGGAGGAAAGTGGGCAGAAGAGTGGAAGATGGAGGGAAAAGGTGGCAGAAGCGTGGAAGATGGAGGGAAAGGTGGAGAAGAGTGGAAGATGGCAGGGAAAGCTGCAGAAGGGGAAAGAAGAGCCAGAAGGGGGATGAGGGGGGGGGGAAGAGCAAAAGTTCGCGCTTAACGAAGGGGAGGACGAGTGAGAGAGCGCAAGGTGTGCAAGAGGGGGAGGCAGGGGTGAGGGAGAGGGGCAGATAATAACCTCAGTATTAAACCGGGCCCGTTTGATCGCCTCCGACGGTCGGCGGTGCGCGGCGGCAGCGCTCGGCCGCCTAGATGGGCGCCCGGGCCCAGCCTGGGCCGGTCCCTAACCAGCACCCTCGCATAAATGAAGTGTGCGCCGCGAATGAAACCGCAGCCCAACTATGGCAAATTGGCGCCGGAGTGGGCGGGGGGAAGCAGAGCGGACGAAGAGCGAGGCAGCGCGGCGGAGGGACGGGGAGACGCGCTAAGAGCGGGGACAGAGTGGGAAAGATGGCAGGAAAAGCCATGAGAAGTATTAGCTTACGGACAGCCGGAAACAGATCAAATCAGAAGGAAAGAAATAGCAGGTGAAAAAACAGAAGGCAGAAAAAGGAAATAACTGGAGGGAAGGTTTGTGGCGAATGGTAAGAGGGGTGGTTCAACTCGGATGGACAAGCCAAACGATTGGTTCAAGGGAGTGGAAACACGAGAGGAATCGGAAGTGGTGACGCATCGAATTTACGATTATTTAAATAGACGAGTTTGGAATGTAAGGGGAGCGAATAGACGGAGAAGGCGAAGTTGAAGAGGACAGAAATATAAGAGGCACGGCATGAAGAAAGAGAACGTGACAAAAATATATCTTCGCAGAAAGGAAAGGAGGAGGAATAATATGCGAAGAGGAAAGGCAGACGAGCGTGTAAGGAAATGGGGAACGTATAACATGGATGACGAAGAAACGAGGAGGAAAAGTAGAGAGAAATACAAGAAGGTGGCGAAAGATGATATGGCAGCCAAGAAAGTAGATGCGCGTGGCAAGACGCGTTGGGTGAAGGCGGGTATGGGCATAGCGGAGCAACATCCACGTTTCACCTTCGTGGGGCAACTAGAGGCTGCGCGGTGGGCTTGGGGGGGGGGGGCTGGGGGGGAACCAGCGAGGGATGGACGGGGCCGAAGACGGCGGGAATGAGTAGTGGGCGACCCGCAAGGCAGCTTAGCGATGACGTGATGCAAGGGGGAGCTGGACGATGTTTGGGAATGCAAGGGGGCGAGCGCAATAGACGCAGGATGACAGGAGAGGCGAAAGGTTCGAAGAGGAAGAATAGAAGAGGGCGGCATGACAAAAAAGCGAACGTGACAAAAACACATCTTGCGCAGAAGAGAAAGGTGGAGGATTATATCGAAGAGGAAAAAGCGAAAGGGAAAGGAGAGACGTAGAACATGGAGCAGGAGAAACGAGAACGAGAGAAACCAGAAGGAAGGTGGCGAAAGCGAGCATGAGAATCGAAATGAAGATCGCAAACCCAAGGAAAGTAGCATGCGAGGGCAAGACGGAGTGCGTGAGAGCGGGTTGGAATAGCGGATATGGAATACGCAACATCCGCGTTTTCTACGTCGTGGGCAACAAGAGGTGGGCGGTGCTTGGGGGGGGTGGGGGCGGCTGGGCGGCAGCCAGCAGGGATGGACGGGGCCGAAGACGGCGGATGAGTAGTGGGCGACCGCGGGTCTGCTTACGACGGCCCTGTCCACATTCTCCTCCTACTCGCGCTCGTTCCCCGTCGTCCCCTCCCTCTCTCCCTTCTCACTCGGGCTCTGTCGCCCTTGAACTCCCTCGTCCTCGTTTTGCGGGCATTGGTCGTTGCGGTCCGCAGCGCGGCCTCGACACCACTTTCGCCGCG
>BOPP01000229.1:1216302-1234697 GCA_017312745.1 Gryllus bimaculatus | reverse complement strand
GCCGTCCCCGCCACGCCGTCCCCGCCACGCCGTCCCCGCCACGTGCCTTGCTTCTTCCCTCGGCGCGTTTCCTTCCTGCTAAGTTCTCGTTTTGTCCCAGCTCCTTCTTCCTCTTCTTCTTTCGTCCTCACCCTCTCCTCTTCGTCGTCACCTCTCCTCCCTACGTCACTCTCTACTCTAGTCAGCCCCTACCCTTATTTCCCTTCCTCCAATTCCGCGGGGCCGCCATTCTCCGCTTTGTATTGCGCAGCCGCTCGGTGCGCTCTAGCGTTTACACTCGCGCGGCTAGTCCACCGAGGACCTGCGGAAATCCGTTGTCTGGTGTTAAGCCGCCCGCCTTAACCGCAGGAATTCCCCTGAAGGGTTAATCCTCTTAATGCAGCAGCGTAGTGTAAACGTTGTCTGACCGTGAGTATTCTTGAAGTGTGAGCATTGTACAACGTCCTTCAAACCAATTGTTTCTGTTAACGTGGTGAGTTTTCACTTACTGTTTTTATTTTCCCGCATACAGTCAAAAATAAACCCGCATACTTAAAAAATAAACGAAATATAATACTTTGCAAACCTATGAATGTTAAATTAAAAGAACACGATATGAATTCTAGATTAGAACGCAAAAAGTAGAAATACGTCTTGATACTTAAGATATCTTTGAAAGATTTTACTTTGCATTTTCCATCAAAAAATATCATTATCTTGCGACTTTCTTCGTACATTGGAATAAATGTATTTTTTGTAACTCTAGTTTCATCTTTTTATTTTGAAACTTTGTTTTTAATCTTAGTTTAATTAATGTAAAAACAAAGATTAAAGCTAAGACGTCTTTTCTACCGACAAAGCCGTAAAAGGGAGAATAGTTAATTAGCGCTCTAATATAAGGACATTAATCCCAGATCATCTCATTGACAACACTTAATGAAGTTGACATTCATATATAGCTCACGCAATTTTAATAAGCTCTTAATGAAATGCTCGCAATATTAAATACATTTTATGAACACTGCAAATATTTTCAGAATCATTATTTTTGATTTCATAAAGTATCAAAACGACGTAATTATACTTCCTATTACCTAATGTATAATTATAATTCCTATTACCGTGCAAACAAAGTAATCACTCCTCCTTCGGAGAGCATCGCGCGTTATCCTCGTCTGGAAAACCATCGTGCTTCGTCCGTGGCAAACTTTTACCGATGAATTTACACAGAAGATATAAAACTTCTGCTAATAATTGATTGATTGATTGATAGTGATTCCGGGCGCGTCTACTGCTAAGGTCATTAGTTCTGTAAGTGTGATGCATGTTTTTCCTCGGGAGGTGAGATATAGCGCAGACCTTCCGTCAGCTAGCGGGGTTTTCCTAAACCAGTTATCTCCCATCAGCTGGGCACCGTCCCAGTCGGGACAAGCTCAAGCTCCCGGACGGTCTCCTGGCATGTGGGTTAGTGTAGTGTATGTAAGTTTAGGATACAAGGAAGAGGAAAGAAATATCGCGCGCGGTCCATTGTTCATTTGTTCGGGTACTGCTCCAGCATTTGCCTGGTATTGATCAGAGAAACCACGGGAATCCGCCGATCAGAGCAGCCGGCCGCTAGAATTCGCCTCCAGACAGCGATACAATTCGACCTAGCTGACAAGCTAGAGTCGAAAATCCTGCCAGTTTCAGAAGTCGTACATAGGACCCCCCCCCCGGTCAGAGGCACTGCAGTGTCATCAATTGATATCATGATGCGTCCGTGGCAAACTTTTACCACTTAATTTACCCAGAAGATATAAAAGTGCCGCTATCGCTGCCGAGCCTATTATGAACAAAACCGGACCGCGGTCGCAGCGGGAGCAATTTCACGCTCTAATGTAAGAACGTGTAATGGAAAATGAGTAATTAGTCATGCACTCGCAAAACCCAAGCCTTTTCATTTATTCATATAAAATGGCGATTTGCATTAAGCCTTTCCGCCTGTGCGAACTTCCGCGCCCGTGGGTCGGGCAGCACTAGGGGTACGGGGCAGCGCAGCGCAGGGCAGCGCAATTTAGTTTTTAGTTTTTTCAGCTGTTTTTTTTAAGTTTCTTCAGTTTATTCACATTTTTTCGGTTTATCAGCTGAGTTTTGAAATAGTCCTCTATTTCTCTCTCACGAACAATAAATGATAAAAATAATAATCGATCGAGATTATAAAAAGAGAAATTAAATGACGTATCATTTGCTTCAGAGCAATTTTTGAGAGTTGGAGTAAATTATAATTTCTGACATCTGATTTGAAATTAAACGGGCAATATAATCTTTTGTGGCCCTTGCAACTGTCGGCGTTGGAGGACGTGGCCTTAGTAGTTTCAGTGACGAATAGAGGCGGAACTAGTGGTATCCATGATAGTGACACGAAGGACAAAACAACATTGATACAATAGAA
The DNA here is from genome assembly GCA_017312745.1 of Gryllus bimaculatus. Classification (NCBI taxonomy): domain Eukaryota; kingdom Metazoa; phylum Arthropoda; class Insecta; order Orthoptera; family Gryllidae; genus Gryllus; species Gryllus bimaculatus. The sequence continues at coordinate 1,232,287 of BOPP01000229.1, read as the reverse complement.
TTGAGCTTTTCTTCCACTAAATGAAATTGCTGTACTTCACATTTAGAAGGCATTGAAGTACGTATAGCTTTCCAGTAGTAGTATTTTAAAAAACAAAAATGTTTCACAATAATCTTTTGAGAAAATAAATTGAAACATTTTTCGAAACGTTTTGAAGTTATTTCTAATGCGTCAGACTAAAACGTGTTATACATATTCTTGCATCTGACCATAACTATTCACCATAAAACGGTACGTCTGTATATCATTGTGCCATTATAGATAATTATAAGCCAAACATATTTGAGACACGATGGCTCCTATCATTCTATCGCGTAATACACCTATCCTCCTACTATAGAAATCCTGTCAAATCCAGTAAATTTCTCCTACAAGCCGACTGAGAGTATCACAGACTCTTGAACGTGCTTAGGCTATAGATCTCCATCCTGGTACTGAGTTGTACCACTTTACGGTTCTGTGTAGCCCTGTGAAATCGGAATGTTCACTTCACTTCGTCTACGGGCACGTGTACCCTGACGTGTCTTGCTGTTGGAAGCGTTCCCCACGTACGTGTTAGGTCTTGCTGCTCCACCCTAAAGAATACGAGCCCTAACATTTATTTTGCAACGGGTTGAGTAAAATCGTAGTGATTAGTGCTCGCAGCAAACAATGAGAAACGCCAGTTCGAGCGGTGGAAGGTGCCAAGCCCTACCGACCGGCTTAGGTGGCTCAGGGCATCGATTGATGGAACTGCAGTGCCTCTGACGGGGAGGACCTAGGATTCGAGTCCCGACATTTGCAGAATATCCGTAGGTCGAATTCAGCCACTGTAAGAAGGAGAATTCTAGCGGCAGGCCGATCCGATCGGTAGTTTCAGTGGTTTCTCCGATCAATACAAGGCGAATGCGGGATCAGTTCCTAACAAACAAGCGCGATCTTTTCTTCTTCTTCCTTGTCGTATTCTCGCTTCTTGAGTACACACATTTGCACTTACATCTTTTACAATACCACACATGTCAGGAGACCAGTCGGCAGCTTCGAGAATGTCCTGGTTTGGGTAGTGCCCCGTTGGTGGGGGATACCTTGTCAGGGAAAAACCAGCGCGAGCGAACATGCATGTCGGTGAGAGATCTCGCCACGCACCGCCACCTCCCGCGACAAAAAACATGAACTCTACTTACGGGACTAATCACCTAAGCAGTTGAAGCGCCCAAAATTACTAATTTATTAATTAATTTTATTAATATTTATTAATTAATACCCGCCAATCCATCAATCACTTCAATCTCGACCGAGGGCCAGGCAGTCCCCAGCCTTCGAGTCGGCGCGGCTTGTAGCGGCCGCTACAGTTGTAACAGCTCCGTAAACTTCTGTAAAGTCAACTACGGTTTCATCTGCAGAAAAATACCCTTGAGCTAAATTTTCGATGAGACGTTTACGGTGACGTTTTGTAATAGAGGTGAAAAGGTCAAATAGACATTACGTGTGCGTTAAATGCTATTGGAGGTCGAAGGGTCACGAAAATATTTTTTCGCAAACCTTACGGTTTTTACGCACTTTTATGTTAGTTAACCATATTATAACATGAGAAAAATATATCTCTCATACCTGGCTCTAAACATTTTTTTGCGACTAACGGTTTTCGAAATATTTAATGTCAAAAAATGCAAAATTTGGTTTTTCGTAAATATCTCACTTTCTACGCGTTGTGCATATAGAATGAACATTTCCTATAAAACTTATTATTCATTGTTTTTCACACGACAAACTTCATGACGATGCGCTGCGGTAAAGCGTTAACGCTACATTCGTGCACTGGGTAGAGACGTTAACGGTGCGGATATAAAAATAGAAAATACTCTACTACCTATAACATTCAATAAATAAAGAAATAAGTGTATCAATATAAAATTTAACAAAATAATTCTTATATGAAAATATAATATACATAAATAATATTATATAAAAAAAGATAAATATAATATATATAAAATTATTTAGCAAATGCATTTTCGTACATGTCGTTTCTTAACCATCTTTTAGTTTTGTATCATTCCGTTTTAAATTATAGAAATGCGTATTAAATGAAAATTTAATAAAAATATCTAACAAAATAATGCATTAATTTCCAAATCACCTTTAGTTAGAAAGTAAGACGTGTTTTCTTATTGACGATTCACCAGGAAGCCATGTCTCACATTGTTATGAAAGAAAGTGCAGCTTTGCTATAAGTGTCATACTACATGTGTACATGTTACACTCATAAGTGTAAAACTACTCAATCATCTCTGAATACTAGTTCCAGTAAGCCTACGAGCACTTTTATAATTCTTCGATATCGTCAATTTGCGACTATTCTAGTAAAATTGATTGGTTACATTCAAATCCTTTTTATGTTAAAGGATCATTGAAGGGTTGTCCACAAATCTAATCTTCTTCTGAAATGGGCTTTGGCATATTGAGATATGAATGTCCTAGACTAGGACCACACAATTTGGAGAATTTTAATGTAACTTTTCAGCATCTACAATCTTACATCCAGTATATCCCAACGCAACCTTTCTTGTAGAAGATTGCGGATGAATTGTTTTAATATTTTACATATCCGTGATTTCTGGTAGAACTTGAATTTATTAATTTTTGTAGTCCAAACGTGACAGTCATTGTAACGTCTTCTTACACCAATTTTTACACTTTGATCGGAAGGTTCTAGATTCGGGACCCGACGGTGGCAGATTTTTGATACTAGCTACAAAGCTATGTCGAATTCCGTCACTGCCTCGAGGACAATTCTAGCGATCGGCTGCTCTGTTCGGTTGTTTTCTGGGGATTCTCTGATCTGCACTAGGCGAATGCTGGAGCAGAACCCCAACAAACCGGCTAGGCACCGCTCGCGATCTCCCTGTCCTGTTCTTTGACCTATCCTCACCCCTTACTTACACTCGCACGCACTACAGCTCCAAACATGCTAGGAGATCTGTCGGGAACTACGAGCATTTCCCGGCCGGAGGGGTGGGCCACTGGTGGGAGATACCTGGCCAGGAAAACCTCGCAAGCGTACGGATAGATCGGCGCCGACCTCGCCATCCAGCGGGGGAAGGTCAGCGCGACATCCCGCAAATAAAAGCATGCACTACACTTATGAGACAATTACCTTAGGAGTTGGCAAATTTATATTGCATTTTATCCATTATTTTCACAGAAGTTGGTTATAATATCGTATTTATTTAAAAGTTTGTTTGCTGTAGTTTAAAAATGTTACGAAGTTGTAAATTATTAATAAACAGTATGAATGAAAACTAAATAAACAATTTTACACAAAAAATTTTCTTAAAGTATTAATACCAATATTTTTTATTGAACACTATAAATTGGGTGATATTTACAACAAAGCTATTTTTCGTTTTTTAGCAACCTTACATACCTGGACACAGTTTGTGATGCATAATACGTTTACAACAAAGTATGAAAAGAATAAAATTTCCCACAGAATAGAATTTTTGTACTTTTGACCTTTTACATTTTGGAACGCACACGTGACGCCGACGCAAACTTTTCACCCCTTGCACGAAACAACAAGTCTCGAAAATCTAGTTACTTTTTTTTTCGCAATTACGGCTTGTTTATATCTAATTTCATTGGACTAATTATGAGCTATCACGTAGGAAGTATGTCTCTGCATCCTACGAAAAAGAGTGGTTTAAAAAATGTGTAGAACCAATTATGAAATGAAGAAAATTCCTCACAAATCTTGTCATCGGGAGATTCAACATAAAATGCATAGGAACTAGGATGTTTGCAAAAACCTGTTATTCGTGACATTTGACCTTTCATATTTTGAAACGCACACGCGATGCGAATGTAAACTTTTCACTCCCTTTTACGAAACAAGACAAAGGCTTCAACGAAAATTTATTTTCAAGGCTTTTTCGCAAACAAGACTTATCTAATTTTATTAGGCAAAGTACGCGCCATCACGTAGGAAGTAGACCTGTACATCCTGCAAAAAGAGCTGCTCGCCGCTCGGGGTACGACTCGGTAGGCGCTTGGTGCTGCAATTATGAAGGCCCATTCACAAAGCAAATGGAAACATAAACATAATATAAAATTAACGTAAATGTGAGACTGAAGTAGCCACAATGTCTAACATCAACGAAAGCAAAATATAAGAATTTCTATTGGCTGTGAGACATTCTAGTTTACTATTGGGTGGATGTGAGAATCGATTTCGAGGTATCGACTGTACCCATGGCTCATGGTACATGACGGTAGTTCGTGAATCGACTTCGATCCTATTTCGATACTCGATTTTGAGCAAACGTGATTGGTTCATTCCTTACGTTTCACTTCAGCATAAGGACAGAAGCTTGAAGCTTGCAAGCTTTCAAGTTAACGTCTTACGGCTTATGCCAACGCATTGTCAAAGAGTCCGCTTGTGGGCTTAGCCCTCACTTTTATGTTAACGCCATGCTTACGCTTATGTTTGCATTGCGAACGGGCCTTGCGTCTCGGAAGCCACCGGGCACCGGCGACCACCCGCGCCCGCACGCACTCGCTCGTAGCGCTGTCGATGGCTTCGGCAAACTCCGACGTCTTACGAACCCTTAAAACACCCTTTCCGGCATCACGTTTGCTATAGTAAACAACGCAATAAAGTAGCAGTACGGAAACCGCGTTGAAATGACGCAGTACCAGAAGAAATTAGGGAAAATGCAACCGAAAGAAAGAAGTGCAAAGAGCGAATGAGCTTAGTATATACATAAATTTATTTGAACTGCAATTGGGTATGACCCGGTGGCAGTTAAGTAACAATAATTACAACAGTAATAATAATAAAAATAATAATAATTACAACAATAATATTAATAAAAATAATAATATTAATAAAAATAAAGAGTACAATACAAACCGAGGAAGCAACAATGATACTATCGATAATATTAAAAATTATAAGAATGATTTCTACCATGATATACAAAAATTATATGGTGGTAATACTAAAAATGAAAGTCTTGAATTGAAAGTCATCTTAATGAATAAACAAATATCACACTTATTACAAGATTTTGCAAATTTTATTTTGCAAACATTAGTTACAATGAATGTAAAGTATCATAACAATTACTTAGACTGTTGATCTTTGGAGTGAGGCAGATCCAGAACATTCCCCATGGTCCAGGTCCCAGAACCAATGTTTGTCTATACCCGCGCGTAGTGGGAGTTGGCAGTGCGCGATAATGCCTGGATAGAAGCCTCGCGCATGTAATAGCTCAAGGCGTGGTGGTGTAAAAGCAGTTCACTGCGTTATACAATAATTCACAACCAAACAAATCGAATTATTTCGACATTTACTTGATATACCATGGTAATTTGCCTGCTTTTTTAATCTACTCGTTCACATCAAAAATGCTTCACGTGCATGGACCAGAGAGAGGAATAGATTGCGCGCTGGAGAAATACAGGGCTTTCTGCTCAGCTTGAAGCACCTTAGCGTCTACCAGCTTTGAACCTCTGCGCATGAGCCGTTCGAGTTGCGTATACGCAGAGCATCAAAAGTAGTATACACTAAGGTGCTACACACACTGCAAAAAGTCTCTAATGGGGAGTTTTTGCACGGCGAAGCGTTAAAATGTCTCAGCTCACGAGGGCTGCGCGATGTGCCTTCCATGTTGTAGCTCAGGCACATCAAGGTCGCAGGACAGGGAACTAGCTTAGTGAAGGTCGCGGGCGCTGCGTTCAGAATAGCTAGCGTTAATTCAAAAGGGTTGTACAAATTGCTCCCGAATGGTGGTGCATTACCGAGTTCCTGTCACATGACAGTCTTTTGTAGAAATCAGTATACAGGATTCGCCAAGAATTTAGCTATATTAATTCCCATTTTCTCTATAAAAGAAAACAAAGTATCTATTAAATGCAATAATGCATCCGCCAGATTTCAAATAGTCAATTGAGAACCATTTTTAAGCAAAAGTATCTTGATTTTGTAATAGTATTTTATTAGGAGCGCAACAAATGCATTATCTTCCTAGGTTCACGTTCGGAGGTTCAACGGAAAAAGACCTGCGATTGTTGTTAAATTATAGAGACTTGATTAATTTCACATTATATACAACAAATAACTGAACGATTTAATGCAACGCAACACGAAACAAATACTAGAAATGAATTCTATTCAAACATATTGCAATTTTACTGCTCCTTATTTTACTGCCCCTTCGCAAAAAATGTTTATACAAGCAGACTTTAAAAAGAAAATGAACATTTAATAGTATTTTAATTACATTAAATAATATAAATACAATTCAAATCTCGGGTGCATGGTAGAACAAATCTGGCAAACATGCTTTCGAATGAAGCCTCTATTACCCAGCTGGCGCCGCTTCCGCTTGCGCATTCAGCTTGCCCTTCCGTCGATTTAAAGAGGAAAAAAGAGCGGAGACAGTGGAACTTGCCCATGCTTGTATGAGCGCCGGGCTTCCCAGGCGGACAAGAAGCTAGTGCGTCCGGATTGGAAATGCCTGTCCGAGCCTGTCTTTGCTAGTGCAGAGGGTGTGAATATTCGCATTTGACAGAAGCGTTTAATTTTGGACGATTTTGTGTGTGACAACGTTGAAAAGGAGGAGTTTCCTACAATGACAAGACATAGCCCCAAGCGATTATAGAGAAGGTTCCTTGCAGGGTTTGTAGTGCGATTGTAATAAGAACGTAAAAATATTTGCCTTATTCTGACATTCTTGTGCGACGGTCTCGAGTAAGAAACGCCCTTGGCGCTAAAATTACTACTGTACTGACCTTGTCTGTCAATATTGCACTATTATTCGAAGTCTTGTACCACCTCAGGAGTAACAACCACAATATTAAACGCATTGAAAAAATCATAACGGGAAATGTCTCCTCATTAAGAATCCATCTCGCAACTATTACAACCAATCAACAAGGCTACCACCATGCAACAAAACTTCCGTAATGATCTACCGTAATGCAGCACAGAAAGAAAGGTTTTCATCGAAATAACAAGCGATAGTAATTAATTGAATTGAATGCGTCTTCCGGAACGATTTTCTCCCAGAAATTGCAAAAATTACTGAGGTATTAAATTAATGCATTTCCTTCTAGAAACAGTGAAACACAAAGAATTCAAGAATACCTAAGCCAGTTTGCCACCTCTTGAAACAATATCTAACTGAAACACGAACAGTGATTCCGTCAATATAACTTAATTTGATTCTTAAAAGACCTAGGATTTCACCAGATGTAAGCTTAATTAATAGAGATTACACAAGATACAAATTCATAAATCTATCATTCCCTCTACTACGAGTTTCAAAACAAATGTGACTTATGTGAGAGTTTGTACCGATCGTGCCCAACAAAAATGGCCAAGGTGATTATCGACAACAACATTCAACACATTAAACACTCTTATGTTTGTTCCGTTTCTATTGCTTATCTTATGCTCTACTGTGAGCTTTAAAAATACAGTAATATTATCTAATAATAAATGTATGACACACAGACGCAACAAGTGTAATAAAAGTCTGAGAAATACTAATAAAGAAGAAAGCATACTTAATTATTAATGTTCAGTTTAGTTTGCAAAATCGCGAGTAACTGCCGACATAAGCTTAGATCAGACACGTCAGCGCGGCACAAAACCTACGACTTAATTGAATAGTAATATCACTGGTCGCTCATGTATAATTGCTTATTTCATAGAAGTATTGACATCATATGTACATTGCAATTCATGCGCACATATATTCATACAAATAAACAGTTTTCATTTCACAGCCCACTATTAACTCTCCAGTGATCTTCATTGACATACTTCATAAGTTGCCTGATTAAAGAATTTTTTTTAATAATTTTTGATCGTGCGGTAAATGCCTTTAAGTAGTCAGCGAAAACTTAAGAAATTTCATCATGCGATCACAGAATTCCAGAATATGTTTTCACGTACTTCAACAAATTTTCTTGTGACCCTCCGAGTATGGAGTTACTTTTGTGCAACTGGAGGAAGACAGAAACTTGTGTTAATTTTTATATTTAGTACTTGTGGTTTCAGAATATCCTACCAGAAAAATATTTTTCTGATAGGACATCCTTATAAACAATTAAAAGGACAATGTCGCCGTAAAATCATGTGTGTATTTAGTGCTATTGGAACGCAATCTGGCAGTACAATTCAATACCTTTTGCGGCGCGCAGTTCGGTAGTTGAAGTGGGATTGGGTTTAGTAGAGGAGTAATTGAACAGAGTTTCGTTTTTTTTAATACAGCAACACTGAGTAGGCTTCCCTAAATTGATTTCGAGTGGCGGCTCTTTTTATTTTGTGTGAGGGTTCCGGAATAAATTACAATAATAAATATTCCTTTTTTGTTACAATATTAATTTTACAATACTCAATTGGTTACCAAACTCGTCCTAACGGACTCGTGTGGCAATTTTACAATCTCGTATTGTAATCAGATGTATTACGGCTAATATCGTAAATAACTATTAGCGTTGTTATATAAACTAATCTTGCCAAGATCTTAGCGATCTTACCAATAGCATTGTGATTGAAAGAAACCTGTTTTGCCTTCATGCACGTATTAAATTTGTCCACAATTTTCTCTGTTCGTTACTCCAGTAATTGTCGAACGCGATGTCGAATTTGTGGAGGATCGATCGCCAGAATCGACTCGGCAAATTATTCCAAACTGCTCCTTCATAATGAACTGCAGTCGCGACATGTTCTCGTGCATTACGACAGAACACGACTCGAGATCCCCTGGATATGTCAAGTGAACATGAAACGAAGAGATGGAAAGTCCTTTCATTCGGCATGGCAATTCTCAGAATAGAAACCGTTCCGGTCTCCAATTCTCGGGTGACATTAGGAGTTCGTGTTCTTAAACATCCAAAAGTCGGGCAGGTTTGAGTCAAAGGCGAGACTCTTTCCCACTTTCCAGCCGACCGTTGTGGCAGAGGCGTGAGGAGATTCTCAAGCGAGGTTGGGCCGCTCAGAAAACTTAGTGTAATTTTGCGCATTCATAATCAGGCTGTTTTTCAACGTTGTCGAGCAAATAGTCAAAATAAACTTTTGTTTTCATTTCTTATAACGGACGTTGACAAATACGCCGAAGTCTACTTCTCGTATATTTGAACAGTCATTGTTCGTAGAAATGTAATCGCTTTAACAAAATTGTTCGTAGGGAGCAATATTAATGCAATACTAATGCTAGTATGCTGTTTCATAGGCTCGATCATTTTGTACGTTAAATATTATTGTACGTTGTATCACGTGTCGTTTCCTCTCAGCAAAACGCTTCACTCGGCATGGTTCTCCATATGAATCTTGCTGCAAAACATTCACACTGTAATGAGGTAGCATCACACATTATGGACCTAATCCTACGGCGTGTACTCCCTTTCACTCTTTCCATAATTTCTCCACCCATTTTTTTAAAACTTTTACCTATTCCTCTCTATCTCATGCCCCAATTTCCTCACACTGCCACTGCTGGGACACGTTACCACCACAGAATAGATACTACACAGAAAGGAAGGTAGAGAGCGGTTCCTTTGATCTTCAGGGAGCCATCACGTAGCACGGACCGCCTTCTTGAAACTGTAAGAGAAAGCAAGAGCCAGTTCAAAAACCATTTTCTCAAAAACCGCTCCAGATTTTTTTTCTTCTAACTTTTCCAACGGGTAGTGTTAATTGCACTATTTATTATGACATTATAGTAGTCATTTTGGTGTATTCTTTTATTTTTCTTAATTACACCAATGTCACTTTTTTAAATAACTCTCACACCGCTAATATACACATTTTCAGCGATGTATAAACACTATTACATTTGTGAGTCAATGAGCTTCAAATACATCAAATAAAGTTTTCCGAAAACTGAAAAATATTTCCTCAAAAAGAGCACCAATTTCGCATTTTTACAAACGCTTAAACGATATTTTCTTAAAAACGTATTCACATTTTGTAATGAAAATTATCATTTAGGACGAGGGTTTACTCTTCTTTAATATTCTTAAAGTAACATTTCGATTCTACTATTAGGAAACCGAAGAATTAAGAAAATTTCAAAAAATCTACTTTGGTCGGAGATAGATGGCAGCTGGTGAGAGTATAGCATGTCAGATAAACTAGCCCAGACCAAAGAAAAAAACTAATACGAGAAAGTCTGTGCCATTCTATAGTACAACTAGTGATGTATTTATAATTCTTTAACTTCTTTATCTCTATTTTGTATTATTTGTCAATGTGCGATATTCATTTTTGTCTATACTAATCAAATGCCCCGTCGGGTTACTTATGTTTTTGTTAGTTATACACACATCAAATATAACGAGTAAAACGGCAACAGAAGAACGTTCACCACACAGCAAATGCCGGGTCAAACAGCAGTGTACGCACTTTCAATACGGCAACCATGCACATCATATCGGCGCACGGATTTTGGGTAGCTTTCCTTTCTCTGTAGAATCTATTCTGTGTTTCCACCGTCGACCTCGCAGTCGGGGTAAAAATGAAGCAAGCATATTGTAACTACAGTCAGTTTCAGCATAAAAACGTCCGTGCGCGTATGTACTTGCACACCACTTACGTTCAATCCCTTTCGAATAACGGAGTTGATCAAGGCTCTTTTACAAATCCATTCAAATAAATTAATGTTCTTCGCTTTACAGAACATTTACTATATCGTAATAACTTTAGCATTTTATGAATTATAAACTTTCATCTTGGAATTTGTTATTAGATAGAAAAGAAACCAAGTAAGTATTCTGCATATTGAAAGCTTAATTTGCTTATGTATCTCGAAATTTAGACGAAATTTAGAATGTTACATGACAGATATTGTCATCTTCTATCAAATTCTGACGACAAGTTACACAGGAATTTACAAGAAATTTGCTATAATGACAGAAAATGGTGACATTTTCATTATCTTGTAATGTAGAATTTACTATTTTTTTTCTCGCTCTCTCTTGAAACATTTTTGCGATGTGTTGTTAAAATTAAGCCATCAATGTGGATGTTTCCTCATGTTGAATGTTCCAGTATCGTCATCCCTCATCATTTCATAATTATTATTGTTACAATTATCAATCGGATGTCATTACTGTTAATCGTTTGTAGGCCATCGCGATAGAAAGTCAACTATTTACCTAAGACATTACACGTGATAATATCAAAAAATTTGGTGCTATTTGCATTTGCAACTAATTTTTATCACATAGGAGCGAATATTTGCTTAGCAATTCTTGCCGAAAACATTTCTACCTGTACTTATAATTTGACTTAGACCTAAAGTAGGGATTCCAGACCAGAAGAAAAGGTGCACAGAAGTACTTCCCCATAGTGCGTCACCTACATTGAAAACGGTTTTTGCCCTTCAATAAATAATTATTCGTTGCGCGCAAGTATGGGATCCATTTTCCTGCAATTTTTTCTTTCTTTGTATTTGCCTTACATGGTGATCATCTTTACATTCCGAGTATGATCACAGATAAGAACCTTAAGATTGACAGTAGTCATTGTGGAATGCTTCGCGTTTGAACATCGGCAACCGCTGTATCTCCTGCCGTATGCCGTAGGCCAGTGCCCGTCCCATTTTCTCGGGACGGCCGGAGGGCTCCAGAAGGCGTCGGACTTCCAAAAATACTTCCATTTGAAACCGAGAAACCTATTTTTCTCTCACATTTTCTCTAATATTAAGTTTTCGTATATTTCGATAATATAATTGGTGCTGTAATATAATAAAATATTACTACATGTTTTAATATCTTTCCATTATTTGACGCGCATCAACTACCGACGCCACCGAGATGTATACGTAAAACCGCTGCGGTATTATGATGCAGTACGGCGAGCATGCCCATGACATCGAACGTATTCATTTGTTAGCGAGGTATTTTGCAATCTTTAACTTCTGCAGGTGGATTTTCGGTACAGCCACCAGCAAATTAAAACTGAATCGAGCCAGTGTTTACCTGTATGGATTAACTCTTCAACTAAAATATTTATTGAATAAGCTCATGTAGACATATCCCACCATCCTGCCATTAATTCAATTAATCTTCGAGCGAGAATAAACAGATAAGTGGATTCATGTTGTTTGGGTTTCTGATTTTATGCAATTTACGCGTGTTTCGAAAACACACATGACTAATACTCACGACCCAGGAAGAGTTCAACGTATTATTCACAAATGTACGAGGGTTCCGGCGAAAAAAAATGGCAACTATTTTTTTAAAGAGATATTATCGGATCCCATAATTTTATTTGCCTCCTGAAAGAAAGGCAGTACTAGGGTGTGTTCACTACAGATGGTTATTTGAATGCCTCTATTAGCACAGAGAGCATTGCGATATCAGTTAACAGACTACCGTCTTGTGAGACGAATGTCACCCTTTCGAGCAACGCTCCTACATCAAGACAGCCATGCACTGCTCTCTGTATTCGACCTAGCCATGACGCTAGTGTCGAAAATCCTGCGACAGTCGGAATTCGAACCTAGAACCTCCCGGTCAGGGGCACTGCAGTGAAATCAGTTGACGCCCTAAGCCACCCAAGCCGACACAGCACTGGAAGGGATACACGCTAGCAATGACGCCACGAGGCCACCCATACAAAAGGAGAGACTCGATAGAAGGATCCAGAAGTATATTCAACTCATTTTTAATAAACGTTTATTCACCAAAATGGTAGATTTATCCATGCACCGACTGAGTGTCAGACACAGAGTCATCATTGCCGCTAACTCTGCTGGGACTCTGGCCGAGAGACCCTAACGTTCGGTTCCCGACTGTGGCGGACTTTTGATGCCTAAGTATCCAAGTCGAATTTTGATGCCTAGATACATAAATCGAATGCAGCCGCTCTCTGAAAGGGAATTGCAGCGGTAGGCTGCTTTCATCGGTAGTTTTCCGTGGTTTCAGCGATCCATACGAGGTGAATGCCAGAGCTGTACGCAAAAAACGGGCCATGGACCGCGGGCGATCTTTCCTTCCTACTCCTAGTTCAATCCTCTCCTTTACACGCTTACATACATTCGACTACCGCACATGTTGGAAGAACAACTGAAAGGTTGTTTATCCCAGATAGGGCCGTTATCCCCTTGGACGGAGATACCTTGTCAGGTACATCCCCCGCATGCCGACGTGTAGGTCAGCGCCATCCATACGGGGAACAGCGCCGCCACCACACGAAAAAAAAATTCATTACACAAACGATACTAATGGTCGTAGCAGTTGACTTGTCCGGGAACGTCAACCAATCAATCAACTTCCTACATAAATTTATCGATGTACTACTATAATTGTTCAGCGACGAAGAATAAAATTACTACAAAGGCTTGCTGTATGCATTTAGCCTCCTAAGTGCATTATCTCTCGTAGCATCTCCCTCTTCTCTTTCCTGGCAACTTCTCATCCCTAGGATGTTTCGAGAGCTATGTATGTTCCCAAACCTTTACAGTGGATTAATGATATTCGTAAATAAGACTTATAACTTTATGAACTGTAGAAAAATAATACTTGTAAATTATTATCGACTTGAATTAGTTTAATAAAAAGGAAGTTTTGACGATCAAAATAATTTCTACATCTATGGTAAAGTATGTGCGAACATTTTATCTACTCGAAGCGCTCTTTTTGGGCTACTATCTATTTGATCCTGTATGTTATGCCTGCGAAAATGTGAGGTATTAGTTACTTATAATTCTCACCTTGCGATCATATGTAATATCTATAATAAATGTCATTTGATTATTAAATAACGATGATGAAAGATGGCATGAGAGAATAATGTGTGATGGAATACGTCATGGAATTGAGAATAACAGTACGAGTTGAAATAAAGGAAACTGGAAAGTTCAAAGGAACCCAGCCGAAATTCATTTGTTTACCACAATCTGTGTCTTCAATTTGAATCCCAGTTTCAGATGTTGAAAGTTCGCGAAGGTCAAATATTCCTGGTCGCTCCTGCTTTCTTTGGAAAAATCATTTCATTCATTTCCAGTCAAACGGGCTATGAACGACGATAAGTTACAATTGAATTCAATTATTCCTCATTTTCAGCTGCGAAAGTAAGATCATCAAGGCTACTCTTCTGTCTGACCACACAAATGCTACGCTCCTTTCACCATCTAGCAGAGAAAGAATGGGGAGCGAAAGAGCATTTTAATTTTGCTCAGAGGCTTCTTTTAGGTTTGAGGATCTTTTGCATACTGGAAATCTACAACATGGGACAGCCGGCTTCACTTTCCTTTGAAGGGAGGAGTTCCAACGATTTTATCGCCCTTAAAAATCCACAGATTCGGGCCTGCGAACTTAGTCATAACTGCCCGATACGCTAAACGATACACCATCAAAGCCACACAAGTGTTCACATTTCACAATTTACAACCATCGACTTCATTCTTCTAGAAGACGTGACAAAAAGATTAGTAGTTTATTTGGGATTTGATCCGCTTCTGTTTAAACCAATGCATTCGTACCAATGGAACCACAAGTTTGACTATCCTTACTGCAACGTTTTGTAAAATAATATGGTATTTCTTTTTATTATTTTGGTAATTATTCTGGGATTCGTCGGCGTCAAAAAGTAGAATTTCCTTCAATCCCATGCGGGTGTTCGTCCAGAAGATTAAATTTTATTCCAATCGAATTGTAACGCATCAGGTAATACCGACCAATGTAATTCAATTTTCGACCACCTTACCGTAAAATACCGTAACGGACATTATCAGGACGCGTCCATTGCAGCCTCGTGTCAGGTGAACCGCATGGAATTGGTCGGGTTGATTCTTCAACCGCAACGAATTATATTTTATAACATCGTACTGCAGTGTAGAGAATCATTTAATTTATCGGAGAGGTATTGAATGGACCAGAGAACTTAACGTGCGTCTCATTTTTCTTACCGACGAAATTGATTATTTTTAAATAAAGTGGATAGTGGGTGAAATAATTGATGTTTTGACGATAGTTTTTTTTGGGGGGGGACCAAAAAAATGAACATTGAGATTGTGGAATAAACGATTATTCCCCTTAGGATAGAGGACTACTTCTTACGATAGCATAAACGTGCTTATGTTATGAATATTGATTTGTTTCATTTTTTTTACATTCGTGGTTTTATCGAAACCAAGATACATCTTCGAGAATGAGTGAATTAGACATAGGGTTACAACATAAGTACTGCAAAACTAATCTTGCAATACGAATTCCTACTCTAACGACAGATAACTTTTCATTATTTCTATTTGAGGTGAATGATGATAATGATATCCATATTCCACAGTTTTTATATTGCGATTACTGCAGTCTTTATATTATTGTAGGAATAATTGAAATGTATCTACCAAAAAAACTATCAAAAATTGAGAAATTACAGTTTATCGAAGTTACTGTATCGAAGATACAAATTCCGTAATGAATGTGCTAAGTTAGAATTTCTTCATTTGTTGAAAGAGAGAAATTCAGGGGCGTCCCCAAGGGAGAGATCTACCCCCGGGGGGGGGCTTGACCCTCTGGAATAGATGAGGCTTATTCACAAAACAATCTTGACGTATATTCTCTAGTAAAGATAGCGATTCACTATGTAAAATAAAAAATAGCATAAGTAACTATTAATTAAAAAATAAAAGTACATTCCATAAGTGAGAAATGTTTCATAAAAACGTCGTGGACACTTCACCTACAGATCCATCTTTACAGAAAAATTCTTCTTTCACCATGATAATGCTACGAAATTAATTTTCTTCTAATTGCTAATGTGCGTTTTAGGCACTCCTGCCGTTGGAATGTGTATTTTCTTCACACTGACGTCAGCGTATCAATTGTTATGACAAAACATACAAACTTCAAGCATAGCGGTGCGTAAAACAACAAAATTGTATACAAACGCAGAAAATAATGTATTTTTATTATATAAAACGACAGTGGTCAACCCGCAGCGATCAGTGCGATAACACTCAGTGCCAGTGTCGTTCGTGTGAGC
>BOPP01000229.1:1170926-1210033 GCA_017312745.1 Gryllus bimaculatus | reverse complement strand
GCGGACGAGCGCGCGCCGCGCCGCGCCGTCCCGTGCCGCGCCGATTCGCGCATGCGCCCCCGGACGCCGACGGCAACTCGGACGGCGTGTCGCTCGGGGTGGGCGGCTGTAGAAAAGGAGATAATGAGATCCCACTGGAAATAGGCGCTAAAAATGCACGCATTGAAAATATTATCCCGAGAATATGCCTTCTCGACGAAATTTTTGAAGGGTAGTTAACATTTTATGTCAGAGTTGTAGGAACTTTTCGGGTGACGAGATGTACAAACGTGGTGCATAGCGCATTAATTTGCGCTCAGTATTGCATAATGGAAGTGACTTTGACAAGAGAGGAATGCTAACAACAAGCACCCGGAATGTGGGAACGACTGAATCGTGGTACTTGATGAGTGATTTTCACTATCCCTTATCTACTATATAGAAAGCGAACGCAACGGAAACTGGTCACGTGACCTCACCCGCCGACAGAGAAAAGTCCACAAAGCGTCAAATATACTGTTAACAATGTGCTTTTCATATACGAAAATGCAAATATCGAGTAGAGTGTCCGTCTCTTGCTTAGAATATAACGTCTAAAAATCTCATTTTGTAGATTATGGGCTAGAAATGAGGTAGATTATGTGGTGCAATTGTTTATTATTTACAAAATAAATAAATCGATTTGTTCATAAGAAAAAATTAACTCAGAAACTAAAAAATGCATCCACTTTAATTGTATAAATTGCTTTATTATTTCTGTGTTAATTTTTCATTGTTAAAAAAGCATTTCTTTTATAAATAATATACAATTTACATGTTTCTGAAATGCAAATGTGGCATAGATAGTGTTTTTTCCAAACCAACCTTTGGGAGCGTATTGCGGCTCAGTCATTCGAAATATCAAAAACGTGTGTATTAAACAAAATGTGCTTAAAATTGACTTATGAGCTTATTGTCAAAGTTTTGTTGTTTCCTCCCTGAACACACTGTATTTTTTAGCTCGTTTTACTCGTATATAAAAGTTAGTTTTCTGTATTCCTTGTCATTATAAACTCTATGACAAATCCTCCGTGCGCGCAATAAGCTTAAAAAGTGGTATAAAGTTTGCTCTTCGAGTATGAAGGTATTATAGATTTCCCATGCCAGGATTTTCTTGCTCTCAATATGCGCTCTATTTTGAGTATATTGCGCGCAATATTTTGCGTATTTTTAAATCAAATAGATCTCACACATATGGCATGACAAAAGATGTCGTATTCTAATTCTTCTTGAAATGATACTTCAAAGAATTCCCTGGGTTTATCCCTAATCGTGATTAGTCGATGCCGACGGCTCACGATCGGGAAACCAAATCGAAAAACGAGCGGTGTAACCAGGGCATTTTGTTTTGTATACTTCAATCTATATCTTTATAGGGGCCGATGACAATTGGACATTGTTACATCTCCTGCCTAAAATGAATATTTTGAATCAATTCGCAAACGTCCTTCGCAATGCAGCTGATGGCCTCCGAAATGTTCTTACCACTGTTAAATATATTCATTTTATAAGGGAGGAGGTGTAACACTAACCTAGTGTCATCGACTACTATAGAAAAATCGAAGTGTAGAAATGGCCATATTTGATATATAATCCGGTAACATGCATTCTAAACGAAATTTTATTAGTAGCTAAACATTTTTATTACAGTTGTTTGGACTTTTCGGGGATCGAGATGTCTAAACTATAGTAGTGCATCCGTTGAGGCGAATTAGATAACGTAAGCGTCCCCCCCCCCCCAAGCGGTTTTGACAGGAGAGGAATGCTAATTGAAAGTTCTAATTCTCGGGGTTTATGCCGTACGGTATTGAGTCGATTCCGACTGTGCAAGATCGGTGAACCAAAGCGAAGAACGAGTGGGGAGAACGAGGACATTCAAATATGTGCGATGGGCAGGGCATTGGGAAGTCATTGGAATTTGTGCGTTGGGCAGGCTCAAGGGCATTTTATGTTAATCGGGTAGAACGGGACCTCGTTACCGATTCGACACATAAATTGAAGCGTCAAATATCAAGTTAAAGCGTTCGGCAAAAATGATTTGGGAATAAAAAAACTCTGGACAGTCGTACAAATAACATTTATGTTAGTCACGTAAGCCGATGACTGGAGCCTCAACTTTAAATTGGTCACGCCCAGCCATGCGTCATTAGCTTTTAAATTTCAGATTATACAAAGTTTTTCAAGTGGTAAAAGTAAATTTCTGAAATTCGACGCTGCTCTACTCGGTGTTATTTGCCATATTTTCGCAGAAGTGAGCCTATTCTTTCCCGTTCAATACAAGGGAGAAAAGAGCTAAGTTCTGTAAATCAGGTGATCATCAAAACATATTTATAGCATTAAAAGATACTCTATAAACTAGTGTATTGTATTACACTACTTCGCTAATGAGTTGCCAACCTCGAGAGAGATTTTAGAAGAGAGAAAAATTAAATATTAGCATTATTGCTTGTTAAGTGATTTACAATCTTCTAATCCCAAGCGTCTCAATAATTGTCGGAACTATTTGAAATCACTTACTGTGAAAAAACATAGTGGCATATTATTGTTAGCAAACACAAACATTAAGTTAAGAAATGTATTTATTAATTTTGCGAACATTATAGTTTTTTTTTTGTGGTGGGCCGACTGAAATACTTACCACCATTCACGCCGATCTTAACTCGGGGTTCCATTACTTAGAAGTTCTGCAGGTGAACCGACCTCAAGTTTATTTTACTGTCTGTTAATGTTCAAAACTGATCTCCATGCAAAAGGTTCTCAATACTTTTCAAGGCATTTCTCCTTTACACACATAGTTTTGTTAGTTGTGTCTCGTTAAGGAAATTATACTTTCCAACGCTTATGCAACCGGGGTCGTACATGACCACAGGTCCATCACACTAACTTTCGTTTTTTTCGTATACACGGAGTATAGGGAAAGTTATGCAATGCTGTGGAAAATCGATTTCGAGATGACGGAAATACACGTTTTGGGGTCCCTTGATACAAAAAAAGTGTTTTTTAAAAACGTACGCCTGTCCGTGCGTCTGGTGTTTGTGAACACTACTTGCACATAAACCATGTGTAGTTTTTTTTTTAATTGAAGAAACCTGTGTCGATCTGGCTCGAGTCGAATCTTTGAGATTTTGAACAAAAACCTTTAAAAATTCGGGGTACTTTACCTGAAGTCCCATGGAAATTGTAAAAATGTTCTCAAAAACGGCTCCAAATTTATTTTTTAAATTTCTTGTACGAATAGAGTAACAGACTTATAAAGCTTGCACAGGTCCTTCAAACAGGTTTCTTCAAACATTTCGATCGGATATTGGAAGTTACACTCCTTAAAATGACGTAATGTTATTTTTGGGTTATTTTGTTGTTTGTTCAAAAATTGCACAAATGTAAATTTTTTTGAAAGCTCTCCCTCGCCGTTGATATGCACTTTTCCAGCAATTTTATTAACACTATTGAATTTGTGAGTTAAAGTACTTAAAATGACTTTAAATTAAATTTTTCTAAATTTCAAAAAATTGCTCTGAAAAGAACTTTAAATTTTGAATTTAATGTAGCATACACCAGTTTTTTAAAAGGTTCCAATGTTTTCAAAGAAAATTTCTATTAAGGACGAGGTTTTACAGTTCTTTAATAATCGTAAAATAATATTTCCGCTCTACAATAAGGAAACCGAAAAATTAAGAAAATGTAAAAAAAATATGTACTTTAGGTGGCGGTAGACGGCAGCTGGCAAGGACATATGGCAAGTTCGAGTAGCTAACCGAGACCAAAGGAAATAGAAAACTAATACAGGAATGTCTGTGCCATTCTGTAGCACCACTAGTTTATATTTTTGAGACGTATACTGAGTGTCCTTGTAGAATATCTTTCCGTCAAGAGAATAGATAGATAGATTTATTAAAGTTGGCTTTGAGCTAATGCTCGAAGCAAACATACGCACATCTTACGAAACTTTGACGGAATGTTAAAGTTAGCTGCAGGATGTTCAGAACGAAGCAGTGGGTTAGTTAAAAGAGAGTGCCAATGATGACCCTGCTATCTAAGATAATATGCTGACCCTTTTTTGATTCTTTCCAAACATTTTTTTTCCATTCTACTTTTTTCAAAACAACTTTTTTATTGCTTAAAATCAATAAGTCTCAAAAATACAACCTTCATGTGTTTGTCAATAAGGTATAGAAATAGGTAAATATATAAAGGCAATGATATGAAGTACAAAGAGATGCTTGCAATTCAACTTCAGAGGAACGAGTTTTTAATAAAAGAGAAAATTGAACAAAGACTTTTTAAACTTTAGTCGAAGGCAATTGTTCCAATAGGGGATGCTTTCACCATTTGCTCTTTTTTCGCTTCATATATAGCAAAACGTTTTAACAGAGCATCAGTATTTTTTATAATGATGACTGAATGCGAACATTTTTGCTTAATAATGTTTACATAATTGGAATTCTACTGCACTGAAAATCTGTGTTGCCTTCCGCTTAACAGCTTTCAAGATTTCAAGCACTTCGTGGACCGTGGGCTGTGTACAATCGACAAAAGTCAGTGAAGTGGAAAAGTCGCTGGGCACATCTGCTGTTCTATGTAAATGCTACTAGACAGGAGAGTCCTGTAAGTATTCAATTAAATAGCAGGGTAACATGTTTGAGAGGCGAAGTTACGAGGTAAATTGATAATTTAAGTAGTGTTCTAGGAAACACGTATTCTGCATGCAAGATCAGAAACAAAATGTGACCTTTCTCGTTATATTTATATTGGTACTCACACACCAGTATATGCAAGGAGTTCTTTTTAATTTTAGAGTCAAACATTCACTTGTTTCAATTTTCAATCAAAGAAAAATGTTTTTCTTCGATCAGATATGTTCTGACTGGACTTATTGTTCTATTCCGAAGTACACGTAACTGACGATTGCAATGAAAGAATGATTTGTTTTTACATAACCCATTGTTTAAACAGAAATAAAATAGGTCTGAGTTCTTAAGAAATAATAAACTGAACTTTTTGTATGTTAAATTTATAAAAAAATTTAATAAATAAGTTTAAAAATATGATTTATCAGTAATCATATTTTTTAAGATATTATACAAAAATATTGTTGAATGGTTTCCTCTATTTTCTATAAATTTTATATATACTATATAAATATATACTATATAAATATATACTAGAGTGGTTTTGATGACACCTAATACATAATGAGAAAATAGTTGACATTTTGGTCAACAGTTGTTGACAAGAAAACTGCCGAAGAAAATGCCAACGCACTTTTCTCATTATTTAGTTATCCTAACAAAAGAAAAGATAAAACTGTCCGAAAGCAAAACAATGAGAGCTATGTGATTTAACATACTCAGAAGAACTGCCCAAATATCAACAAAGGAAATGAGGAATCTAAATTAAAGAAATAATGAATACACGGTAAATTATCTGAGAGGAAATTGAAATGTTACAACCCAATAGAAATGGACATGTGCAGTGGATGGACGGAGCAAATTTCCTAAGAAGATCAATGAAATGGCCTAGTCAAAGAAGAAAACGAAGACCAAGAACAGATTGAAATACAAAATAGGAAATCCAACTAAAAAAGGCAGAGATCTAATTCCTGAAAAATAAAGAAAAATGTAATAATTAGGTCATGAAAGATCAAACTGAAATGGAGAAAAGGAGAAAAGTAAGCAGAAGCAATTATTTCGTCTTAAAGTTCTTTCTCTTACGGGCTTCCCGATCCACTGCGACCTTCCTATTATTGGTCAAATTTGTCATCAGATGTTCAATACTTGTTTGTCCAATAAAATTGTAAAACTAGTGAAGTTCCAAATTCTTTCACTTTTCATTTTTAGTACGTGACATTAGCAATCATTTCAGTGCACGTCAAAATTGTCAACGAGGCTGTGAAAGCCTAGTAAGACATCCATGAGGGCTGTAGGCTCCTTCTCTATCTCTGGTTGTCATAATCCACGGCGATGTACTTTTAACATTTCTCTGCATTTAAGGATCATCCATACTTTTAGTAGCAGTTGCAAGCGCATTGACAGTAGCAGAGTGGCAGAGTGACAAATTGGCAGTATAGAAGTAGTGCGTTGCAGCAGGATCTGCAATAGCACTAGGAGTAACAGAAGCAGACACTGTACCTGTAGAGGTGTAGAATAAGACAAGGAGGAGAAGTAAAGAAGAAGTAAATTATAAGAACAGGTTTTACAAAAAATATTCCTCAAGAAAACTTTCCAGGACCTTCTCTACCAAGGCTATGAACGTCCTGTCAGCAGTACGATGGTTCCTTAGGATGTTCACCCAGAACACACGACTGTTTCTTTGACTAGTTTTACACTCTTCTATATTCATTATTCATCGCTTCTTTCTCATAAAATCCTGACATTTTATCTGCAAAAAGATATTTCCTGCAATTGCGGTTACGACTATTCTAAGTGACTGTTATACCGATAGAAGGGAGTTTTATTACCTGTGCTTAGAACACCTTTGTATTTAATTATTTTATTTATTTAATCATCAAAACAGATGCAACTGCACAAAGAGAGAACAATCTGCACACATTCCTTTATGAACTAAAGTAGCAACAAGCTACAAAAAATCCATTAAAAATATTTTAATATAGTATTCTGTCGGCTGTTTCAAAAATTATCGTAAAATAATTACCATGCAGAAAAATATAAAATGAATATGGAGTGACCTTATGTAAATGGATGAAAGTAGTACCATAACTAATATTATTAATAACTATTATATCACATATTCTTCTTGTGCGCATTGTTCTTTTGAAATTATTGACATTAAATTATCTTATAACTAATGACATAATATCGTGAACTCCTAACTAGAACTCGTAGAACTCCTGTATAACAACGTCGAGTAGTAATGAACGAAAAATCTTGCTTTGGAACGTCTGAAATTAAATATAAATAGTAATAGAAAACTAAACCCTATTGAGTCGTGATTATAGTAATATTCGCAGTGTATTTTCATGTTAATTTAGCTATCGCTATCGAACAATTGTGGTAATAAAAAGAAGAATAACTATATGATTCTGATTTATGTACTTGTATCTCTAAGGATATGTATGCACAAAAGCACAGTACATCATTCTAATTGCAATTAAATGAAAATCAGTTATAAAATTCATTACTCATTCAGATAACAATCAATTGATTTGGGGGAATAGAGATATGAATATATTTTAAATTACGATGTCATATTATTTACCCATACATCGGATATGAATTCGAGCAAAATATGGCATGCGTTAGGAGTACTACAGAATAGAAACAATGTGCCATTTATAATAAGCCATACTGAATGTATATTGTACTCTATAATGTTTTCATGGTTCTGTAAAGGAATTATTCGCCTTCCTGGATGGAGTATTGAGCAATTAAATTGACATTAATATATCCATGCGCAGTTTAATTATCCGTTATACCATTTAAGAATGTATGTAAAAAATATCCACAAACAAATTGACAAAAAGTATTCAAAATAATTTAATTTTGGTAAGTTGAGAATTGTTCAAATGTAGTCATGGGTCACCAGCCTAAGATATACATTGAAATAAGGAAGGTTTGTTATATTACATTCATATATCATTAAAAATTGCTAAAAATGTAATGCAATTAAAACATGTGTTGAAAATAAACGCATAAAGAATTAATTGACAGGGTGCAATGTAATTCTTCATTGTTTTCCTCACGACAAATAAACTACCTTCAAATTAACGGGGGACTTTTTTTTCAAAGAAATACACATACTATCGTCTGTTCTGCATTAGATTGATCACACTATCTCAATAATATTTAAACATAAAGAACAAATTCAATACTACGCTATTTTAAATACTCCTATACTTCCGATTCCGTTGCCGAGAACTTGATAATACATTCAAAATACCTCTCAACGATCTCTTTTGTTCTTTTTCAATGAAGCAATTGCTACTCTTGGCGGTTAGTGCTATATAGGGTGATACGGTTCACCTTCGACAACACTTCACCAAAGTCTTGATATTGTATTAATAAAAAAATCGTTTAGACATTTTGCCGAAAAACGCTGCAGACGCGAGCTACAGTTTGAAGATATATATGTTAATGTGGGAAAAGTAACAACCTCAAACACAATTGTGGTACAACTCAGTGGTCAACGCTCACAAGAAAGAAAACTTGCTTCTCTTGGCAGACACAACGAAAAAACTCCATTTTAAATGCTCTGAATTGGGCTAAGAAAATGGAGGCCCCGTGTCCGCCACAGTCTAGAGCCCCTGACCGCCGGAACTGCGCAGTTTAGAGACGTGACATACAGCTGTGCTCGGCGGGAAGCCTATTCTCTGTTCGAAAAGCATTGCAAGTTCTACCGTGCGTTCAGAAAGTGTTACGGAAGTTGTTTTCTCATCAATGTAGACCAGCTCTGTTCGATTGTGGCACCCGCGGGCCCTACGGCGTCTGTGGCGCAATTCTCTAGCGCCTCCAAGTGCGAATTAATTAAGCCGATTTAAAGAAAACAACAGTCTGAAACTATTCCCCTGTCTTTTGGGTGAGATCAGAAACTTTCTGAAATTATCTCCAGGTCAAAACTTGACGAGTTTGATGAGATATTTTGGCTACTAGTTTTAATTTTTTGACAGATATAACTTCAAAATTAAATTACGAAGGAGTTGAAGAGAAATATCGCAATATTTCTAGTATGACAAATGTAGTAAATGATTTTCACAAGATGCTAAAGCTATGGAATCAACGTTTGAAAAGAAATTCCTTTTCATAGTTTCCAAATTGTATGTCTTATGTTGAATATGTAAAGGCCAGAGAATATGATCCATCATTTGCTTCCATCTTCATCTTGAAATCCTAGTTACGACAATGATTTCGCCAGTGTTATAAGTTCAGCAACCGACAATGTTAATCATTATCCCATGCCTCTGTTAATATTAGTGCACATAAAAGTTGGATGAGGGAAATCGTTCAGTAGTACAATTCTGAAGAGTTTGAAATGAAATTTTTAACTCTTCGAGAGAACACTGTAATCCTCTTATACAAATATAATCAATTTCAAGTCACTGTGATGTGATTGTGATCAGCAATAAATAACCAAGGGTCAGTTCTGTTGTTCTGGAAGTGTATTCGTGTTTCGGTTCTACGTATCTGTGCAAAGTCGCATTATTATCAATTAGTATAATTAAAAATTAAATACCAGAACTGTCTGAAAGACTTTCCCTTAGAAGACGCATTAAGGGTGACTTCTCCTATCTTCACGCCAGATTATTATCGGCTTGTAACGAACACGCTGAATCAACTCTTATAATAAATTTGCAGGGCTACACGTATCAATCTGTTTTAATGTTTGTAATTTTAAGTTGTCATTATTATTATTATTATTATTATTATTATTATTATTATTATTATTATTATTATTATTATTATATTATTTATTATTATTACTATTACTATTATTATTATTATTATTATTATTATTATTATTCGCAGGATAGTTGTTAAGCGGTGGTGACGCCACATGGCGCTACAATCTCCTAAAACTAAGTCAGTTTGGCTCGAGAAGATAAAATGTTTGAGCGACGGTGTTGTAGACACTTTTATACGGTAAGAGCAATTGCTCTCTGTTGAACTTCTCTTTTCACCAAATGTCACATCTCAGGGGGTGGGCTTGCTTGTTGCCATAGTTTCCGAGAGCTTTACTTCAAGGTCAGTTGTGTGAAGACTATTTTCGTAGAGGGGGATGTCCCCGTCCATTTATCATGACGCAATTGTCTCAAACTGATCACACAATTTTATAATACTTCAGTAATGCTAATTAACGGATAGCATATGGGAGAAGATTAACTTTTCTAGACGATATGAATTTCTCCTCATTCTGGTGTTTTCGAATGCAGGATTTTCTGTCGAAACTTTGAACTTGTTCTCGGGAACACGTAGCGAAATCGAAAGTTTCTGAATTGGCAGCCAAAACGTAATTTCTGTGCAGCCCAACGAGAAGCTTTGAGAAGGGGGAAGGAAAGAGGAGAGAGGTGAGTGGCGAAAGTTGCGTTCTGATGCCTTAGAGCCCCTTCACATGTGCCACTCTGCAGCGCTTTCAAGTGGCGCGTCTGCTGGTAAAGCATTGGTGTAAGAGGACGTATTCCCACTAGCGGCGCAGTAGTGCTGTGGCGGCAGTAAGTAGCGCTCACCAGCAGCGCAGATGCGCTTCCGCGCCCCGCGAGAAGATCACAGTTCTAAACATCATCATCAACACTAATCTACTCGAATGCGCCACTGAGGTTAGCTTCTTACAAGTTGATTGCTTCAGTTCACGAATCCTGCTCTGATTCGGTTTTCAAAGTTTATATTTCCGAACAAATGATAGTAGAGGAGCAACGTATACATTGTGGAAAGACATTTTGAACGATCTGAAAAAATAAAATGAATAAAAAAATATTTTTAGAATTAACCATGTCTCTATGAGAAAACAGATCAAGGGACAGTTTCTTTTGGTTCATTAGTTATAGTTATGGTTAGTAGGTTGGGCAATTTTTCAAAAATGATATACCTGCATGTAGTCGCCTCTATAAAGTAAATTTTAAAAAAAGTCTCTCTTTAGTCGCCTCCATAAGTAAATAAATATAAAAAAATCAGCTCAAGAAGTGGTAAGAATTTGGTAGTTCCATTACCGTACGTGAACATTATTGTTCCTACAAAAAATTGACAGTCTACAATTGTTTCACAAAGAAGAACTAAGGACTCTTCCCTATAGTATTACATTACTTTCTCAGTTCTGTGTATATGAGAAAATAAAAATATATAACATAAGAAGACCAAGAACAAAATTATATTTCACACATTTTCTTCGTGATTTTTAAGTCGAATACTTTGAACAAGATTTTGAAAATAAACCGTGCTTCTTCTCTCTTTGTCTGCCCATTTCTTTATCTCTTGAACTTGTTCAGCATCTTCAGCTGACGTGAAGCAAAAGACCCCTTCATCTTACTCGGTATTTCTTCCGGAATACCGAAGACAGTAAAATGCGAGAGAAAGATATACTGTCAGCGTGCGGTGGGAACGAAGCCAAAATCGACAGACGTTTCGTGACCAAGCACTTTAATGAAGTGACTGAGCCCTATCGGTTGCAATGGCTCCTGCGGCTGCACGCTGTCATTTTAGGGAGGCGTCCACGTTCTTGTTTTGTTGTGGAGCGTGCTGAAATCGCTTGTGCTTAGGTCCGCGTCAGCATTTACGGCTAAGGACTGGAGTGTTTAAAGAAGATGTAGTACCAAAACCTAAATTGTCTTCGCCCTATAACTCAAAGGGTTCACGAATATCTGTAATTTTCAATATTCCGACTTCTTGATATCAATCATGAAATTAATGGTTTTCGAACATAGGTAGTCTAACGGTATAAATAATGCGAGAAAATTTATTTTACATTTATTAAATTTTATTGTATAATTTTAATCCTCTACCCTGCATATAATACAAAGCCCATCTAATGCACCTGGTCATTATATAGATACCAAACTCATACGTGAAACAGATGAATGATTTGATGGACAACTGATATTGTTAAATACTGAGGTCAGTCAAATACGAACCAGAATTTTGTAACACAGCGTTATTGGTGATACATAAAAATACAAATTGAGTCTCTTATTTTTTACCATAATTTCCTTCAACAGAAATACATTTTCTTAAACACATAGGACATTTTCTCATTCCTTCATAGAAAAAAGAAAACTGCTGCCGCAATAATAAATTGCGTACTGTTTGACCGCAGCGTTGTCTTCAAATCTTTCTCAACCTAATGCAACCTTTAGTGGACCTAACATATGATAGTCGTATGGGAACAAGTTCGAACACTAAACTAAGTATTTATTATGAATGGAAATTAAGAAAGGCTGGAATGGGATGCAGAGGAAATAGGAAAATCTCGAGAAAACATGCCATGGATCCGCTTTGTTCAGCACAAAATCTACAAAAATCATCCGCCATCTAAACTCCGAAACCGTAGATGGAAAGATAGCGCACAGGCCCCTACGCTAAGGGTTACCCCGATTCAAGTAATAACAAATGTCACATTTTATAGCCTCATTTATGCCTGAGAACGTACGTCTTACACACTCACGGTCACTGTTAGGTCTTGCCACTTCAGCAAGTAAACGGCAGTCTCATTTTTGCTGTTAGACTGTCTGAAAAACAGCTGAACACGCAAGACAAATTAAATATTGGGTAAAATGGGGATAAAGTTTTTAACCACATGCTTGGAAAATCATTACTGTAAAATATGATTATCATAACAACGTACATTGAGCTATTCAAGTTATTAAAATAAATGCCTTAGGAAAGTCGAAAAGACACATTTTATAACAAAATTAGAAGAGTTTCGAATGAAAATATTCGCAAAAATTGGAGTTTTCACATTTATAATCTGCTTTATAATATTCTGTCTGTGGCCGTGATTTTGAAAGCTAGTGGTCTGTAATGCAAAACTATGAGTAATTATGATTCAATCAGCCATTTTAGTTATCACTGTTGCATTAGACTGCCATCATAACGCACTCAAGAACTCCTCTTGAAAGAAAATACTTCATACAGGAGATTTTATAGTATATTGTACTATTATAATTATATTATTATAAGCACCTGTTTAATAGCTAAATAAATCAACTGACAAAAAATTCAATGTCTGAAGTGCGTGACCAAAGTTGAACGATGTAGTATATGGTCTCTGACACGCAACGAGAAATATATACAACAATTTGAAATGCCAGATGAACAAAAAGGCGATTGCAAACGTGTAACCAAGCAGGTTATACGCCAAGAATTTCAGTATCCTTTTTCGTCGGATTCCGTAAGTGCTGCCATAATGTTCGAGGCGCAAGAGTACTTGGTACTCAACGGAGAACGGTACTCAACGAATACTTATTCAGAAAACATCAGGTTATGTAATGGATGGTGCCGTATAAAGCTCTAAAAATATGTTAAGATTACTTTTATAATGATGATCATTCTTGTAATCTGTAATCTTCTCATGCTCATTCCTAGAACAGTTTGTTGGATTAAAAATTATATGATTCACGTATTTTCTCCGCGCAGGGCAATTTATCTGCACTCTTATTCCTCTTTGCCCCAACTACGCAGGCTAACTGCGCAGCGGCAAACGCACTTTCGGGAGAAACATTAAAGTATGCTTGTTCTCCGCTACAGATAATCGGCCGATTATGTAAGCGGTGGACGTATATTGCTTATGTAATGTAGTTCAATACTTACATTTGATTCTATTACTTTGATACTTACTTTTATTCTAAATGCTATACGCTTCACCGGCGTTTTAAGTATTAATTTACAAGTTTTATAACTGGTTTATATTATGGTATTTACTATACCACGTTGTATAATATAGACACTTCCTACCACAAACAGTGATTCTAGTTATAACGGTCACTGGAAACCTTGTTCTACTTCATATATTGCGACTCATTTTCGCTCCTTTGATGTCCATTGAGGCGAATGACTGTCGTGTACTGAATGAGAAGTCGTATTTTATCTTTGAAAAGCAAGTGAACGGCTCAGTAGAACAAGGAGTCAAATCACATTGAACTCGTTCTGAGATATTGAGAGTATTTCTAGAACGATCATAATATAACTCAGTACACTTTTACACACAGTGCACTCGTACATAAGTCCGTACTGGATTTAAATAACATATTGCGCTAAAACAATAATAATTGAAGCTTTATTTAATGTTAATAACTCAAATTCCGACAAAAAAATATAGAATAACCGCTTATTCTACTGTGCCCTTCAATTTCATTTCCATTAACCAACAAGAATTATCCGTAAGAAAAGGCAAATGTTTGGTTTTCTGTGATATGTACAAATTACCAACTCGTCCTACACCACCAAAAGTCTCGACGCAAAATCTAAGTCCGGGACAAATGTTGACAGCGTATTCTTCTGTAGTAGGTACAGCCTAACCGACCATTCGGAAATCCAAGCTGTCGGCAGCGCCGCGTCTCCATCTTAATTATACATCGCTCATCCAGCGGAAAAACAACGTAACTGATAAACTAATCGAGAGAAGGTTAATAGTTCAAAACTATTATAGAAACGTAATACATCTGCTGAAATATCGACTGAATTGTTATTTTATTCGGATCCGCGTGGAGGAAGTTACATCTTTCTTAACTGCCACGTGATTAGGTGCTCATTTGAGAATAACAACGCATCAGATGATTGAGTAATGTTAAAGCAAGAATCTCTCCCGTTAGCGGTAGAACATGTCACAAATACCGTCTGTGATATTCTGTGAAAAGAAGAGAAGTCAATTTACAGCGGAATACTACAATCAATATATAATTGTGACATTTCTACTATTCAATCAAACACTATTATGTATTATTTGTTCCCTGTGACAGTCTTTACCTGACTGATCGAAATCGCCTCATAATTAACTACGACAAAATACTTGTAAATTCTAGGGACACAATGACACAACTTTAAGAAAGGGGATAGAAGAAAAAATCTATTAAAAGTGATACGTAACAAAATCTTGGTTAGAAGTAACATTTGACCAAGGCATGAGGTACTATGACTATTAAAGTGGATATAATGTTTGTTCAAAGTATTTTATTTCAAAAGTTTGCCTCTCCTGTAAAATTTCAGAATATACAGTTACGTCACTATTAAATTGGATGAGCGATATGGTGGCCACCAGTGAGTGGGCAGGGGTGACTTGACGCTCGCTAGGTTAAACCAAAGTTAAGGTAGTGTTAAGTAAACAAGACATATAAGAGGGCACAAACCGATATATTTGAAATACAAACAAACAATAAAGGAAAAAGAAAAAGAACGTGGCTTATGATTGTCCCCGCCAGGCCGGAAAGGCCAACGCGGTCGTCACCGTGCTGCTCACGGCGGTTAACTATGGTAGCCCTACGTTGGCGGCGCCCACGGTGGCGCTCCGTGGTGTTCG
This sequence comes from Gryllus bimaculatus, assembly GCA_017312745.1. Classification (NCBI taxonomy): domain Eukaryota; kingdom Metazoa; phylum Arthropoda; class Insecta; order Orthoptera; family Gryllidae; genus Gryllus; species Gryllus bimaculatus. The sequence continues at coordinate 1,195,060 of BOPP01000229.1, read as the reverse complement.
GTGGCGTTTCCGAATACTACAATTACTGCATACATATTCGATCAGTGTTTCGGCATTTCTTGTCTCAAACGAAAAAAAAATTACTTTCAACTACAAGATGTCTTTGTCTGTTGGTACGTGTTCATGTTTCTTCATTGAAATACATGAATTCAAACCAGGAGAAGGCAGGAAACGTGAAATTATTGAGCTTTGTGACATTCCACAATAAACATACAGAGGGGAGCCAGAGGGTCATGAAAATTTCGAGAGGAACCCTATAGACCGGCATAATAAAACATGTTATTTCCATAAATACTATTAACCCTAGATTACAAAGGCGTCGTCTGACGGACGGCGCAACTAATGCCGAAAGCTTCTCTCACCGTCTTCCCCTCATTGTACATATCTGAAACTCTAGGTACCTTCATGGTGTGACTAAACAGTGAAATACACATAAGTTTGTCCGCGTACCTATTTTTCGGTATACGCCATTTTAAGACGCGTCGTCCTGTAGACTACGCCTTAGTAGTTGCGTCAGTGCTATATTTGGCGTTTTATTGAGGAATATAGTAAATAATGAATACGAACGCCTTGTAGCGTTTAAGTTTTGTTCTGTACATTTAGCAATCATAATGGGACAACAGTGATCGTAAAAAAGGTCGCGTAACAAGATAATATGCGGACGCTTCTCAAAAGCCATGTGCGGCCAGCTAATTACGTGCTCTAAGAGTCAAGTTATTGAGGCGTATCTATAAAAACATTTAAAATCTATTTCGTAACTCCATATCATATATACATGCAATGCATTAAATTGCGTAAAAATGAGTTTTTCATTTTTACCCAAAGTAGTCTCTCAGACTACGCCTTTGTAACAATGATTGGTGAAGGTCGCATTTGTAATCTAGCGTTAAATTCTGATTTACCCCTTTTTTTAAGTTGAACGGAGATGGGGGTCAATTCGGGGCAATTAATACACGACATTTGCGGATTTAAAACATGTAAATGATGCAACATTAAACCAATTCCACTTAATTGCATTTTATTTTATTTATTTACTACTAAAATATGTATTTTGTAAATTACATAATGTTTAATAGGAAAGGGAGTCTCGTGGGCGAAATAGGGGCCTATTAGTGTAGTTGCCCCCTCAACTTTAGGCCGCGCACGCCTATGAGTAGAAAGGTACATTACGTGTATTATTTTTTGATTTGAACATCGAATGTATCGTGTATTTAATTCATCATTATGTTAGTGTTAAATCGTTGGATATATTATTACACGCTTTCTTGGTTAGAAGACCGATGTTATGTTGCTGCCATATGTCATACCAGACCATGAATAAAAACCTATTTGCTTATTTGTATATGACTGAATATGTAAAAGCCAAAAAATAGCCGAGGATTTCAGAATATGAACGCTGCAACTTATTTGGTACCAGTCTTATTTCAGATTTTTCTTTGATAAATAACATTTTCAGTTAGCTCGAGGCAACCCATGCCATTGTAGCGTTTCTGACGTTCTGGAATTCGAGTTCAGATGATTCCGATGATTTTTCGACAGTTGGTTTGTCAAGTTCATTCACTGTCCCGAGAATTCTAGCGGCCTGCTGCTCTGATCGGTAAACTTTCGAGGGTTTTCCTATTAATATGAGGCAAATGCCGGGGTATTACCTTAACAAACGCAGCACGAACCGCGCGGGATCTTCCCTTCCTCGTCCTCGTCCTCTCCTCTTAGACAACGAAACACATTCTTGCACTTACATACACGGCGTTTCCACGCATGTTGGAAGAACAGTCCGACGTAGAAAGTTTGTTCTGGCTGGGACAGAGACCCACAGTGGAAGATACCTATATGTGGAAACTTTGCAAACCGATGTGTAGTTTGGCACCGGATTTCACTTTCCAGTAAGGGGGGAGGGGAGTCCCACCTTCCGTGACAGAACATCTTCGATCTACGTAAGTATGTGTAGGTCTAATGACCTTAGCAATTGACGCGCCCGGACGTGTCAATCAATCAATCAATTAACTATTGATAAACAGTAATTGTATATTTTTAATACATCACTAGGAGAACTTACGAGAGGAGGCTAAGGTGATATTCTGTTGGCGATATTTTTGATATTGTTGATATTTCGTGGCTGAAGCCACGAAGGGGAACGAGGTAAAGAAGCGAGGAAATCTCTCCGGCATCGAAGAATCCCTATAGGTGCAAACGTGAGATCCAACTGATTTTGAATTGAAGTATCTCAGCGGTAACCACAATATTTGAAACATTGTATTACAAAAGAACAATTCCCAAGAAGCAGCCCCGGAGTTTGCGAAGAAGGGGAAGCAGAGGTATTGAAAGAAGCAAAGGTCAAATTTTAATTGGTGTCGTGCTTCTGAGTAACACCTACGGAGTAGCTTGAATAGAAGACGAATTTGTATCCGGGACAAACCGAAATACTGTTTTGTTTATTTCATGTGAAAAACAGTAAAAAAAAATTGTGACGTGCTACGGATAGAAGTGTATTCTGTACATGTTTTCTTAATACTGGGATCTCTACCCTAACTCATACTAGTTGAATTCTGAATAGAGAAAAATGATCCTTTTTGGCAAGAATTGAAGAGAAAGTATTAGCTCCGGTGTAATAAAATATATTTTCAAGGTTAATTAGCTATAGATTTGGGTTTCTATAGCTCACTGTGTCCTTCGTGAAGGAATGTACTTCGTGAAGAAAGTTACGTGTCAGACTACATCTACTTAACAAATACTATAACGTGATATTTGTAAGTTACAAATTCAATTGATATTATTTTATTGTATGTCTTGTAGCTATCTAAAATATGGACACATTTTCTTTGAATGACTGGATGACGTTTTCCTTTAATGACGCTTCGAAGTGCTGCTGTATTGCAAATATTGTTATTTTTTCCGTGAAATGATATTTTTTAAATATTTATTTTTACTATAATATAAATTTATATCAATATATGAATGGGTGAAAATCAGAACGGTATAAGTGACAATTTATAAATTATTAGAAGAACGTGAATGATTTTATTATCTCTGAATTTTTGTGGTTTTAATGAATAATTGAAGTACATTGGTTTTAAAGATAAAACAAACACCACGACTTTACAGTCATATTGACTTTTATATACAGATTTCTCAGGATTTAAAAAATCTTATTTAAGGGAAGCTGTTACATAAGTTATGAGATGATTGTTTTTCCATTGAGATAGTGATGCATTCCTTAATTATTTGTATCATCAACCTTGCAAACACTAAACAACAGAAAAATTAAAATTAAAAATCTGAATTTAACAACGTTCGACTGTCTATGAATTACATAATAATGCTCTTTCTCTACGACTATTTAACAATATGTGTATTCTTGCTGTATAATCCACGAATGACATCGATTACACACCCGTGGATTCGAGTTTGGGTATCACGGCCTGTCGACCAAACACATTCCTGGAATTTTCGGAATCCATGGTCAGACTTGCATTCTCTTTGAAATTCTACTGAATATGATAGAGATGGTCATACGGAAGTCAAACGTATATCAAGAACCACAGCTGTTCAGGGTCAAGAGACAGCAAGAAAAATACCATCAGAATCCGAAAGATACCACAAAGCAGTTTACAGTTGGCAAAAAAATCAAAGAATACGAAGCAAGAGAACAAAACAGTAAAGATCGTATTGGAAAAAATTACACAATGAAAATCAGAATGATAACGGCAAAGAAATCTGGCTCAAGAAAAGAGTATTATGTTGTCGACTTTAGAAGAGCAGAGAAAAGAAAGGCAAGACAGCAGTCACGAAAGGGGGAGATCTCGTGACGTGGGCAGCCGTCAGACACCGCACGCTGACGCATTCGTGATTACTACTACTGTCGTTGTGGCGGAAGCGCCGCCCGTGAGACATCACAGAGGTTTGGATGCTGTGCGGTCGGCGAAGGCAGAAGGGAGAGCGACGAAGGAAGCACTGGAGTGTGAGACGGAGAGGGGCAGAAGAAGAAGGAAGGATGCAACTGAAACGAAGCAACGAACTAGAAAGCAAGGATTTATTTCATGATCGATTGACCAGCTGAGGTTACTCCGGGCATCAACTGATGTCACTGCGAAGACTCTGACAGGGAGGTTCTAGATATAGATTCCCGTCAGTGGCAAAACATTTGACACTGGTTAGGTAGCTAGATCGAATTGAGCCGGTGTCTGGAGACGAATTGCAGCGGACGGCTGTTCTGATCGATAGTTTTCAGTGGTTTCTCCGATCAGCAGCAGGTGAATGCTGTAACAGTACCCGGAAAAAAGAACAACGGATCTCAGACGATCTTTCTTTCCTCTTTCCTGTTCTATCCTCCCCTCACACACACACATATTAATGATCTTCACTATCACACACATGTCGGGAGCTTATGGGTGGGGCGGTGTTCCACTAGTGGGTGGGTGATACGTGAAATGGGAAAACCACCAAAAGCGGACCTACAGGTCGGTACCGGATCTCATCATTCAGCGAGGGTAGAACACCGCCCCTTCCCGTAATAAAAACGTACTACACTTAAGGACATCATGACGATAGTAGTTGACGCGCCCGGAACGAGGAAGTAACCAATCAGTCACGATTGACTGATGATTTTGTGTTTCCGGATGCGTCAACCACCATGGTCAAGTTCTGAACGAGACAGTGAGTTAGAGCTTTGAGGTAGAATCAGAGTAAACATAATTCACGTTTGATCGACCAATCAAGACAGACAGTGTATCTACAAGAAAAAAGAGAAAAAAGAGACGACCACTCAAATGTACGACTTAGATTGTACCACTTCCGAAACCCTGATGTTTGGACAAAGATTCGGGTCATAAATTAATAAATTAACATAAACTTCACGAAAGAGAAGTTGAAAAACAACGGTGGCGAAAGGGCGGGATGTGCAACAGTCACATTCATTCGCAAAGCAACGGCGCGAGAAGCTGTGGAAGCAGAGCCATTGGCAGCGGCGGAGGAAGAGGAAGCGATGGAATCACCGGCGCGAGGGCGCAGGGGGAGGGGGGGACGACGAAAAGGGCAGGGGGCGGGCCCCGGGGCGGCGCCCGTGCAGGCGTCGGAGGCATGCCAGCCCTGGACACGCATCCTCAGCGCCATTGTAGGCCGGGGCGCGGCGGCGGCGGGGAGCTCTCGCGGGAGAGAAGCGCGGCCTCGTGGAATCGATGACCGGGGCGGGCGTCGGGGAAGGGGGCGGACGAGTCGCGGGAGGGGGTGGCGAGCGGCGAGCGGGGCGGCGCGGCCGTGCCGATCCCCAAAGCGAAGCCCCGCGCGCCAGCTTAAGCGACGCCAACAAAGGGCGCGCGCCCCGCCCGCCGCGAGGCCCGCGGGCGCGTGTTGTACGGCGCGCGCCGTCACGTAAACCATCAGGGTGCCAATTTGCCGGGAGCGCGTAGGGGATCGGCCCGCTCTCCCTCTATAGAGTTCGATGGCCCTTGGTTGGAAAAGTACTAATCTGTCCCGAAAAGGAGAACAGTTTTTTTTTCATTTGTACGTCGTTCCGCTGATGATATCCATGTTTGAGAAGGTACAAATCAAATTAAAGAAATTCGAAGGAAATATTACGGATTGCGGTTTTAGATTCGGTTCAGACTTTGCTGCTTGAACAAAGACTAACTTCGTTACACGTTAATTCAGTGAAGCGTCCTCCCGGGAGTTATGAACGTCACCGTCAGGAAAAATAACAAATTCGCACCATGTTAAATCTTCGAACATGCTATGATTCCGCCGCTGTTCATCAACGGGCCAAACTTTGAGCGTCTGCTTTCCGGGCTGAATATTTCCGTAATCTCATTTAGAATATGTGTGATACATGTATGCTGGCGGCCAGTTTCCTTGGGATTACTAAGTTTGGGATCTCTTACGTGTCAAACTTTGTCTTCATCGTCCTCGTCGTTGCCTTTCGCATGTATTTCATCGATGTCTTCCTCGTTGTCTTTGTCCGATTTTCTAACCGTTACATCGCAACTCGTTTACACCATCTCCGCACGTTAACTTCGTTGTTTCGTTTGTCATCGTCTTTCCTTTCATTCTGAACTTCCTTATTTTTATTATCAACTACATCCTCGTCTTCACCATGATATTGAAATACACTTTTCTTTAGCTCCAAAAACACTTCCTTACCCTTTAACCAAAAAAAAGTTGAATGAAGAATAAAAGTACAATAAAGCGAGGTTAGCAATATTTGTAAACAAAACATTTTTGCTATCCAGTTATAGAAAACGTATTTGTATCGGTGAATGAAATACATACTTTATTTTTTACTATTGCAAACAAAATAGTAAACTCGTTTCGACTCCTACCACAAACTTGAGCATACTTGGACTTTATGAGATCATTTGATCAAAGAAACTAGACGAATCTTTCATCGAGATGGGTAATGACCCTCACTTTGATTATTTCTCAATAACCAGAACTCTCTCAAACTTACGATCCATTTCGTTACACCGAGGAAGAATTATTTTTGCCTCTAAAAATCATTTTATTTTCATTTGAAATTCAGAGCTTCAAATAAAACGCCTCAAGGACTGATAATATCGAAGCTGGTATTACTACGAATGCACTAAAACTACTACGAAGCTACGAAATTACTAAAATTCAGTGCCGACGCAATATTTCCCATTTTAACGGACATAATAAACTTCTCAAAAGTAAGTGGAGGTGTCCGATCTCTTGGAGAACCAGTCTTGTTCACCCGCTTTCTACCACTACCACACATCCTCCAGAATACCGCTTCCTAACCCTACCATACATCTTTCAGAATACAGACCAATAAATTTTATACCTACAATTTCAAAAGTAGTAGAAAAATGCACAAAAATGAACTCAAAAGTAAAAGTCTCATTAGTGATTAACAATGCGGCTTCCGATCAAGCAGAAAGCGAGGAACATTTCTCTTAAATATTATTGAGGAAGCTGGAACCTGCGGTGACAAAGACAAATTAACTTGTTATTCTAGATTTTAGTGAGGCATTCGACTCTGTCGACCACGATATTCTGCTCGAAAAAATGAAAATATTGGGTTTTACTGAACCTGCAATACGAAGGTTCTCCCAATATCTTCCAGATCGACTAAAAGTCGTTGTATTGTGTGAAAAATCACTACTGTTAAAACTTCGCAGGGTATTGCGCAGGGAACAGTCCTCGGCTCCTTAACATTTTCAATTTATGTAAATGACGTAGGACAATGTCTCAATTACTTTGGTCACAAAATGTACTTCAATGACCTCCAGCTATATCTCAGAGGATACGTATCGGAGTTAAACTCATTTGTTCAGAAAATTAACCATGAATTAAATTCTCTAAAAAATGGACAGAAGTCCTTAGTCTCTTATTAAATCCAATGGAATCGCAAAGCTTAGCGATACGCTCAAGCAATGCTTTGAACAAGTCGGAGAAATCCTCCTTATTGGAAATTGGTATAGATTGCTCAGTGGTTCCTTGGTGCAGAACTTAGGAATACATGTAGACAGAATACATAGCTGGACCACACAAGTAAGGATGATCAAACGTCAAAAAATCTTCGCAGGCCTCCAATCCCTAAAACGCTTCAGAGAATTTTAACCTATTAACACCGGAATAAACCTAGTAAATATACTCATAACCTCATTTCAAGTATTGTAATTTCTTGCGGATTTCAAGCTCAAACAACTAAGCAAATTACAATTAGCACAAAATACATGCCTCCGTTTCATGGTCGACCTTCATTCGTTCATTCAATCATATATTACTGGCGCAACTTTTCTTGAACGATGACTTTGATCCCCCTCCCTTGTGCAATAAATAGTTGGAGGCAAAAGCTCGCAGCGGGCACTGAGGACAACCTTCCAAGCATGAAAACTTCGTTGGCGCGAAACAGAAGCTAGTCAAAGCCAGTTGCTTTCATAGTGCAGAACCCCTGTTCAGGTTTATTTTCAATATCGAAAGAAATGGCTGAGTCAGGTCCAGGTCCGTCAAGGGAGTCACCTAAAACTCCCGAAAAAGTTGAGCACAAGATGCAGTTTTCACTTTCATTTCACAGACGTTGGCATTACTTAAAATACTCTAGTGGCAGACTTTGTAACTAATACCCCCACTCCAACCGAAATCGTGAATCCATCGTTCAACAAAAGTTGCCCGAGTAATACCTGAGTATTACTGTCAAACAAAAATCTCGCTATCAAAAAAAAGGAGAACTTCACGTACCCACCCCCGATTTTTTGCACGTTGACAACACAATCACGGCACACTTGCAGAAATTCAAGTCGGATGTTCTCGGCCACCCTCCATACAGTCCAGAACTCTCTCCCTGCGATGTCATCATTTTGCTCCCTTTAAAACAGGCTCAGGGGCAAACGATTCTCCTTGGACGTTGACGTGAAGCAGTGCCTACAGAACTGCTCACAATGCAGTCCCCGCAATTTTACGATACAGCCATTTACCGACTTGTGGTGCAATAGGACAAGTACTTCAACAGACGGGGCTAATACTTCCAACATACAAGTACTGTTTTTTGTACCTAGGCTTTCCGGTTCGTTTCTTCTTGATTGCTCTTTATACATTAAGTAATAAGGGGAAATAAAAAAATTCTGTTATAGCCAGCACGGTTTTAGGAGTGGTTACTCATGCGAAAGTAGATAGCCACCCTACTCCAGGATCTAGCAGATGAAATTGACGCGGATGGGAGAGTAGACGCAGTAGTTACACATTTTGCCAAAGCGTTCGATGTCGTGCCACAGAACACGTGCCACATTGAACAGAAATCAATGAATTCAGGCATCTCTCCCACGGTGGTGGCGTGGTTTAGCCAAGATTAGATAATATTTTTTCTCTGTGAAAATTCTAATGGAAACACATGCTTAATGGCGGGACTTACATAGTTTTTCACTGACTAAAGTATTCGATAGTATGATACTTCAGAAGGTGTGAAATGCGTAACTGAAGTCTGTGGAATCGGAGTGATATTTGACAGCCCTTCGCAGAGACGAGAAGAGAGGTTTATGAAATTATAGAAATATGTGTAAGATCAAATTCTTGAAAACGTTTAGAGGTTTAAGGCAAAGGTTTAAGATAGTAGGTTTTAGACAAAGTTATAGAATATCATGCATACTATTTAATTTATATCTAGACAATGCAAATCTATAATGTAAAAACACATACAGATTTTAAATAAAAATGACACTTATTTTATGCCCAATCTTTTCTTTGCAGGCCACAACGTTTATCTCAAACGTTAAAATATTTTACACACAAGAACGCGTTTTGTCAGTGTGAGCGAGAAAAGTGATGAAAATGGACGAATTACAACTTTCATGATGAAAACTAAAGCTATGAAATTTTCTTGTTCACAACTTGTAAGATACTAGAAGATACTAACGACATATGTGGAGCATTTCAGAGAACGTTAAGAAACAGATCTAGAAAGGAAACTGTTGAAAAGAACGAGAAAGTGGGCAGTTATAAAGTTTTATCAGTACCCATCGGAAAAAGAAGAAAGAAATAGAATATGAAGAAGAAGAAGAAGAAGAAGAAGAAGCAGAAGCAGAAGAAGAAGAAGAAGAAGAAGAAGAAGAAGAAGAAGAAGAAGAAGAAGAAGAAAAAAGAGAGTAAGTATCCAATTCCGGTGATAATAAATAATGGCTATGGTGGATGTTGAAATGCGGAAGGGCAGCTGTGCATTTGTCTGCATTTTGGGAGATTCAAGTCTCACAGTTTCATAACAGGCTGAAAGAACAGGAATTACGAAGATGTGAATAATCATTTAAACCAGGGATTCTCAAAGTAGTGTATAAGGGCCACATGAGTCTGTTGTGGCCTCCCTGGGGGGTTCTTTTGGTACGATCTCTAGAAAGGAATCTAAAAAACAACAGAAAAATCGGGCAAGGCGTATGTAGGAAAAAAAGTAGGGGAACCTCTGATTTTGATGATTATGTGGATTGTCCATGGCGTTTGGTATTACTTAGCACCGTGCAATCACAAGGTGATTCGGTGTCTTATTCGATGCGGGTTATTCAGTCACACATCTCTGACGGTTGTCAACGTGAACGTTTGTGTTACTCGAGACGAGAAGCTCTAGTTACTGAAATTTCAATTGCGATCTCACTGTGAGGAGTTTGTGATGTATTGGACAAAGTGACCCGGCATTCGCAAGGTTCTCTCGTACCCTTTGCTTCCTATTCCATTATTACTCCAGTCATCATCAATTACATCTCTTTATTAAACCGCGACTAGTCAGAGGCAATACTCGCCAACAGGGAGTGCCAACAGAACAGATTTTATCGTGTATTGTTATATTTGAGTAAAATATTGGTAATTTCTTGTGAATCCGTGACCTCGTACTACTCTGTTTTTTCTCCTGTTTATTGAATATATACTAAAAGATACATGTACGTGAATATTTTTTAAAAAAATTGTATTTTAATTTCTATATAAAAAATATACAATCTCTTCTGAACGAACTGATGTTTCTTTTTTATGTGTAACATTTTAAGAAGTTTTCAAAAAGAAAGTTTAAATATTTCAAGTCAAGAGGCCACACTTCTTTTAAATGTTAGATTTTGTTTTATTTTATTTATTGTTCTACTGATGATATTTTGATGGAATATATGTGGTTGCAACTGTTGGTAGCTCTGCTAGAGTCTGGAACCAGCAGCATGTTGCAATGCTTTCTTGTTTGTCCTGTGTTTACATTTCAGTTTCCGTGTGTTGATGACTGATCGGGTTTTTTATGTAGTCTCTGCCAAACTTTAAAATTAAATTCCCATAAAGTTTGTGTAAGTAAGAAGTGAGAATAGGTAAGAAAGAGGAAGGAATTATCGTGGGTGGTCCGTTGTCCGTTTGGTAATGCATTCAGCATTCACTTGGTATTTATTGGAGAAACCTCAGAAAACTACCGATCAAAGCATCCTCAAGAATTATCCCCCAGACAGCGACTGAATTTGACCTATCAGGGGTCGAAAATCCTGCCACAATCGGGACGCGAACCTACGACCTTCCGTTCGGAGGCACTGCTGTGACGTCAGTTGATGCACTGAGCCATCTCTATCATTGTGTAGTAGGATTTTGTCTATGAAAGGGTGACCCCTACACCATTTGTTATGCACGGGGCTGGTACAGCGGCTTTCGCTCCGTCCCTTCTTCCTCCCCCTCCTCTGCTTTGCCCTTCCCATCTCTGTCCGTGTTCTCTCAGCTACTGATTGACTTATTGATTGATTAATTGATATTTCCTAACATGTCAACATCTATGGCAGTTAGTTGCTTTAGTGTGATGAATGTAACCCGGGAGATGGCGGTCTTCCTCCCCAGCTGGATGGTGAGATCAAGTGCCGACTTACATATCAGCTTGCGGGATGTTCCTCTGCTGGTAGATCCCCGACAAGGCGCTGCCCTTTTCCGGACTAGGTTACGCACCAGAATGGTCTCCCTAAACATGCGTATTAGTGTAATGCATGAAAGTGTAAGTGTGTAAGGGGAGAGGATAGGGAAAAGGAGAAGGAAAGATCGCGCGCGGTCCATGGCCCATTTTCTAGGTTACTGCTGGTACATTAGCCTCGTCTTGATTGCAGAAACCATGGAAAGCCACCGATCACAGCAGCGCTAAAATTCTCATCCACTGGTTAAATTCCACCTAGATATCTACCTAGTACCGAAAACCTCCACCGTCAGGTCTCGAATCGTAGGATCTCCCTGTCAGAGCCGCTTTAAAGTCAGTGACTACCTCACAACTCAACACCCACATTGTTCCGGAATGAATGGCAACGAGGGGAAATTACGTATCCATGGCGAAGGTGGTCGTATAGGCAATGAACGGGTAGCATCAATCTGATGTTTTTCGATCCCCGGCTCTTTTTCAACTTCAAATTCAATTGTCAAGGCAATGTGTAGCTTCGGTCAGTGACGACAGCATAGCACTTCTTTCCAATGAGTTACTACTCGTGAGGCTAAAATGATTCACAAAGGAAAAGGTCAAGAGATGAGACTTACAAGGTTACAAGGGACGAGACGCATTGAGTACAATGGAAGTCAAATGAAAATGTTACATTTCATCGTGTGAATAAAAATTACTGAAAAGGTACCGTGTACACAATTTGGCAGAGCATTTACCGCCCATTGTGTTTGAAACTCAAAAAATGGAAATAAATGTAGTTGGGGTACGGAAGTTGATAACAGAAGAAATTAAATGTTCATTCGCATTGCTTGCTGTCATTACAGACACCTAGAGAAGAGTCGAAAATTAAAAATGGAGTATGTGTTTGTATGACAACGTTGTTTTCATCATGAATGTTTTGTCAAAGAGAATAGATATTCAGCTAGGAACAGCTGGAGCATAATCAAAAACACAGAAAGAAATGATGCCTCTACATCACGGTTTTGTTCTCGTCAGGATCGTTTTTGAACAAACAAAAGAAATGCACCTGTTACGTTTCTCTGTAACATGTATTGCTCTTCTCTAATCATACAAAGCAACCCAACATATTCATTAAATCTAAACACAGCCAGAGACATTACGTCGTGAAAATTGAGACTAATGTGCGTTTCAACGTAATTTAATTTTTCGAACGAAGAATGTTCCAGAGAGAGGCATATACATCTCTTTTTGCCGTGTGAATTCTTTGAGCGTGTGTAGTTATGAGACGGAAATATCTGAATATAATATATACTTTTCGGAAAATATTTATATAATAGACAGAAAGAAAATATCATTATACGAAAAAAAAAGTTCAACATAAGGTAATTATTTAGAGAGTATTCCTTTACAAAGAATTGTATATCTGTTTATATCAATAATATTGATAATCTTTTGTACTTGTTGGATGAAAAGAAAAATACATCCCACATTAAATAAATAACATCAGTTAAAGTATTATTAGTAGTTCTCCTAAAGAATATGCTGAGAACTAAAAACCTATAATCAAAATTACATGGTAATATAATGCATATAAATATCACAATTGTCCGTTAAATAATTGCTTCACACAATTGATGAGATTGGAAACGTAGGTTGAAAATATATTTCATTAATTACAATGTTAAAGTTTTCATGAAAGTATTTACTGAAGCTTGTACTTTTCATTACGTAATTTTATAACATACTTCTCAAAGAACAATTATGAATTGTCGTATAATTTAACAAGTTCATCCATATCTAGAATTTAGCAGCAAACATACATATGATGTTATTAAAAAAACTATGAATATGTTAATATCCCTTAATTTTTCCTGTTAGTCTAAATAACTAACTTCACTAAAATAGTAAAGTTATAGCCTAAATTACTGCGTGTCGTGGTCTCGACCTAAGGGCAAATTTACTGTAAACAGCGTGTTAAACCGTCCCTCGTTAATGTTAGACGGCTGTGTAACTACGTTGTTGAGAGACTGCAGCGAGAGCGTGTCATGCAACACAAACTGGGGAGATTATTTCCCTATTAATATGAATGACCAAGCTTCTCTCGAGGGGCCTCGCCTACAGATTTCAAAGCCTGCTCTGCCCACGATGTTACGACCGTCTTCTATTCCTGTACAAGAGGCAAGTGGGCCAGCTCTACAGAAAGTGCTAAATATAATAAAAAAGCAGGTGGAGATTTCTCAAAAGTGCCGCAGAAATTACTCACGCACAAAAAGCTTTTCTTTACTGAGAAGAACTTCAATAGCTCTTGTGCTAATTCATCGGCCTCCGGCTCCTTGTGTTCTGTCGTTTTATGTAGGAGAGCTGCAATTAAATGTGAAATGATAGTAATATGTCAATATTTCCTCAAAGTCGTATTCTGTGGGCAGGTAACCTGCATACACATAATCTTTCAAATATATATCTGCAGAAAAATGACTTTGTGTAAGATCCTGAAAAAATATTTTGTGTAAGGGTCCTGAAAAATTACTATAGGCAAGGGTCCTCAGAGGCCAGAATTCGCGGCTGGCGATTTATTGCAATAACACGTTGATATTGCGATTTTTTTATGCATACAGTGGAACACGACGAATTCAGGAGACTCTTAGACCACGGTACAGCAGCTTTTACGCCGTGAGTAGAGTGAGGAAGAAGAGATTAGAGGGCATCGCGGTTGTCCAGGAGTCATGGCCGCCTCGCACATGGGCAGCACATGCAGGATGAGGAGAAAGATTTTACTTGGGACTTATTTTGGGTATCGAATTTAATCGTCTGGCAAGGTGTTACAAAATAATGTACATGTGTTCTATGTGCATGTTTTGCAGTGTGTTGTTGATTGTGTCACCTGATTAATATGATTAGAAGTGTTGTAGTTATAGACAACGGCTTTTGCTGAAAATATATTCCCGCCCTTAAGTAAGCCATTTTGACAAAAACAACATCTTAATATATCAAGAGTCGAAGTAATGGTGAAATAGCTATATTATTTTATTTATTAATTAAAATTATTTATTTATTTATTTATTTATTTATTAAATTTATTTATTAAATTTATTTATTAAATTTATTTATTAAATGTATTTATTTATTTATTTATTTATTTATTTAATGTATTTATTTATTAAATGTATTTATTTATTTATTTATTAAATGTATTTATTTATTTATTTATTTCAAAAACAGTTTGAACTGTGTATGAAGTGCTATGGGGAGAAGTTAATTTGAAGTTACATTTATGTCCAGAAGCAAAACAAGGGGCCATCTCTGCATTTGCTCTTTAATAAAGAGAGACTTAATAAAGAATCACGTGGGTGGGATTTTCTTATTATTCATACAATTATTTGTTGTATTCTAAACGTCTGGGAGCTGAAAAATGTATTTTCTTTGAATATTATGCCATATCTCAGGTGAGAATGAACATTCGCAAAATATACATGAGCAGTATGGAGGCTGACTGAATTTCAAAGAATTCTGAAAACGTAGCATAAAGACAATTTAGTGTTCAATTCATTTATATGGACCTTCCATTTAAGGTTTGTCTGAATTGAAAGACCTAAAAATGTTGTTACCTTAATATCAGTTTATAGCACACCGTTCATTTGCAATGGAGTACAGAGCTGTTTATATGAAGTGGAAAACTGCATTGAAACCGTTTTGTTTTCATTTTCTATTAATTTGTTATAACGAAAGCAATTTGAAATATCTGATATTGTACTATATACATTTTCTCTATTGCAAAGAACATATGTATCATTCGCATAGAGAACTGTTCTTCCGTTTCTAATCGTCGAGGGCAATCATTTACATATGTTAGGGATGGAATTTAGCCTTAAATCGATCCCTGTGGGACTCCACATGCAATTGCCAAAGAATCAGAAATGTGTTTACCTATTTTTTCATTATTCAAGTAAGGTATTTCTACTTTTTGAGATCGTTGTTTAAGGTACGAACATAACCAATCTAGAGCAAAATCACGAATTCCATATGAAGGGATTTTGAAAGTAAAATGTTATGATAATGACGTCAAAAGCTTTTGATCTAAAACTATTCGATCTTTGTTTTGATCCATGAAAGAAATGACATATTAAAGAAATGAAAATACGTCTGCTTCCGAAGATTTTGACTTTCGAAACCTATGTTGGCGATCAGAAATCGAGTCCTGTTTACTAGAAAGGTTTCCATTCGTTCGTACGTAAAAAAGCGTCTAATATTTTTTTGAAAATCCGACAAAAGAGAAATTGGCCGATATTTTTTAATTTAATTTTTGTTGGCTTTTTTAAACATCGACTTAATCGTAACTGTTTTAAAAACATTTGGAAAAAATCCTGTGGATAAGGATACATTAAATATGTGTGTTAACGTGTGTAGAATGGCCGGAGCACAAGTCTGTAACAAACAATTCGGAAATTCATATAAACCGGTCGAATATTTAATTTTTAGTCTACCTATTATTTTGAGAAATACATTGGAAGAAGTTTTGGAAACAAACGTGTCTAATTTTTTTGTGGGAACGTCCGATGTTGAATTTTGTGAATGAAGACCCTTAGGGAGGTCGGCAGCTATTCTCGAAAAGTATTGGTTCCAGAAACTAGCTACTGTTGTCGTATTCACATTTCTATCGTTATCTTTTAAAACAATATTCTCTACATTTCTAGTTGATTTGGTCGTATTTTTATCTATATTCCACATCGCTTTTGTTTTATTATTTGAGTTGAAAATATCCTGATCATCTTTCATGATTTTAGCCTGCGTTGCGACTTTTCTTAAGAATGATTTGTATTTTTTAAAGTAGAAGAGAAAATCTTGAGATAGATTACGATGCTTAGAAATGAAAGATAAATCAGTTCATTTTTACATGATGACCTAATCCCTTGTGTTATCCAAGAATTGCTTCTCCGTGAAAAATTTAAGTTTCTTTTTTGAAGAGGAAAGTAAATGTTAAAATGAAATGCAAGCGTTGAAAAAATAACTATATTTATACAGAATAACTATAGTATATAATTTTATTTATATAATAATTATAATTATAATAATTATATATTTATTTGTGATAAAACGTAGTGTTAATATTATGCGAGAAAACTGGTCTCTAAATAGAACAGATAAGAGAAAAATTGAAAGTCAGAAATGTTCCTATGAAGCGTTACTGGTTTTACTTTACTAGACCGTGACACAAACGAAGACCTATGTCTTCTAGATATCCTCAATCTTTTAGAAAAAGTGGAAATATTAAAATAGAACTGGTAAAAACCTTTGGGCTATGTGCCTTTCAGAACAAATGTTGGAAAACCAAGAATAAGATGGAGTAAACACTTATATTAAGGACGGTACAGGCCCTCATGCCTGTAGTGTAAGTAGTGGAAGAAGATTAATATTATTGTTAATTAATTATAATTATTACATAATATTTATGATGAATACAAATAATTTTATTGCATACTAAAAACAAAAATACGTTGCTGTAATCAATGTCAATAAGGAAGGCTTTTCCTAAATGTTAGGTACAAAAATAAAATTGTGTTTAACATGCTGTCTGCAAAACACAGTTTCTGGCGCCGGTTTCCATGTGCGGAACAGCAATTTTTGCTTTCTAATAGTGCGTGAAACATAACGACACGTGCGCCACACATCGCGAAGCTTGGGTGAAACATAAACACGGTGTGTCCAAAAATAGTATACGCAACACATGTGCGAGATGATGCAGGCGCTTGTCTTTTGCCACTCGAGCGTATGCTCCAGCTACAAACTCGCTTCGCACACGAATGACCTGTTTCGCGCACTTGTTACATACTATACGACGTAGTTGCGGAATAAAATAGTATACTTGATCATTTCCCCTTTCACTTGCCGGCCAGATTGCGATTTCCTGTGTGTGGGTCCAGCACAGCTGATACCGAGCCAACTGCACGTCCGTCGACCCCGCCACTGACCCTGGGGTCGATCTCTCGGGTGGGCCCTCTCCCGCCGGCTGCTGCCCCGTCACAGGACGCCGCCGACCCCTCAGTTCCCCACCCCTCCACCGGTTCCCACTGCATTCGGATGCCTAGGGGGCTCGCATTCCACTGAGCTGAGTCTGTGCTTAGACCCCTAGGCTAGTTACGTTACAAAGGAACCTTTCCCTCTGTTCGTCAATTATGCACTTGAAGTTATTATTGATTTCAAGGGCTTCCGACAGTAAAAACATTAAGGCCCACTAGACTTTCCCGATGCTTTTTATAGTTAATATCTCGATTTTGAGGAGAGTATACTCTCTTGTAACCATATACTGTCTCCTTTATTACAGGGTTGTATTTATGAAGTGCTTCAGTCAGTAAGAAAATGAGACACACTTTGGACAAAATCGAAATACAAATATTTTGGAATAGTAATATAGTGTGGCTTATCTTGTTGTTTCCACAAGGCCTTTTTTTTTTTGGCTCATAGGGTTCAAAGGTGACCTCTCTATACTTTTGTGATGAACAATAAAAGTTGAAATCGCAAACAAGGATGTTTGATTCAGTGAGGAGGAATTTAAACAACGCTTTTAAAGAAATTGAAGAGGTCTTTCGTGGTGGCCAGCAAGACAGGAAACCCTGCCACTGAAAGAGGTCGTCGAATAGCTAGCGCTGTGGCATTCACAAGATATACCGGTACAACCCCGATACAATTTCGACACAATGAATCACATTCGACTTTCGGAACCAACGTTTAAACTCCCGTTTCAAATGACGTAATGTATATCGCAGGCAACAGCGCGTAGTTGCTAAATTAATGTGTTTACTCCTTCGTGAACTCCTTCCCTTTATTTTCGCAGTGCTTTCTCCTGTTTTATTTTAATATTTTAGTATTCGTTAAATGAAAGATGGTTACGAATAAGGAAACTGTTTTTTAATATAATTTCTTGTATACAATAACTTGTCTTATACGTTTTATTGTCTTGATAATACTAATTCAATTATGTGTAGTAAATCACCCTTATTAGAAACAGATTATAAAATAGTATCATATATACATCCCTCCTATTCAAAGTATAAAGATATCATTTACGTAATATTTTCTTATTGAAGGTCCCACTTACATTCATTATTTTGAATATTTTGTAGTCCTAAGGTTTAAACATATTTTGATTTGTATTCCTAAGAATTAAGTCATCAAAAAATCGCCTCTCTATTATGATGTATTTAAGCTGAATAGTTTTACCGAAGACACTAACAGGAAGTCGGTCCATATTCTCGAGGAAGGGACTCCTATACAAAACGAATTTGTGTTTAACGTTATGCGCGTAATGCAGACGTAAAAGGACATTTGGATAATTTGTGAAACTATGGTTCTTGGAGTCATCTCACCGCATTCTGCGTACAATTCAATCTCTTACATCATTATTTCTCCTAATTAATGTAGGGCTCTATAAAAGTTGAATATCGACTCTTATTACATAAATGTTTACACTATCCATTATAACTTACGCATGTCCTGTTTGAGAAGGCACCGCCTTTAGGAAACTTTAAAAATAAACAACAATCCTAAATTAATATTCAAAACGTTAATATGCCTCTGAAATATCACAACCTCTAGGCTCATATGTATTTACATAAACGATCGTAGAAAACAATTAGATCTTCATTTCTACCTACCTATTCATATAAATGAATTGCACACTACATTGAGTTTATTATCCTAGTAAGTACTCAGAAATGGTTTAAATTAAATCAATATATACTCAGTTTGTTGTGTGTATTTTGCTAATGGTATAAATTCCTTTTATGATATGGCATAATATTCTTGGGAAACATGTCTTAGAATGTCAAGACTTATAGATTGCAAAACATTGCAGACTAGTAAGTAAGTGCCATCCACGGGTTCCCGTAAGCCTCTCTTGCCTGATCTTATAATTTTACTTATTCTATTTATACACAAATCTCTATTACTGATAAAAAAAACGTATTTACATAATGGCAAGTTCATATTATCAAGCGACACATATTATAATTACACCACACATCGTTGGAATTACGAAATATATTCATCGGGTGCCACTATCAACAGCTCAAGAAATTCACATACGATACATTAAAACGCATTGCCTGATGGCATTAACCAATTAAAATCTATACACAAGTTTAACCGCCGAGTTTAACGGCTTTCCCTATCCTTTCGCTCGACAGCCCGTATCGGGCCTTGGCCGACCAGCCTCTCGGCCATAAGATAAGGGGTTCGTGTGATTAGCAAGAAAGCATTCCGCCACTATACCGGTATATACTATACCAGTATAGTGGTCTCCTTAAATATACATACACTGGTCTTCTTAATCTTAGGGTGGGCATTCTCATCGTCTCACAGCAAGAGATACAGGGACATTTGTATAGAATCCGCACCGTTTTAATTTTGCCCCAGCCGGGTAACGCACGTGGGATTGCGCTGTGGACAAGGAGCACGCTAACCAACAAGTCATCAAGGGCATGCAATACCTTCCCTGCAACATAATATCCTATACAATTAGGGATTATACTGCCCATATAAAGAAAGTTATTTAACAATGATAATTATATTAACATTTATATTTAATGAATAAATTAAGATGTATACTGCAGAAATTTATATGGCTACTTATATACTAAATATGCCTGTAATAAGAAATGTATTTATTCCATTGCGTAACTGCTGAAATTATAACTTGTTTTGCTTCTGGACATAATTTAGCTTAACTATGCGCGTGTTTTGTTTACCTCATTTTCTGCTAGTTGTAGTAAGAGTAGAGTCCGGGGTGTTGGTTGCTATTTTGTGTGCAATACTATAAAATAAAATCTGAAATTAGAACACGCTGAAAATATTTGAACGAAACTAATTAGTTGAAATCAATTACTCAATACAAATTCAATACCTCCGATCCATGCAGCAAAAACTTTCCTGCTTACCAATGACATTCATAAAATTATTCTTCAAAACGCCGAGTCCCGTTGTCATTTTAACATACGCGAAATACACCTTAGTAAGGATTATATGTTGACAAATTAATGATACTTTGAAACTAGTGGTGCTTCACCATCATACATATTCTCGCATTGCATGAGCTAGGCAATTTTATAATTCTCAATGAACATGCAAAAGTGTCGCCAACTAGCAAAATGTTTTTCCTACTCTGACATTCGAAACCTTTGAAATTTTCAAAATTACAGGAAGTTTGACGCAAACGAGACCAGAACGTTTTTAAAGACGTACTTTGCTCTACTGGACGAAAACATTTAGGAAAAAAATGGATTTGTTTTTGAGAAAATCTTTTTCATAATTTTCTTTCTTACCGGCAAAATTTACGCAAAAAATACTTGTTTGCTAAAAGTTTACCAATTTAACAATTTTAAAGATCATATTTTTGAAAACATATTTCATTAGGGAAAAAATATATAATCGAAAATATTGTAATTTTGCAATTTTTGTAAGCTAATTTCTCTTTGTGAAAAAAACTATTGAATCTATAACTTCGGGCCGTTTTTGAGGGTTTGCGTAAATTACCTCCAAAATAAAATATACGTTTCGAGTCGCCAGGGTATTGAGTTTGACAGCATTGGAGAGAATCCATTTTGGAGAAAATCATCTATACGGTATAGGCGCTACTGTTGTTCACATAGAGACGGACATGTTTTTCCGTACACTAATTTTTCGGTATGAAGGACCCACAACTGGGGGTTCTGACTACACAACATATTAGAGAAAGTCACGTACTACATATAGAAGCATGAATTATCCATTTTTATCAAAGACCCACAAATTGAGTTCCTCTTTTCATAAATCGCCGTGTTTTGCTGTAACATAACAAAATTTCCTTTGTGGTTCGTAGGTTGTATACAAGAAATAAGAATAGACAACGTCCCCATTCATTTCCGACTACCGAAACTACAGTCATCTACATGCTTCTTTCTTAAATCATTTGGAAAATGGGCGAGATTTTTAACCGCCAGAAGAGCTTGAGCTTAGAAAGGAAGAGAGTCTGAGTGTCAGGGAGTGGTAGAGTGAGAAGAAATGAGGGAAAGAAAGAGGGAGTGTGAAAGGGAGAGAAAAGGTATGTCTCTTGGTACTTGCGGACGACTTCCAAGTTTGTGGAAGAAATGTGACACGTGAATGAGCCACTCGTATCTACTCCTCCTTATAATGCCTAACGGAGCGGGGAGGATGGAGGGAAAAGAAAGTTTTGGAGAACCAAAATCCTACATGCAGGATAATATGGACTGTCCAATGTCTTTCAAATATTCCTCACTACTTTCGTAAAATAAGCAAATCTGCAAAAGAATTACTATAGAGCAGGGCTTATCTGAAAGGTGGATCATTAGCAAAGAGGTGACACCATCAGTAGGAGCAGAATGTGGGAGCAGTAACTAGAGTGGTGACTGTTGAAACGAAGAGTAGGTGCGAAGAATTGAACGGCTCAATTTAATGCGATACATTGCCCAATTAGTCTCTGAATAACGGAAAAATCAAACGGCTCTGGTAGTACTCAATTGGAATAATTGTCTTTTATTTTCTAAAACTTACAGCCATGTAAAGTGTTTGCTTAACCCTTAATTTTTACTGTCCCGTATAAGTACGAATACACAAAATACGTAAGGGAAAGTTATATAATGTTGCGAAAAATCGATTTCGAGATTTCGACGGAAATGCAAGTTTTGGAGTTCTCAGATGACGAAAAAGTGTTGTTTTTTTTTCACAACGTTCGTCTGTCCGTCCGTACGTCTGTCCATCTGTCTGTCCGTCCGTTCGTCTTCCGTCCTGCATCATTCTTCAAACCCTGGGGGTCCTTTTCATGAAGCCCTCCAGACATTTTCAAAAGTTTCTCAAAAACGGCTCAAAATTGTTTCTTTAAATTTCTTGTAAGAATAGTGTAACATGCACTTATAAATGTGGCATAGGTCCTATTTTAACGATTAACTCTGAATTTTCGAAAATTTCAAAAGATTTTTTTTCAGTGTCTTCCTACAAAAATAAAGAGCAATTTTTCCTTCAAATAAAATTTGTTCTCCATTGTAAGTTATTTTATTAAGGTCCTGTACATTCTTTGAATATTTTAGTAGTCTTCGCGCAATATTGCGTGCAATATGTGCAATTTTAATAATTTACTAATAAAATTTCTGAAAAATGGCAAATTTTTGGTTCAAACTTTAAGTAGGGATGTTGCTTAATGTACTCTATAAGATGCCATAATCGCCATATTGCTCTATTCTTTTGTTTTATCAAAAATTGCAAAACTGTAATTTTTTGACTTTTCTCTCACTTTGTTAATATTTATATTAGAGGCTCATTTGTTACATTATTATATCTATCAGTACATGTGCTTTAAGTAATGTCAATACATTTTCTGGAAAATCAACCTTTTTCTATGAAAAGTAGCTCAAACTTCCGCATTCAAAGAAATACTCAAACGTCATTTTCTCAAAAACCGCTCCAAACTTTTCGAACGGATAGTGCTAATTGCACTCTTTAATACGACGTAAAGTTTATTTCGGTGTATTTTTGTTTTTGGTTTTTCCAAACTTTACACACAATTGGCACCTGTAATTTCGCCGTTATAATGCACATTTTAAGTAATTTGTGAATACTAATGTATTTGTGAATTAATGTGCTTCAAAAGACTAAGAAAGAAGTTTTTTGAATACTCAAAAATGTTCTGTGAAAAAGAGCTTCAAATTTCGAATTTACAGTAGCGTTTAAACGCCAGCCTCCATTTTCTTAAAAGAAAAAGCCATTTAGAGGAAGATTTTACTGTAAGTATCATTAAAATAATATTTCCGCTCTTCAATATTAGGAAACCGAAAAATTAAGAAATTTTCAAAAAAAGTTTTGGGCGGCAATAGATGGCAACTGGCAAGAGTATGTGGCCAATCCGAGTAGCTAGCCGAGATCAAAGGAAACACAAAACTAATACGGGAAAGTCTGGACTATTTTGTAACACAACCAGTTTAATCGGTCACATATCTTAGTCAGAAGAGACATTACGCGCTCAATTATACTGCGAAATATGACACTTACGATTATGAGGAAATTGCTGCGGTGGTAATAGCTTGAAAAAAACCCTTGACATGTTATTTATTGGTAAATCAGGTTCTTATTTTTACTTGGGGATTTCATGCATCGGAATATGAGTCATGAACTCCTATAAACTGCAGTATTACTCATTCTGAGCAAGACTTCCGCGCTTGCGGTTCATCGAGTTAATCGTCATGACAACATAGCCCTCTCTCACGAAGAGTGGATATGAAATAAATATATTGTAGATCTTTCCCGTCTTGTTTCTAAAGATAACGCGCCCGGGAGTTCACCGATGTCCTCCACGAAATGAGAGGCTCGAAGGGTCATTAGTCCGAAGGGACATGGAACACTAAACACTAACACAAATTCACGCTTCACAGAAGTCGGTTCTCAGACAACATATTCAGTTCTGCTCAAGCAGAAGCCAAGCTCCACCTGCGACACCCCTTTGAACCCGGGCATAGAGCTTTTAGCGACGATGTCTCCACGTCGGCCATTCAGGACTGCAAACGTCTTTCAACTCATAATGAATTCTCTCAGTCTACGTAGAATCGCGTGGCCAGGAGAGTCGGCAGTGGGCCCTTCGCAAGCGTTCTTTGCCCGCATCAACACCTATGCCTACGCCAATGGTGCTGATGCCCGATCGCAGCCAGAGTCCGGGAACACAAAGGGAGTTCGCGAGCACCGCACTTGAGTATCGCGTGGCGTTCAGAAGAGGCTCCCAACGCCCGTACCGCCTCCGCCACCACCTCTGAAGCGGCCGCCG
>BOPP01000229.1:1158689-1170514 GCA_017312745.1 Gryllus bimaculatus | reverse complement strand
ACCACCACCACCACCACCGCTACCGCCACAACAACAGCTGCGCCGCCGCCACCGACCCCACCACCCAACAGCGCCACAAGCCCTCACACCGACCCCCCGTCCACGGTTCGGCGACCGTCCCCGGCCGCTGCTCATTAGTACGTATCCGACACCCACAAAGCGCACACTCAACCGCGGTCGTTGAAGGCGGCTGGGTATTCCCCTGCGCGACGAGCGGCTCCCCGCGAGCCACCAAGTCGATGTTGGCAGCTCGCCCTGCGACTTACGCGCGTGGGTGGCGAGAATTCCCACGATCTCGTTCCGCAGAAAGCTCGCGATTCCTCGGATCCATAGCGGCAGAGGGAGGCTAATTTGTTTCAAGTACCCTGTGACCAGAATTCAAAGTCGGGTATGCGGAGGGGAATACTAATACCTTGCATACTATGCTGCGAGTGCACCCTAGTGGATCGAACCCAGAGTCGAATGTCGATCCAAGAGCTCTACGTAGGTAGTGCTCTGAGGTGCATTACTCCTGCTAAATGTCTTCACTCTGCGGCTAAGCTCTAGCGGAAGCTAGCGCTAAGCGGAATTATATTCTCGCGAAAGAAGTGATAATAAGGAAATATGATGAACATTGCATGATACTTTTGCAATTAAGTGTACTTTGTAGAATATAAGGAATTATTTACTACCTGATTCGTAAATTATTAATATACAGCATAACAATATCTCCGGAAGCGGGATACAAACACTCATTTTCTTACAATTTCTACGTCCACAGGCGACGATATTAATGAACACAATCGCATGAGAACACATCATCTTAGTTTTGATGAATCAACATTGCACATGTAAATCGTAAAGTATTACGCAACAATACTTGTATACTTGTTCATGTATATATTAAAGCAATGGTGGTTTAAATTAAGTCTTAGACTCGAGAGGGAACTAGTCAGAAAGAGGCGTGTAGTTCTTCTTAAACGTCTTGATCAGCCCTCAGTTTTATTTCTTAACATAACCCTTTCGAAATTTGTGCTGTTTGTTAGTTTTTTATGAATAATTCATTTTCTGATACATTTTTGCGAATATCAAATTGATCTCGTGATAATAAACCGAAGAAACTGATAGTTTTGATTTTGTAACAAAATGTTTTTAAGCTTAATTATACATTTCTTAGTGTACATTTATATTGTTTTCACTACATAAAAATGATATTAAATGATCCAAGAATATGTGTGCTTTGGCAGCCAGCATCTAAATGATGCAGAAATACTACACTAAACACATAATAACAGCAGTCAAAAGGAAATGTTAATTAGACTTTTTAAAACGCACTGTTCAATGTCTTGATATCTTTAATCTAATATAATATCAACAATTCAGTTGACTTCCAAAACCAATGCGTGAAATAATTGCGTACCTGTGGGGTCGATGGACACATAAACGATTCAAACCAATCTCCGGTCCACTAGCCCTATGATCCTATACATCCCCGCATGTGGGTGGCGGCATTTGCAGATTAGATTGGTTTGATTTGCCCACGTAGTTTATGCTCTTTGAATACCCGTGGCCATTCGAAATCAGATTCAGAAGAGACGCTTCAGTAGGCGCGTGGAAATGCACATTCGTTTACCGCCTAATTTGTCAACTGCAGCAGTATTGTCGAAAATAAATAAATAGTAATGCTGTACCCATATTTTCTCTTTATACAATTGCATTGAAACTAAACCTCCGACAGTCTAATTAACACCAGTTTCCCATTTCCATAATTCTCATAATAAAACCAATTATATTACTCATAAATGAGTTATCTTTTATTTATGACTGTTACAAAACCACAGAAAAACTTGAAACTTTCCATTAACTCATTTGCTATCATCTGTAATGTAACACGGGCAATATACCATAGTCAAACATCTCTAAAACTCTATTTATGAGCAGTAAAATTTATTAGAAGACGTCAACGCCACCATTAACTTCGGCTGTAAAATTTTGTTTGGTCTTGTGAGAAACATTTTGTGTGCAGCGTATCTCCCAAAGGACTTAGTTCGAGGTGTAATCCATGCAAACGCATTATTCTGGGTTTTATTACAGAGCGTGTACAAGTGCTGTAACTACTAACGCATGAAACGAAGAAAACAGATAAAACTTACCCATGCATCAAACAGAAGAAAATCGATTCTAATATCAAGATAGAAGTAAATAGCATTATTTTGATAATGACATGTAAATTGTTGGCAGTAATAATGAAAGGAAAATACTTTATTAGCCTCACGTCGGTTAGAAAATATTTCATTTCTAGGAAAATTGTTAACCATGATGCTATTATCTGAATTTCCACAAGGAACACTTAAAGGCATGATCCTATATCAATGGAATTTTAGAGACTTCATTCGTGTATTCCTATATTCTTTTCATATTTACTTGTCAAACTGGTACTATAGTATAGGTATTTGAAGCATTTCCCCCTAACCAAGGTAAATGATGATACATGCCGGCACAAACTCCTAAGTAGATAGTGTAATTAGAAATAACATGTTTTGCTAGTATATTATGTGAACAGTATGAAATCTGGGAATGGGGCTACGAATGAAATAGAGCAAATAGAATGACGGTTCGAACCGTATAATCGCATGAATGCATGCGATTATACGGTTCGAACCGCGAATGCATGATCGCATCCTTTGAAACTGATTGACTATTTTGTTTACGGGTGTCAACTGCAATTGTCATTAGCGCTGTAAGAGTAGTGTAGTCTAAAGGTGGAAGGTGGCGGTGTTCCTTCCCTAATGGAACGTGAGATCGAACGGCGACCTATACGTAGGCTTGCGAACGTTTCCAACCCCAAGTATCTCCACCTGGGGGAAGTTCCCCAGCTGGGGCAAGCTCTAAGCTGTCGGTTCATGTTCCGACATGTGATGTAGCATAGGTTATTGTAGGTGACAAGGATGCGGAAGGAAAGATAGTGGTCAGTTACCCGAATATTAGAGTACTACTCCGGTATTCTCCTATTATTGATCGGAGAACTCACGGAAAATTACCTATCAGTGCAGCCGGCCACTAAAAGTTTCCTGCTGAATTCATCCTAGCTATATATCTGGTGTTGAAAATCCGCCACAGTCAGAACACAAACAGTAGGACCTCACGTTCACAGTCGCTGGAGTGCAGTCTGGAGTTGCCCAGAGCCAACTAAGCTACCGACCTACCGACCTACCGACCGACCGACCGACCGACCGACCGACCGACCGACCGACCGACCGTCCGACCGACCTGTTATGTGAACCTGTCACATTGATTAACCGAATGATAGGACAACCACCAGACCCAGTGCCAGAGTCGGTCAAAACGCATTCAATTAACGATCGTTCTCGCTGGCTTGCTTTCGCAATCACGGAGGGCGTGGCCGCTCCGAATCTGCCAATGATATCTAGATGTAGATCCCTGTCAACGGAGAGCGAAATCGCCCATTCTCCGCTTTTCTCGGCAGTATGGGCGGAGCATGCTCTATTTGCGGTTTCTGCTAGTTTAGGTGTGTTTTTCTTATGAGAAGCACGATAAGTTCTCTTATTTTTTTCGCGTATAGGCTAACTCGGACCACGCGCGCATCCTGCTGTAGCAGGTGTAAGTACGTTTCTGAGGTGATCAGCATTTTAGCTGATTCCCGATTGTTATCCCCCCAACGTTGTTAGCCCTGGGAGTACAGACGATGAGGTAATGTTGATAGTAGAGTGTGAAAGGACGACTTACACATACAGACATACACATATACACCCATGCCCGAGGCGGGACTCTAACACGCAATCTTCTGCTCCGAGACCGCTACGGCATAATAGCCCCAACGATCTGAATGAAAATCTAAGCGACTAAGTTCTCTAATAATAGAGAAAATAATTTAATATATCATATAATTTAATATTTAATTTTATTCAACAAATAGAAAAAATAATTCAAAACAGAAGTTTCAAGAAGTGACATCAATACCGTGCTCATTCAATTTTCGTACAATTTCAATTGCACAACTTTGTAGAGCTTTAAAGAAAGGGCTTTGTGCGATCAAATTTTAAATTATTTTTCACCACAGAGCATAACAATCAAGTTTTTACAATATTTCAGTTACCGTCACCCTTTAAAACGCATTACAAATGGGTTTAAAATATTTGATGCAAACGATTGAGCAAGAAACAGTGTCCAAAGATCTGGTTTTGCCTCTAGCATTCGTTATCCGTCGTTTCGTTTTCGTCCACCGTCGCGGAGGTCGCGCCCTGATTGATTTACATTATTTATTAATTCTACAATGAAGTGTGAGAAGTTGATGACAGAATATCTTAAATTTTAATTGATTAAGCTTACACTGACCAACAATAATACTCTACAAAATAATAGCTTTTTTAAAAGAATAAGTAATAACAAGTAAAACTTAATTTCAACGTGCAATACTTCACTCCACTTCATAACACAACATTGCAGACAAATAGTAGTAGTAGTAGTAGTAGCAGTAGTAGTAGTAGTAGTAGTAGTAGTAGTAGTAGTAGAAATAATAATAATAATAATAATAATAATAATAATAATAATAATAATAATAATAATAATATTATTATTATTATTATTATTATTGTTATTATTATTACTATTGTTATTATTATTATTATACGATTGGACAACTTACAGTATAAAAAATACGAGTAATTCATCAGTACAAAATTATCCGTAATACATTGATGTTAAATATACTTAAATAGTTAGAAATGTAATTTATTTTTTAATTTGCTCCAGCTTAGTGGGAAGGGTTCAAAGATATCTCAGGTAAACTGTTCCTGTCTCTAATAGTTCGGTTCGGAGACTAATCCATGGGTTTCGCCTGCAACTGTGGCAGGCATCATCAGTGGCGTTGACTGACGCTCCCGCGGCTCTGGGACTCGTATTTACGATGATTGAGGGTTCGTATTTATGGTGATGGTGATGTAATTCATTAACTTGGGTTTTCTGCAAGTGGTTATTTAGCCTTCATTAGGAATACGTTTTCAAGAATAACTCAAATTAGTAACAGAGGTGACCCAAGAATTTAATACTTTTATATCAACTATCAATAATCAGGTATTTAGATACAAGAAAATTCTTACTTGATCAGTCACATGTTAGGGGTTCATCTATAAAATTAAATCATTAATTATCTTATTTCCCAAGATCTCGAGTTAATGGCCAATTAAATGAGAAATAATTTTTTTGAGGGATTTTAAGTGCAACGGTTCTACTCATATTAGAATTTTATTCCATGACTGGAGATGTAGATAAAGACAGTAAGTTCAACACAGGTTCCAGAGCCGACTAAGATCTACTTTCTTTCAAAATGTATGGCATTTTTTATGAAATATCCTTACATTGTGTCTTAAATCTCATCCGCACGAACAATAAGTAAGATGTCAAACTTTCATCACACCTCCGTTTGCACACTAGTTTTAGAATGTAGATCAGTGCGATGATAAAAATCAGTAAATTTGGTGCGTCATTTCTTGTTAAATATTCTTTACATATGATGAGTTTGTTTCTAGAAAATGTAACATCGTCTTCGTGAACATGAGAACTGCAGTACTGGTGATAATGGTTCTCACGTGTGTTAATAGATGGCGACACATGAGGGGGAGGCTTGAACTATTTGAGTTTGGCACTGGCGTATTTCAAAAATGCTTTTCCGCTTACATTTTATTGGTTTTTAGGTTATCAGCACTATTAGTTGTTAAATAAGTGTTAGCTTGTACTTGCCACATCTGTGGAAAAAAATATTTATAGCTATTACAGCAACAAGATATGGTTGTTTTGTAAGACACGTGTTTTTATTTTTCCAGTGAAAAAGGGAAAACGTTAGTTGGGGTGTGAGAGCTTAAATCATTTCTTTGAGAGCCAATAAAAACAAATTCTTTTTGATAAGTCTTCTGTAAGGGGTGTTCAGAATTTGTTTTTTGCGGAACGAATATTAAAGGAAATATAAGTCAGGTGAGAGAGAAAGTCATGCCTCAATTATATTTCCGTCATTCTTGTCAAGACCAGTATTGTTGATACTGTAGGGATAATACTGATATGAGCAGTAAGAATGTTACTTCAAATGAGGGTATAAAGTATCACTGGTAATAATTGCAGGAGTGATTTAAAAATGACCCAATTCTCCCTTTTTTGGCAAATTGTCTTATTTCTCATTCTGTAGCTTAAAATAGACATCTAGGAACGCCAAGAAATAGTTTACTGGACAATCTACTCCCATGTATAATGGATACTTTATTTTGCAATGTTTTCAAGAGTATCTCAAGTTGAAGATCATCTTGAGCTTTGTTAAGGTTAGTCAGATTTTCCCAGTCAGAAAATATTTCTTTTTTTCTTCACAACAAACAATTCACTGTGATTAAAAGATGAAAAAAGTAGTGGAAACAATGGAGATGGTGGAGATGTAAGGAGATAGGGTTGAATTATTAAAGAAAAATCCCGACGCAGAACAAAATCTGCTTGAAAGCAGATGAAGTTCTTGATATTTAAACAGTATTTTAAAAGTACTTCATATTCAGAATAACAAATCACAAAGAGTGGTTCTGCGTTACCAAGTATATACTGTTCAAATGTGATAATCATATGAATGAAGAGTATTTCTGCATCTTTAAATCTTATTTAAAACCCTAAATATCTAATAATAATGATTATAATGAGGCTCAATATTCATCAAAAGAAACCTCAGGTTTTATAAGTCTCTCACAAAGTACTTACAACCAGATGGTAACTTCATTAGCTCACTTGTTATGCATTTTCAATCGTCGTTAGAAGACTATAGTTAAGTTATAGAGCATTAAATATACCAATGAGAAATGTAATAAATATTTTGTAATAAGTTTCAAATAAAAGTCCCGAAATTTGGAATGTAACAGATGTTTATTCAAAATGATAGCCTACGATTTCTAAAATCCGAAGTCCACTTACTTTTTTAAGACATTTAATATGTTTGTAACAAATAATGTACTTCAGCTTCCGGGTTAATGACACCCATCTCGATCAGGTTTTTGTCCAGTTTCGCTGATCCATTGAGCAAATGCTGAGATGGCCCTTTGTTTGGCTTCTGGACGTAAATGTAGCTTCATTATGCGCACGTTTTGTTGAACTCTCCTTTTGCTTGTAATGATAAAAGTAGAGGTAATGGCGAGTTGCTATTTTGTTTGCAATGCAGAAGAATCATACTTGCAATTTGTGTACCGATGCAAATACGTTTTCTATAACTCGGAAACGAAAATGACTATTTTTTACATATTGCTAATCTTTCGATTTTTAAAATGTATTTTTAAAATTTATTTTTATTTATTTATGTTAAACTTTTACTCAGCTTTCAACGTTCCACCTGTTTGTTGGCCTCCGTGGAGTCGCCTCTCTCGGCGGCCTCCCGCGCGCCCTCTGGCGCGGCTTGCTGTCTCGTCGCGGTCCACCCGCGCGCTGACCCCCGTGTTGACTCTCGTGCAATCGGCTGAGCCCCTGACCGGACTCCGTGCACCAGCTGCTGTCTGAGCCCCCGTCTTGACTGAGGCCCGTCGCGCCCTTGAGCAGGGTGTGCGATGGAGGGATCTCAAGAACTTTCCCATTTATACTCGTTATTGGTGGAGACCATTCTACGTTGGCGCGCTCTGCTGCATCACCCTTCTTCAGAAACTAAAACACGATCTGCTTGCCAACGATACATTACAAACGTTGCGTGGCTGCTTGCGTGAGTTCGCGGGTTCGCAAGCAGCCCATAATGTTACAAAAATACAATCGTCTATGTTTTGCCTGCTTTCTTCATGAGGGTTTCTTATAAGTATAGGTTATGAATTATTGTACATTTCTAGAAGACACTCATTTTCGGATTTCTCACAAAAACTCAATTTGTACGTGGAAAGTTGTCCGAGCCATAACCTGCAGCTGGCACCCGGCGACCACAGCCCGCTTCCTATAGTAGCAATCTCGAGCTTTGTCCCCGCGTTTTACGGAGAGTTGCCGGGGCCTGGGAGGCTCCTGCGCCTTAGGCTGCCCTCGTCACGTCCTGGGCTGGGTCGACCTCTCGCTCAGCGAGCTCGTCGGCGCGCCGAGTATCCTTGCGTGCGCGCCAGGTACAAATAGCTGACCATGGCAATTACAACTTCAGAAAACATTGCTCAACATAAGACATTTTACACTGCATTTAAATCATAAATTCTATTCAAATTGTTAATTTCCTTGAGAAAATTATTTAATTAAATTTATTGTATTTGATTTTGTTTAGCATCACACTTCCTTTCACACAAATTTTGTTCTATACCAGGAATGGAAACATATGATGTCAGTGAGTAGTCTGATGTTTTCTTATTTATAAAGCTACATTGCATTTGTGTTTTATTAATTAGTACACAAATTCAAATGTAACTTAATTCAACTAATAAGGTTATATTTTCTACACAAATTATAAGTGCTATGCCAATACTAATGTCCTTAAAGGCAATTGAATTACGTAAATATTACGTAATAATAGAAGTATGGAACAGATGTATACATTCAACATCTTATGATGAGAGGTATCTTCATTAGACACTAAGACAAAAATAGGAAACAGGACACTTTGTATTTGAATTGTAGATATTTAAGTTTTCTACTTTGTTTGCTGTTTCGTTCGTGTCAAGAATACTCTAATTATTATTTTGTATTTTTCTTATCTGTTGAGAATACAATTATTTTCAATGTTTAGAGTTATATGATATATTTTGAACAATTATATACGCTATTATGGTAACTATTCTTATATAATTTATCCTACAAATGATGACTAAAACGTTTGTATAGCTCTCATAGGATCGAAACATAAATGGACGAAACAGAGATTTGCATGAAGAAATTACCTAAAAAGAAGCTGAGTTTGTTTATCTCAGTAACGATTCTCCATGTTCTTCTACGTAAACACCCATAACAGAGAGTCACAACGTGTAACACACTCAATCTACCTCAAGGTGATTTTTAAAATTGGCCAATATATAAGGTAGAGTAATATAAATTTCTCCTTACTTGATCCAATCTATTGCCTGTACTATTTCTCCTTAGATCTTGTTAACAACACCTATATTAAGATAGTGTTTGTTGTGTGTCAAATCGGTGATCTGTAAAATATTAGTACTTCGTATCTAAGGAGATCCCGTCGGCCGCTGGTCGCGTGTATTGGCGCGAAAGAACAAACCGGGATTTTCCAAATCTCGAAAATTGGTTGCTATGAAGTACAATACGTGATCCTCCCGGGACCTTCTGTTACTGACACACTTGTTACCGATACAAATATTACATTCGTGACAATTTCATAATTCTCTAACAATCAGCGATATTATAAAAGTGACAGTTGTCGTGAAGAGTGAAGACAAACTAAATGGAATGACATTGTAAGTTAACAATTGCATCTACCGGCGTTTCTCTGAAGAAAAATCATTGCCATGATTGCGAAACAGTACTAATGCACGAAATATTCGTGTTGAAAAGGGATTGCCAAGAACTCCAATATTTAATACCACTAGAAATCGAGCTCAGAACCTTCTTCTTTCTTAGAAGAGCGTAGGCTTCCGCGGCCGGAGTCAGTATTTAATTGGCTGTCCGGGTCCGCGACCATGGCAAAGGTGCCGACGTTTCGCCCTCCAAATCGCCCTCCTCCTCCCTCCGGACATTACGCGTTGAGGAAGGTCGGAGAATGGCGACCGAAACGTCGGCACGTTTGCCATGGACGCGGCGTCACCCGGACAGCCAAGTAAGTACATTCTTCTTTCTTGATCAAATATTGCACCCGTTTTCCAAATCTTGTCGCGCCGAGCCGCGTCGTGGTGCTGAATGACCAATTTCACAATTGTACTTAATTTGATTTTAGATTCGACTGTCATTTACATTTAAACTATTCATTTATTCCATCAAATTATTTTTTGTATTCGATATTTGCGAAGATTTTTATTAAAAACCTAAACACTACTTTTTTTGGGGAGGGATATTATATAACGGAAAGTACCAGGTAAAAGTAAGTAAATAATAAGTGGCTGTTGTATGAAAACGAACAGCCAAGAAAAACAAATTAACAAAAGAGTAAATAATAGAGTAACAATAGCATAAACAGTATAAAAATAGTATGAACATTGACTAAAACCAAATACAACTCCTAAGACAAGGCAATCAATTACGAGATTCTGTCAGTTTGTTGCTTACCTTTAACAACGATACGGCTAACAGATGTTTCCTGAATTCCATGACGTTTCCCTTACAGCTTGCCAACACTTTTACCGAGAGTTGGTACCCCTGCCGGCGATGTCGAGCAGTGCTGCATTTTTAGCATTCTTGCGCCCTAGCGCGCCACAGGCGTCAGTCCTTGCACCGACCCCGGGGCGCGGCCTCACTAGCCGGCGCGCGATTACACCAGAGTGCGCGCTGGAGGCGCTAAAATTGTGCCGCTCTGTACTCCCGACTTAATAACGCCGTGTGTTTAATGCTGTGCGGTTCGGGAGCTGCTGTTGCAACGATATGAAAGACTTTCTAGCATGCCAGAACAGAATGAGCAGTGGGGAACTGGGGCGGGAATGGAGAGAAGGGGTTGGGGATGTGGGGAAGGGTGGAAGGGGTGGGGAAAGAAAGGAGTGGAAATAGGGGAGATGAGCTGTTGTGAGTCTGCCCTGACATAAAGAGTTAATAAGGCTGTGTTTAATGTGAGGGTCAGGACAGACTGTTGAAGTGATACAGTCAGGAAAGACTCTCCCACTGAGCCGTCAAGGCCTCGTTTTAAAATGCATTTATGTTGGTAGCAACCAGATCACTGGAAACCAAGTGAAGGGGACAACACTTCCAGCACGTGCTATGATGGTGGTGAGTATGGTATTTACGATTCCTTTTGTTACAAGCTTCAACTCGTGCTACCCACATAATTTCTGTTGCTTGCACTCTCACCAGCAAGGTGTCACCGCGTAAAGACTTTCCTGGCGCTCTGTATTAAGTGCAAAACACGGAATAGCAAAAACTGGCTGGCAATAGACGAAGAAGGGAATGATAAAAAAGAGTGGTGTGTAGAGAGATGCAGGTAGAGGAAAGTGAGAAGGGCAAAGATGATGGTTGTTAGGTAAAATGAGGTGTAAGAAGAGCGTATATCAGAGAATGGTAAATAAGAAGTGGTGAGAAAAGAAGGAACGTGGAGAACATGTTTAATGTGCGGAAAGGAGAAGAGGGGAAGGGGAGATGGAAGGATGTGATGACAAGAATGAGTGGGAAAAGTTATAAATAATAAGGTAATAAAAATTATAAAGAATGTGTATTAGTTATAAATTAGGGATGGGAAAGGGAATGAGAAAAGGGGTTGGGAGGAAGGAATAGAAAGAGGGGATGGTAATAGTTAGGAATGATGAATGGGAAGAGGGGATGGGTAAGGTTAGGAATGATGAATGGGAAGAGGGGATGGGTAAGGTTAGGAATGAAGAATGTGAATATGGGAGAATGAGATTAAGGAAAGGACAGAGGAGGTGGATACAGGAACGGGGATGGGAATAGACGTTGAGTCTAGGGCATTGGAAGAGCGGCTGCAAAGGCAGGTGAGTTGAGAGCAGGGTGACGGTGGCAGGGAAAGGCGCGGGAGGGCCTCAGAGCAGAAGAGGGGTTGCGGGGAAGCGAGGGCGCGGGTGGCGCTGGTGTGGGAAGGGTCATCCGTTGTGTCCCCGCCCCCTTCCACTGACTGCCGCGCGGCGCCTCGACAACTGCGATTGTTTCTCGGCCGCGCGCCGTCCAACTTTTATTAAATTTTTGCCCCTCGAGCGAAGAGCGACGGGCGTCGCGCCACGACGCTCCCAGGAGGGGAAGGGGGA
>BOPP01000229.1:1125622-1156743 GCA_017312745.1 Gryllus bimaculatus | reverse complement strand
GGGCGATGTCGGTGGGGCGATGTCGGTGGGGCGATGTCGGTGGGGCGATGTCGGTGGGGCGATGTCGGCGATGTCGGTAATGCCAAGCGGGCGGGTAGAGGATGTCTGGCAGGAGATGACGGGCAGGTGGGTGGGTGGTTGGTTTGAGTAGGTGTGGTGTTTGGCTGGATGGTAATAGGAGGGGGTTTTGGATGTTGGGCGAGCGGGGATGAGATGCAACAACGCAGTGTAGAAATGTTGTGCATTTCTAGGATGTATATCAAATTACATCTATTTTACTCTATTCAAGAAAGAAGGCATTCGTTTTGATTTGATTCGATTTATTTTCGCCAAAAAAAGGCCAAACCCGTATGTTACGAATGGAGGAGATGCATAGCCTTCGCATAATGTCTTCAGCTCCAGAATTTTTCAACACTTTTCCATCCGATTCTCTAGCATTCTACTATAGATAGTTTAATGATGAATATATGTACCAACAAAGCAAGGTAGGCAACATTTGAAAACGTTCTATTTTGGCATCCGAGTTATAGAAAACTTCATCAGCATAAAATGTGGTTGTGTTCGATAAATACTCTGGCAACGCCGGATTAACTTCAGCTAATGATGGTACAGACGAGGCCATCTCTCGCTCCCTGGGACTTTCCCTCACACCGATCCAACGTCAATTCTCACACTTGTAGCCCTATAATTCAACGGCGACGCTCTTTGAGCCAATGGCGCTTTCAAACACTGACGTCCCCTACAAATGTTTATTACAAGAGTACCATGAATCGGTAGGTGATAATTTATCATTTTCGCGTTTTGTGGCGCAAATTACAACCGTCTCGCCCCGGACATACATTGGCCTTTACAACGGCGCCGGGTGAACCTGATTGAACCCCTTCTCCCGCAGCCCCAGGATATTAGCATACTCGTATCAACGCGTCGCACGCGCTGCGTGTCGCACGGCGCATATAGAAAGCAATCGCGCCGGGAGCTGGCAATTCAATTACCTCAATTAACGTCACGTTCCACTTGAGATGTTTAGTTATTAGGGTAGGGCAGCAATCATTGTTGATGGGTTCACAGCGCAGTCAATTTATGTATAATCCGTGCCTCCTCGAGTTCACTGCTTACGCTTTTTTGCTTTAGCGCGTTCGGCTCAATTTCATTGCAAGACACTGCGACTGTTATGTAATATCGTTAAGAAATGTTGCTGATTGTATTCGATTGACAGTCATAGATTATTATTGGAAATTCCATTAATATTAGTAAATTATAAAATAGCCTTGCCTGGAAGATTATTCGGATTCTACAGAAAAACAGGTATCTGGTAACATGTAATCACGATAAGAATTTTTAAATAGATTTCTAAGTATTTATGTACTAGCTGACTTCATAGACTATTCTATTGCACTTGTTGAACTTCCGGAGGCGTCAGCTGTAAGGTCATTAGTCCCATAACTGTAGTGCATGTTTTTATCGCGGGTGGTGGCGATGATATGCCACCACTGGCTAGCGAGATCCGGCGCCAACCTTCGTCGGTTTGCGGTGATTTCCCCAAACGACGTTAATCTCGCCAGCGTGGCTCCACTCTAGCAGGGACAAGTTCTAAGATCCCAACTGGTCATCCAGACATTTTTCGTAGTATAGTACGTGTAAGCGAAAGTTTGTGTAAGTAAAGGGCGGTGAAATAAGAAGAAAGAGGAAGGAAAGATCACTCGCGGTCCGTTGCCCTTTTGTTAGACGTCCTGGAAGTTGGCAGGACCATTTCATCCAGTCACAAAACTGGATGGCGCATAATTTGCCGATTTGTTTGCCGTTCTTAAGACGTGGAAAATAAAAAATTGCCGCGGGTAATTTTGTCAAAAAAATCGGTGTTCACGCTAACTTCCAATGGCAGCAGGACCACACCTCTAATTACTCTAATAATGAAAGTACATACACAAAACTGTATTCCAAATCTGCCGCTTTTTATTTATCAACGATTAGTGGAGAAATCAAACTGATATCGTCCTGATATCGTTTTTATTTGGATACTGCATCGCCGTCCGTCTGGAGTTGATCGGAGAAACATTGGAAAGCTACCGATCAGAGCAGCCGACCGCTAGAATGCATCTCCAGACAGCGACTAAATTCGACCTAGCCATGCAGCTAGTGTCAGAAATCGTGCCACCGTCGGGACTCGAACCATAGAACCTCCCGGTCAAAGGCAGTTGATTCCCTGAATCACCTTTGCCGTTTTTTAATGTTGTGTATTCACCCTTTTTGGAAACTATAATTAACACGTTCTACACACACCCATGTGTAGAGTCCTACAACAAAAACTTTTAAACACTTAATGTACATTGAGACTACCATCTCCACCTGTCATATTACGGAAACATACACAATATGAGTTTAAGGCGTTTGAATCGAGCGCGAATGGTGGGTTTTGAAATGCGCTGCATTTCGACCGGAGAGTCTTAAAGCGTGGTTCCCTTCAGACTTACGCGAATTCCGGAGCCAGTGACGATCCGACGAGCGACGAACACTTGTCTGTTAATCGTCGAGTAAGTAGAAGTGGTAAGCAAGAAGTGGTACGTCTGTTCATCGTCGATTAAGTAAGTAATGGAGCTGGTCTTCTGCATCGAGTAACTAGGGAAGTAGTACTGAGAGCCATCACGTTTTAAAACGTTCGTTCAACGTGAAGGAAGAAATAGTAATTGTAGTGTTGTTGTAGTAAGTATTGTGTTGTAGTGTTTATAATCGTTGTGAATTCATCGAAATTAGAACAACAGGGTCTCAGAATAAATATTACAAAACTTTAGGACAAGCAGGTCAGTCAAAATGTATAATTTTTCAATTAGCCTGCACCGCGCGCGTTCTTTCCATTATTTTCCTCGTTCTATCCTCACCAATTACTTACATACACTTACATTCACATGCACTACACTAACACACATGCCGGGAGACCGGTCGGAAGCCCAGAGCTTTTCCCGGTTGGGGCGGTACCGCCGCTGAGATACATGGTTGCGGGAAACCCTTGTTAGCCGAAGATAGGTCGGCACCGGATCTCACAACCCAGCTGTGAATGACCACCGCCACCTCTTAAGGAAAACGCATGCACTACTCTTACGGTACTAATAACCTTAGCAGTTGGCGGATCAAGAATCACTAACACAGCCACACAAAATTGTGTTTATGTCTGGGGATCATACCATGTTTTCTATGTTTTGGGGGTTGTTAAATCCAGTCAGAAATATCTTTCATTTTTAATATTTTTTGAGGTAATCTGAAAAACCTGATGTGATGGAGTAAAATGAACACCGGATTACAATTTAGCGATCCCAAAAATAAATGGAAAACAGTCTAGTATCCACATACAAACAAAATTTGTTTGTGGCTGTATAATCAATGAATCAAATCAATCATGCGTCAATCAATCGTCGTACACCCGCCAAACACCCATTCATAGTGGGTTGCCTACCAATCGGGAGCAAATATTTCTAGTTCCTTCGTTGCAACTTCGATGACATGACGCAGCTTCGTTGTTCGTTGTTGTTGAAAATGAAATTTTCCACTACATGTTCATTCGCAAAAGGTTGTTATTGTTCCCCTATATGTCCTCGAAGTTTGTCACATTGATTCTCAGACATTGTATGTAATGAAAGTTGGAGATGTGAATACGAGGTCAAACATTTTTACCGAAGAGAGGACCCGAGATGAATAGCTTGAGAGAGCAGTTGACGCAAAGTAAACAGTTATTTACTTGTATGATTAAGCTAGGAACACGAAAAGAATGTCGGTAACTGTGCTAGTGTCAGGACTCGTGACGTGAAACCAGGATTGCTGCAACGGGTGACTAAGAATCCCCTGCTAGGCTAGATTCGCGGAAGGGCAGGGATGAAAATAAAATTACTTCTCTGTTAGATTGCAGATTTAATTATTTTATATTGTATAATTGTCACAAATAAATGGACAGGCATCTCCATGTTACTTCACCTATTCAAACAAAAATTCTTGCAGTCTGCAGCAACAGAAATACGGGAGGTCCAAACCATACAAAAATATAACAAGAATAGTCCTCATGAAGCACAAATAATAACTGCCGTATAACACTACAGTTTTTTTTATTTTAAACTAATGGACGAATACTGATGTAACATAGTATGGTATATGCAGATACATACACTGCATAATATGCAATTCTGGTCATCATTAATTCCATTGAAATTTTAATAAACTTTTGGGATATCACTCCCGTGAATATAAGACGTTGGACAGTACTCAAATCGTGCAATTTTATTTTCCACTTTTTAAAAGGTGAGATGACTACGCAAAGTCGATCACTAGGTAAAAGGATGGAAAATTATTCAACCCCAGCACTCCGTTCATAATAAAAAAAGATCTATTCGCAAACGTCTTCTCATGTTCGGTACCTTAAGTGGTGGAAGTTTTCCTCGATGGATATCGGAAGCGAACTTCATACGAGGCGATTTTCTCTCTCCCACAGCTGATATTAAATTCTTCTCTCTTCATCACTTTCCTGTCTTTTGAGCTGAAGCTGGGAAATGAAGGCCTTGTGAAAATTTGAAGGGTCTTTCCTGGCTTCGTGCGTGAACGCAGATAAAGGAAGTGAACAATGCGATTCTCTACTGAACACTGAAGACCCATCGACCTGTCGCTGTGAATCCGATAATGGCAACTCGATAATGCCGATGCAGGTCATGTTAAGTGCTATTTCAGTTTTTTATTATATTCCCGGGTTGATGCTTCGTGAATATTAATTGTAATAATAGCTTTTCACGAATCATTACACGCAATAACGGGGTCAAATTCGTTACGACCGATTACGTGCACAATAAAACGCTAATGGTTTTGTTTAGCAACCGTTAGAAAGAGATTAGCTAGTGCAATTTTCTCGCTCGAATTTCATATGTTTTCATGCGTATAAAAATAGTAACTCTTCTATCCCTACCTCTTTCCATTTTATCTATTTACGTTGAAAATTCTAAAAGCCATAATGGATATTCTGATTCTACATTATGATAATTCTAAACATTATGATAATCGCTGAAATTAATGTTTATGATCCTATTATTTTCTAATAATTGCTTGTAAAAATATGTACGCTCCATATTCCACGTAAAATATCCCCTATGGAAAGGATTCTCACTCAGTTTGTACGTCAGATTGCAAAATATTATTTGCATTTATGAGTTCATATTATTTTTATTGCTTATTCTTTTTACATACCACTGCTTGTGTCTTGTATTATATACAACAAAATTCAAATTGAGTAACTTCCAAGCTATTCACTACAGTTGTAGAAAAGAAAAGTTGAATGTTTGCTACAATAAAAGAAAATATTCGTGACAAATAAAATAATTGAGAAATGAAATCATTTGCACACTAGTTACAACGAATTGTATAACATTAATATTGTAATTATTAAATTTAATGATGCGCTCTTAAGATATGATTAACGATACAACTTTAATATATTTTAAAATGAATTGTACAATTACTGCTGTCTGTTTTGCAAGGTTCTCAGAATTAAATGTTCTTATATGCGTTTATTTGTGATTATTTGTGGAAGATAATCTATAAAAAGTTCAACATATTGTAATTATTTTCAGTCATCAGTTGCATATTTTATATAAATTACGCCTAAAGTCACATGATACATTTGCATCTTCAAATCGCTAATTTGAAAGTTATTTTTTAAATGAATTATGTAAGAAACGGGATACACAGCTCTTTTAAATGTTAAAATTAACATTCATAATTATCTCAAAACTTCTTACTTACACTGATCGTTGGCGAAATACATGCAGTAAAAGATAATAGAATGTATTATAGTTGCACAATTCATTGTTGTTTGTTTAGTTTTGTAGGCTGAATTATACTGTGTACTCGCAGCCTTTGAAAGTCACTTCCTCAAAATTCTACTCGTGCAATTGTATTCGACTGTTTATGTTAGTGTAGTACTTGTGTGTTTACGTTGATTGTACGTCTAAATACACAATTGTTAAAAGGGATGTACGTTTCATGTAAGAAGGCCACTAACAATAATTACTACTTTTCTTTTGACTTTACGTGAACTGTCACATGTGATAACATCGGAAACATAAGGAAATGTAGAATGTCAGTGACTTAGATTAGTGAGTTTATAAACATTAAACAATGATTCTATGTAAAGCAGAAGGCTACTACGTTCAGAGTGTTTGGACAATTTTGTAAATGTGTATCCTTTACAAGAGAACTTGCATGTTACAAAAACTTACATATATAAAAAATGAACATTCTAAAATGCTGCGCATTTGAAAACAAACAATTTTTTAAAAAACTTAGTCCCTTTAACCACGATGTGCTTTCAAGCAATTTAAGTCAAACAGGTTTTCGAGGATAGATTTATTTACACCAAAAATTAATGGCAAAGAAAAA
The DNA here is from genome assembly GCA_017312745.1 of Gryllus bimaculatus. NCBI lineage: Eukaryota > Metazoa > Arthropoda > Insecta > Orthoptera > Gryllidae > Gryllus > Gryllus bimaculatus. Next base: position 1,150,335 of record BOPP01000229.1, on the reverse strand, counting down.
GAAGGACAATATGAAGTCATTCTTCCTCAGGGAGTTCAGGGTTATTCATTTGAGTCAGCACGGCGAAGTAAGAGTACGACCCCTGCACCAGCTGCAACAACGGAGGAACAACAATTACATACATCCCAATAGCGGAAACTCGCGCGATAGGTGTTGAACAGTGGTAAAATGTATCTCGAAATTAAGTCAAAAATATGCTTTTGATTCCGAAACCGGATCTGTTGTAGGGACGAGAAACGAAAGAAAAGAGAACTTTGGTCATGGTAATGGCATCTCCGGTAACGAAATTCTAAACGATATTTCTCCGCGACCCTTTGTACTACATATTCCGAGGGGAGCTTTCAGTATTCGCCTTGGTGGAAAGATATGGGGGAGCATGTGCAGCACCAGTTTATTTTATGTACCACGTGACCACAATTTCCCTCAACCATATAGACTGGCATCTCCCGACGTGATTCTTTAGTGGTTGCATGTGGTTTTACAATTCTTTCACACCCTTTTTTGTCACGTTTCTGCTCTAAGAACTATTTCTGCCGTTTCAGTCCAGATTTTTTGCATCGAGTAAACTAAAATTACTAATGTACTGATAAATAATGTCTATATATCTTTACTTTTGAAAAGATTGTCTGAGAAACGAATGTATAAATACAAAATTATTCTATATAAATTTATTGAAAGAAATTTGTTCGGAATAGAAAAAAATTGCTGTATGAGATTAATTTATTGATATTCATTTGTAGGAAATTTCTATTTTTCAAACTCACATGTTGAAATTCGATGATCTTTTTATTCTTTTATATATTCAGTTATTCAAAGTCCCAAATCACTAACTCCATTAACATCTGAAGGAAAAGCCTGAACGGAAACCCCTATTTTAATATATTTATTTTTGTCGGTCCGCATTTCATGTCATCTTCCGGCCGTTCCTTCTCGTTCACGGTAGTAAATAGCACACAAAAGGTAAGAAAAATGAACATTTTAGGGTAGACATGGAAGTGAAAAAATCTCTGACAGAACATAACGCACATCGTCAAAACCATTGCCAAGTAAAAATTGCAGGTTTGGAAAAAACACTAATAAGATAAAATTATCATAAGAACTAGCGTAAAATAAATGTGACAAAAGGCCCTTCTGGCAGACGAATTAAGAGTTAGTGATCAAATATTCTTCGAACGCGTATAAATACACCGTGCGTAATTATCGCTGATATAGTCTAAGAAAAGTGACATTTTGAGCGGTGCCACTGTATTCGCCGGTGTACATTATAAATAAATAAATAAATACAGTTTGAAAAGATGGCAAAAAAGTTTAGTTAACTCTCATCCACGTGGAACCAAAAATGAACAGTAATGGTGAAAAGAACACAGACTATTTAGAGTTGGAGAAGAGATAATGAAAGGTGGGTGATTTGGAAGAGAGAGAAAAATACAGAAAGAACGCCAGAAACGACCTGTGTGTACAACTCGCAGTAAAATAAACTACAGAGGAGTCCAAATTATTCTTCTAAATATGTTTTCCTTAGATTAAAGGATCATATTGTGTCCTGAAAAGCACCTGACAAAATTGTTTTAAGAGTGATATTTGTTCTTGGTAATGAACACGTACACAAAGCAAATAGAATAATGGGACACGACCAATAAAAAGAGGAAACAATGTTTTCCTCAAATAAATGAGTGGTTTGTTAAATTTCACGCATGCTTATGTTCCATGTCACAGTGAGAAAGAAATGTGAAATATATATCAAAAAAATATATATCTTCGATGAGCTAAAAATAGCCAGAACATGAATTCCATAGAAAATGTTTTATCTGTAGTTTAAAATGGAAGAAAAGAGCATAAAAAGTAGTTTATAAAACAACTCACTGCATTTTTGAAAAAATGATCCTAACATTGAAGAATGAATTAAAAATGATTTGCAACATGCCTCACACCAAACATGTTAATCATATTAATACAAAATAAAATCCTGAACACAATGTTTTTTTGAAGATCTATAGTTGCGAATACATTAATTTTTTTATTGATACGTTATTGTTTGTATTGCTTGAGACAGGGATCTCGCTGTACACTATATAACCTATCTGGTTCAAGAGGATCGTGGATACGAGTGAAATATAAAATCACGTAAATGATTCTACATGTTTTTTACTAAGCGAATTGTGAGAGGGAATTATGAAAGCGAATTATAGGGGAGCAATATGAAATTACAACTCAAGACCAGTTAACATCTAGTTAATTAGGAAACACGTAAACCCGAATCATTAAAATTAGGCAAAAAAAATAAAAATAAAAACTTGTATGTACCACGGGCATTAACAGGTTCTAATTATCGAGGGCGCGAAAAGCCTACGGGCTTTTACCCTCGAGCTGATCGATTATTAGAACCCTTAGAACACCCATGGTGCATAAATAACTATCGTATCTCTATTTACTAGTCTGTCCGGGTAACGCCGCGTCCATGGCGAAGGTGCCCATCTAGAATCGCCACATTAGGAAGACACCTTCGCCATGGATGCGGCGTCACCCGGACAGCCTAGTAAATGAGAGCGTAGGCTTCCGCGGCCGGAGTCAGTATTTACTAGGCTGTCCGGGTGACGCCGCGTCCATGGCGTAAGCATTACGCCCTGAGGAAGGTTGGAGAATGGCGACCGAAACGTCAGCACCTTCGCCATGGACGTGGCATCACCCGGACAGCCTAGTAAATAAAGCCTAGTAAATACAGACTCCGGCCACGGAAGCCTACGCTCTCTATTGTATCTCACTCGATAACTAGTCTCGTACTCCGGCCACCTCTGTCCGTACGGAAGAAGCGTTGAGGACTTTACCGTGAGGAAGGTCTCCTTGGAGAGCGTATAGACCGAAACGTCGTCACCTTCGCCATGGACACGGCGTCACCCGGACAGCCTAGTAAATAAATCCTAGTAAACACTGACTCCGGCCGCGAAAACCTACGCTCTCTATTGTATCTCATTCGATAACTAGTCTCATACTCCGGCCACCTCTGTCCGTACGGAAGAAACGTTGCACTTACCGTGAGGAAGGTCTCCCTGGAGAGCGTGTAGAACTTGCCGCCGGTGAGCTTGAGCTCCTTGTGCGCGTGCTCCATGACGATCTTGAGCGCGCTGCGCACGCGCGCGGACGCGTCGGGCCAACCGCACCCGTACACCGACAGCCGCACGTTCTCCTCCTGCGCACACGACATGCGACAACGCCCACCAAACAGCCAGATTTCTACACATCGATGTGGCTGAGTATCGACGGAGCAGGTTGATGAACCTCCGGGAACAGTTTGAGGAGGCTGGAGGAGATGTGTTCACATTACGGATGCGGAAACCGTGACGATGTTTTTAACATCGACGTTTTGAAGTCGATATTTTTTAACAAACATTTTTTTGTGATTGATGGTTCTTTATGGTTGATATTTTGTTTAGAAGTAACGTTGTTCAGAATTGAAAAAACCGACCCAAACAACCGATCATTTTAAACATCCAGGTTTTCAAAACTAGATAAGTAATCCATAATATTCACGTGCGATGTAATATGGCAATAGTCGTGTTTATTAATTTTTAATTCAGATTTTTACTCATAAATTCAACTCAAAAATCATTAGGTATATTAACGAGATTTTTATCTGATTGGATAATTAAAAAATAATATAGGCATCATTTATTGACGAAATATCTATTTTAATTATTTTTGTCACTTTCACTTTGCCTTTCACACTTTCATCTGAAAAATGTCCAATTTATGGATATCTCAAAATTATTATAAGTTTTAATTATGATAGTATGCTTTTTTATTCAAAAATAAAATATCAACCACGAAGAAACATCAAACATCGATGTTAAAAAACGACTTCCAAAAATCGATGGTAAATACATCGATGATTTGAAAATATCGACACTGATGTTGCGTCCCTAATGAGAGCACACCGCATCCAATCACCGCGCGGCCTTCTCCTCAATCTGCTCCCAGACAGACTGGGGCCTCAGCATAAGTTGTAGCTCTGGCAGATGAGTTATTGTTATTACTAACGGTAGTAGCCTAGTTATAGCAGCAGCCGCCGCAAATTGCTGAATATAAAACTTCGCTACGCACATGATAAATCTCGAAGGTTTCAGCCTCCTCTAAAGTGGAGGATTGGGAGCAGTAACCTGCTTCCTGAGTTTCTTCGCGGAATTTTCGTGGCTAGTGCCAAAGGCGGCGTTGTGGAAGGGTGGGCTGAATTTAGGAGGTCATTTCCAAATTGAGTTTTCAGATGCAGACTTAGTTCAAGATTTTTGAGAATTATAGTTCAACAATTTTCGGATACAATTTAACATAGCAGAAATGCTAAAATAAAATATTCCCCTAGCATGATGGAGAAGCGTATTGGAATATATTGATATGTAAAACTAGAAAACATAACGAAATAGAGACACTTGACTATAGAAATTAGCTCATATTTTGGATATATTCTAAAAGATGAATGAATGAACCTCCTGGGTGTAAAATCAACGTGCCCAAGATAGGTTACAAATCCACATTAGGTCAGTTTTCTGTTCTTTATTAAGAAATACTCCTAAATATTCAATATTTAAAAAAATTCTAAGCGCACTAAATACTAAAGAGGCATCCGAAAAACTATGTTGTACTTCTCGATAAAACAATGTCATCTTGTCACAATTTTTCTAAAACCGCTTTCTGTCAAATCACACTTTTTGCCCCCATTTTGAGGAACTGTTTCAACCTTTTAAAAGATTTGTCTTCATTAAAGAAACGCATGAGGTTTAGTTCTTCATCCTTGAATACATATCCAAAATCCCACCAAATCAGACATCGAAGACGTACACCTCCGGAATTTATAAAAGTTAATTTAAGCCGAAAGAAAAATTAAGGAGTATAGAGTTACATGTGGATTTAGTGAACATTGAATTTCGGATACATTCAACTCGAATATACTGACTTTTTGGTTACAGTGAACTTATATATCTGATCCCGAACGGCAAATATAACTAATATGCATTAGAAGGTTCGTATGTTGAAAACATAATAAATACAACTTCCAGGAAAACTAGTGGTTCTACAAAAACGTTTTTTTGTAACTTTGCTATTTTTGAAAATTCACAGCATTCAACGAAAAGTATGCCTGCATTATTTTGCAAACATGCTTTGCCCTATTGGAGGGAAAAAATTTAAGAAAAAATTGAAGATATTTTGAGAATTTTTAAATACATTTTGAAAACGTTCAGGCTTCATATATAGTACCCCAAATCAAAATATTCGTTTCAAATTAGAACGGCCTTCAATTCGGCCAGATCGATCGGAAAATATCAATTTTGGTGAACCTGAGCTGTTTACGCATAAGCATTGATTGGAGAGGGACAGACAGACTTTTCGACGGCAGATCATGCACCGCAGTGCTGTACCTCTGCGCTCCTGCATCTGTGAACAGCGAGTGCACCGCACTTGTGAAGGTTGGCTAGTGAGGTCGGGAGAGATCGCAGTGCCGCGTGCAACACAGCAGTGTCATAACATGCGCCCTATTTCGTCCTTCCAAATTACCGTTTCTCGTCCTCTGTGTTCCAAAGAAGTAGACTCTATAAACGACAATACTTACATTCTTACTTATTTTACTTATTGTCATCATAACTTTCTGTACGTTATGGAACAAGAGATATTACCAAGAATCTGTTAAACAAAAAATAAGCATTTCTGGGCAAAATGGCGTATTACTCTATCTAATTTAGGAGATGACGGTGATGTTTTCTTCCTCTAAAATGACCCACTAATAGTTGAATTTATAAGGATTACGAAAATCATCGCTAGCAGGCAAATGGGGAATTATACTAGGTGGGATAAGCATACTACTATCGTATCCTTTCAGTTTTTCGTTTTTTACGAATACGTTTTCTTCTAGAACATTATACAAATTTACCATTACAACCAATGCAATTTGAATTTGGAATTACCACTAACTGAAGTTGACCGGGAAGAGATGTGAGAGGTAATCAAGATAAATAAATGCTAAAGCCACAAGGACGGAATTATAGTTTCCTAGCCGACGCATCACATATAGACTTGCAGAGAACTCATCGAACGTTATAAAAAGACCACCCGATTATCCACAATTTCTGTGATAACATGAGTACGACGTATCACAAGGAACAACTTTCGGCTGCATACAAAGGCCGATAATCTTTAATTTTTGATATGCTAGGAAGAAAGAGTATGACGCCAAAATCACACAGAAAGATGAAAGCCTCATTTATCTTGTCTGTGTATCTAGCAGAGAAAGGAGATTTGTATTTTTAACAGCTGTATGTTTGCGTTATTTTAATTCATTAATAACTAAGTACACTTTTCTGAATAAGGTAACAAATGATAACAACCTAATACTATATAGTGTTGATTGTTTAATGCTAAATCAGTCTCAAGTTTTTATTTGAATACCGATTATTAATTACAGATTAGTAATCTGTGAAATTAATCATACAAGAATATTTAGTGATTAGTAAAGGGTTATTGACTTATGTGATAGTGAAATTACGAATAAATATTAGTGGTGTTACTTGGTCAATTAAATTTGGTTTAGAATTCATTTGTAATAATTGGTTTGTGTTATTTCGATTTAGATTGGATTTATTTAGATTTAATTGCTGGAACAAATATAATGAATTAAAACTGGGATTCCCAAAGTAGTCAACTCTCTGGTTTTAACTGTTGGTGTTCAATCATTTGCAAACCCAGTTCAGAATAACTGTTATTTAATGTAAGCTATTAACACAGTTCTTAGTCAAATTTTTTGGACTTGTGATAGAATTAATTAACGAGCGTAAAAATCCTTTTGAAAGATTTTCATTCAAGGAAGTTGCTACACGTCACTGTATATAAATGAATGATATATTCGATAAAAAAGGAGAATTTGTGTACAGCCTTAATATAATGATACATTTTTAAGGGTATTTGTTTCATTTAAAATTGCTGCGGAGCAGTATATGGTAAAACTATAAAAATATCAGTGTATCACAAGATATGCCCATTAATTGTGTAAATTGTTGTTTTTGTTCGTGTGTGTATGAGAATGAATATGAATCACAACATACGTTGATTTAACTGCTGATTAATCCAAAATTTATTGCAAAAGAGGGATGAAAAAGCACAGTAGGAGAGGTCAAATTTACAGAAAAAAACATTCTTTGGCATTATTTTGAAATTAGGTTTCCGAACTGAAGTCCAAAAATGTAAATGATTTTAAACGAATAACATTAAATAAACGTATTTTAATTTGTATTTCATTGTTATCAATTGTCCGCTAAATCAAAACTTGTATAAATTTATCTGCTTAATATCAGTTCTCTGAAGAGGTCAAGTTTATTTTGACATAACGTCACAAACACAAAAGAAAGAAAATAAATAACTTAAGTTCCCATTGATGATCGTTTATAGACTAAATCAAATGATGATTTTTATCCTTCTTGTACTTTGTGTCATGTTGTAAAATTGCTGTTATACTGTAATTAATTTTTAATGATAAATTATAGGAAAACGAAGGCATAACCCAGAAACAATAAATGACGCCATTCGTTCCGCTAAAACCTTCCAATACATTCTGATAACCATTACGATCACACTGGTGTTCAACCAATTGACTCTCGTGAGTGAAGGTGAGTCAGTCGTTGTACTTCCAACGTTGCGCGAGTAGACAACACTGACGCTCACAGCGACCTTCTAATTTATCGAAAGGTTGCTAGAGGCAAATACATGGAATTGGTGTGAATGGTTGTAACATTCTACATTAATTAACGTTATTTGTAACGTTTTAAAATTAAGCGATGTTTGAACTTGACCTAATTCGCAAATATTTTCAAGTGTTACTTGCATTCTTTAGATGGAATATCATTTAAAATCACTAATAAGTTATTACAATCATATTGGGATATATTCTTCAATATTATCTCAAACCAAACTATTCTTCATTTTTAACGTATCATTAAAAGCTTCAAGAAAATTGTTAACGAATACATTACCAGAACGTATAAACAAATTACCTTCTAGAACTAGCAGAAGTTTCTAAAATTAAACCACTTCGATTATTTTTTGCTTACACATGGTCACTTAATACTCATTAGTTGGCAACAATGAATGTAATGGAAATGATCTGAATTATCTCTTTTCTGATATACAGAGCGAAAATAAACATGAATATAATAAACAATTTGCAATTCATTATTTTGTCAAAAGTTTTGGAGCGATCAAAACTGAAAATAACTGCGATTTACAAAAATTTGATGCAACTATATAAAACACTCTTTATTTTTTCTCTTTACTTTGCATAAAAAATTAAAAGTATCATTTTCGTAAATAAAATAATGGAATTTTGAAAGAGTTTCTAATACATCGCAAAAATACGCTAATTTCTCTTTAAAAATACTTTGTCACGAGAGCTGCAAAGAAAATCGATTCAATTCATGATTGCAACATTTCAATTTGAAATCACTGTAATTTAGTTTGGTAGCTATTGTCGTTGATACAAAAACGAATACGTTTTCGTATGCTGCTTCGGGACGAATACTTAAATGATTTAGAAGGAAATCAAACTATTGTGTCTATTTTTACTATCCTATCAGAAGAATTTCTCCCGAACTATAACAGTGTATACAATTTATTGTTAGTTTTTAACGTGATAAATAAGAGGAATTTCCTGTCGGCGTGACATCTATGACTCCCATCACTTGAAGTGTTGCTAATTTGCCCTACTTCACGTTTCCTTTTTTACCTATCCCCAGGTTCCTTCGCACCTATCCCACTCACGCCCATGTCGCACAGGTCCTCAAGTCATGCCCAGGGTCAACAATCATGTTTTCGTAGTAATATAGGGATCATGGGCAGAGGGAGAATGGCTGCAATGTTGGGGAAACTCGGAGTTACCTTATGCGATGGAAAACCAGCCCATCGCCTGATTCAACAAAATGGGAATGGGACAAAATAGGGAAGGTGAGATCGAGTACTGTTGAAGCTCCGTTTGTAGGGATCCACTCGAGTCACACATTGAAATTGATTGGAGATCACGGGTTCCAACGATCAGAGCGGCCGGTTTCTAAAATTCTCATCCAAGCAATGGGCATTGTCCGACACATCTAATTAGCATGGTTTGAAATTCCGACATTACCGGGACTCAAACGTAGGTCCTCTTGATGCTGGGAGTGCCAACCTCGTAACTAGGTACGGTATCGCAGTCGCAACAAGAGATTACAAAATCACCCAGGTAATAACAAGTTATTCCCTTTGGCTTTTAATATTGTTGCAAACATTCTGAAATGCATTCGTCTTCAATTAGCAAAGCAATTTGCTTGAATTACCATTTTTTTCAATTAAGTGCTTAAATATTCTATAACTGTAACACAGACTTTTCTATCTTACTTCGAGTTCAAAACACTGGAAATATGTTAAGAAACATACATTGAAAAACAAAAAGTTTGATCCCTGCCCATTACCGGCAGAATTATAAAAAGCCATGCAAAACACATCAGCCAAACTAGGAATCTAAAAACCCCATCGCAAACCTCAACGGCCAAAATGAGCGAGGAATCTAAGAACCCCATCGCACAATTCAACAGCCAAAATGAGCGAGGAATCTAGAACCCCATCGCAAAAAACTCAACAGCCAGAAATGAAGCGAGGATTCTAAGAATCCCATCGCCAAAACTCAACAAGCAAAATTGAGCGAGGAATCTAAGAACTCCATCGCACAACTCAAACATGCCAAAATTGACGAGAGATTCTACGAATCCAATCGCAAAACTCAACAAGCAAAATGAAGCGAGGAATCTAAGAAACTCCAATCGCACAACTCAAACAGCCAAAAATGAGCGAGGATTTCTACGAATCCCATTCGCAAAAACTCAACAAGCAAAATTGATGCAGGAATCTAAGAACTCCATCGCACAACTCAACAGCCCAAAATGCAGCGAGGATTCTACGAATCCCACGCAAAAACTCAACAAGGCAAAATGGACGCGAGGAATCGAAGAACTCCATCGCACAACTCAACAGCCAAAATGAGCGAGGATTCTTACGAATCGCCATCGCAAAACGCAACAAGCAAAATGAGCGAGGAATCTAAGAACCCATCGCACAATTCAACAGCCAAAATGGAGCGAGGATCTAAGAATCCCATCGCAAAACTCAACAGCCAAAATGAGCGAGGAATCTAAGAACCCCATCGCAAAACTCAACAGCCAAAATGAGCGAGGAATTCTAAGAATCCCATCGTAAACTCAACAAGCCAAAATGAGCGAGGGAATCTAAGAACTCCAATACGCACAACTCAACAGCCAAAATGAGCGAGGAATACTAAAGGATCCATCGTTAAACTCAAACAAAGCAAATGAGCGGAGGAATCTAAGAACCCCATCGCCAAAACTCAACAGCCAAATGAGCGAGGAATCTAAGAACCCATCGCAAAACTCAACAGCAAAATGAGCGAGGATTCTACGAATCCCATCGCAAAATCTCAACAAGCAAAATGAAGCGAGGCAAATTAAGACCCCATCGCACAACTCAACAGCCAAATGAGCGAGGATCTACGATCCATCGAAAACTTCAAACAGCCAAAATGAGCGAGGAATCTTAAGAACCCCATTTCGCAAAACTCAAACAGCCCAAAATGATGGCGAGGATTTCTAAGAATCCCATCGCAAAACTTCAACAGCCAAAATGAGCGAGGAATCTAAGAATTCCCATCGTAAACTCAACAAAGCAAAATGAGCGAGGAATCTAAGAACCCCATCGCAAACTCAACAGCCAAAATGAGCGAGGAATCTAAGACACCCATCGCCAAACTTCATACAGCCAAAATTGAGGCGGTGGAATCTAAGAACCCCATCGCCACAACTCAACAAGCCTCAAAATGAGCGGGATTCTACGAATCCCATCGCAAACTCAACAAGCAAAATGGAGCGAGGAATCTAAGAACCCCATCGCACACTCAAACAGCCAAAAATGAGCGAGATTTCTACGAATTCCATCTCAAAACTCAACAGCCAAAAATGACGCGAGGATTTCTAAAGGAAATTCCCATCGCCAAAACTTCAACAGCCAAATGAGCGAGGAATCTAAAGAACCCCATCGCACAAACTCAACAGCCAAAATGAGCGAGGATTCTACGAATCCATCGCAAAACTCAACAAGCAAAAATGAGCGAGGAATCTAAGAACCCCATCGCACAACTCAACAGCCAATGAGCGAGGTTCTACGAATCCCATCGCAAAACTCAACAGCCCAAATGAGCGAGGATTCTACGAATCCCATCGCAAAATCCAACAGACCAAAAATGCAGCGAGGGAATCTAAGAACCCCATCGCAAAACTCAACAGCCAAAATGAGCGAGGAATCTAAGAACCCCATCGCAAAACTCAACAAGCGAAATGAGCGAGGAATCCAAGACTCCCATCTACAAGGCGTGTGACAAACCTAATCCGCGCTGTTGATCGAAGTTCGCGGCCGGGAGGGGGAGGGCGCTGCAGGCGGCGCCTTCGCCCTAAAAGCTCCGAGAGGCCCTGCTGCTCTCGGGGGCTTCTTTTAAGTTCGCGGCGCGGGGAGGGGGGGCGGCGCCCGCGGCGAGGGGCCCGCGATGGAGGACGTGCGTTTTTCACACGGAACGCGCAGCTCCGTCTTCCCGCGCTGCGAGGAGCTCTGTGAGAAGCAGCGCGAGGCGGGCGGCGTCGACCGAGCGGGCAGGAGGTCATCTCGGACATTCGGTTTGCTGACGTGGCTACTCTTCTGGAGTTGGTCAGCGGCGTGGGAATACTGGGTTCTTGCTAATTGGATTTCTTCTTCTTTGCCTTCTTAGAAGGCGAGGACAAATCACGTACACTCAGCTTAGGGTAGGTATGGGTTTCAAAGCCCCCCTTGAAATTGGGTAATCAGCACGAAATATGAAAGAAACAAAAAATACATTTATGAAATATTTTTAACTATCACTTGTCTATAAAAAGCACGCCACTTATATAAGTACTTACTTGTGGTAAGGTAAATATTGTTACCCTTTGACTTCGATGAAATAAAAAAATTACATTTAATTTTCTCTTCAAAATAACTTTCAATGTTTTTCCTTGTTTGTCTAATGCAAGAAAATACTTCTAAAGTCGTCATACCTTTAATACCAACCTAATTGCTTTAGACCTTACATTCCTTAAAAAGCTTATCCACTAGCAAAAATTCTGGCTACGTCCATGTCACATATCCCATAATATTAACCGAACCATATTTAACGAATTCATAAATCTTCATAAGATGGGTAGCGTCCAAATGCTGAAAATAATTCATCACTATTTTTCTAAAATCATATTCCAGCCGAAAAGTTAGTAAACAACTACCAAGAACTCTTATTTGGCTGTGCTGGGCAAGTACAAATGAAGAGTTCTTTATCTGATTGAAAGTACAAGATATCATTTCACATTGCCTTCCTCGAACCAATGACAAAAAAATATCAGTCAAACGTGGTACGAAAAACACCAGCACTAGCACAGACCAACGTCTTTTGCTCGGCTATCTGCGATATTTCGGTCGGCAGTCCGGTTACTAGGGGTCTGCTCATTGTGCTCATTACTAGGGGTCTACGATTCACGGACATAATAGAGTCATCAGTTATTGAGTTTTCATAGCCAATTATTGAAGGGTTTCCAGAAATGAATGAGTGCCGTTGTTTGAGTTTGAAACAAATGCAGACAATATTACCATTGCCAGAGGAATGTTTAAAGCGGCGATAAGTATTAAGACAGACTGAGACCCCTAATCTTCCGAATGCGTCAGAAATTTTACACTTATTTCAGCAGTACTTAGAGTACTTTACAAACCAAATTATATTAATTAGAATCTACTTTGTGTGGTATTCAATAATATGTAATAAGTATTATTTCATATATTCTTCGTCATAAAATGTTTGAAATAGTTCGTTACCCCCACGTAATGTGTATTAAGTATATTGGGCTAAAAACAAAAAATGAACATAGTGTGAAAGGGTATAAGAATTTCTGTTATTTCTACTAAAAATATTTACGTTTTAAGCATTGTTATATATTTTTTCTTTTCTAAAATTTTGGCATCAACTTGGCATCAAAATGATTGATCATAATTTCAAAAAGATATTAGTTAAAGATTTATTTAAACGAACACATAATTTATAAGAACATATTATAATACTTACTTCTTCAATAATGTCGTTTCCATACCAGCAGTAGAGTGCAAGTTCATACAACATTGTAAGTAAATAGCTGACGTATGTAGCCACTTGCCCCATATCACCAGTTGTCTAGAAAGATTGATTAACAGTCAATCGTACAGTGGAACAATTGAAGAATCAGTAATATTAAAAATGTATTTTCCCAAAAAATCGACATAACATTCGTGAAATCATTTATTTCGTCTAAAATCTTGAAGTTCTAGCTAATCAGATAATGAAAGTTGAAGTGTTTTCTGTAACTATTCTATTCCTCTAACTATTCAAATTATAGCGCTCATGACCAAAATCCGAAAATAAGAGACAATAATTGGAAAGTAATTATGTTACTTGCATTGTATTTTGTATAAAACTATGAAAATTTATGGCACCAATTGATCTTTTCCCCCATACGTCACATACAGTTTTTACTGTTTTTTTGAGTAAATAAGTCCAAAGCTAAATCCTTTTAATTTTTTACTCTTTTAGCAAGAGTAAATATTACCATTGAGAAATATACCCTTTTTAAAACTTACGAATAATTGATGATATTTACGAGAAAATTAGTTTGAAAATTGTTACGCCGCTTACTACAGAAATAAATATATTTAAAATAATACCATACAATTATATTTTTTATGAAGGCTCTTGAAATATAACTGAGATAAAAAAAATATTTTAATGAATAAAATTAACATTTTATGAGATAATCTAAATTTTGTTGGTTATACTTACAACGGTAACAACAAAGGCTGTAAGACATATTACAATCATGCTGGTAAGAAATTGTGTCAAACAGGCTGGGCTCATCACAAATTCCAATTCTCGGATGGTGCTATGGAAAAAAATGAGATACAGTAAATGTAACTTCTTACTGATTGTTTTGACTGTTTTTAGATTACGACTAGCCGGAACAGGTTGCTTTTCAAAATTTTCCAAAAATATGAAAAATAAGAATTGAACTAGCTTTAAACTTGCAGAACATAAAGAAATATGCCTCCTAGTAGTGAGGATTAGAGCAAAGATAGTATATATAGTAATAGTATATATTTTCTCTTATTTTCAACTGAACCAATTAGCTAAAAAAATTAATAATAGTGACACTGCAATGAAATTCGTAAAGTACCATTTTGGTTATCTGATATGTTTAGAGGATAGAAAATTGATTGGAAATTATTGAGTTGGGTTTTTGACCGCAAACAAATTTTTTTCACGTATGTGGCAACTACTGGAACAAAATTGGGGGTTTCGAAATGAATTAATTAAAAACACAACATATTAAAATTGATATATTTGAGGCAAGGAGTCGATGCATAAAGAGGGTTGCTAATTTTTCGTTAAGTTCAGCATAGTGAATTTAGTATTGAAGCCTAAGAAATTTGGAAAAACTATGAAAATAATCATAACTACGGCCATTACTGACGCTTTTTCCCTAAGCGTAATTTTATTTTACTTTGGGGAGATTGTTCGTAGGTAGAGGGTGAGGCTGGTTTTCACACTACCTACTAACCCATATTAAAAGGTGTAAACCAGTCCCGAATAGATTTTTTTGATTTAGGATGCCCTTAGAAGACACAACGGAAATCAAAAATAAAAAAATAAAAAACTCAGTCACGGAAATCAGGAGCTTGATTGAAAATTTCCGGAAAAAACGAGAGACGCAAAATATGTCTTTCCCAATTTACAGAAAACAATCAAATAACTACAAAAATATCTTGTTTTTTTTAGAAAATATTCTTCGAAGAATTCACAATTTAACACTACTTAGCCCTCTTAACAATACCAGTACCCGGCACTCAATAAACAAAATAAACATAGATAAATCTAATATACGAGTAATATCATAGTCCGAGATAATTAAACATTAAAATGAAGATAAAATAAAGTGAATATGTAATTTCTAGAACAAAAAATACACTACTCTTACTGAATGATTGCCTTATGGTGGTTAACGCATTGCTGGATGCCAGCGTTCAATTCCGCATCCATCTGCTCGCTTCTGATGAATTTGCTTTCGAAATAATTGTTAGAATGTGGGATCTGCAACATAACAATCAATAATAATTACGTTCCCTTTACGAGTTTCAAAGTTTCAGATATAATAATGATATAAGTTCACACGTTGTACAAAATAGCTACGAGGAAAATGTGGTCTCACTCCGAAGTCGGCTATTTTTTTCTTATGGTGGCACTTTCTTATGATGGTTATCTATCAATTCACTCATTTATCTCCACGCCGAATTCTCCACGATAGTAGCCTCTAGAATTCTATCTATTCACCAGCTGTTTATTTCATTATTTAGTAAATTAACTTTTATATATTAATCTTTGTTTAGGGATCCTTTCAATTATTAAGATATTTGAAACTTAAGGATTATGATTTAAGGAGATGATAGTGATAATGAAGTTAACTATGATGTATAATGGGTAGAATGAGACCCATGGAAAAGGGGAGAACCCAGACTATCCAGTCGAGAAGCAACTTGGTTGTCCGCACGACGCTGCGTCCTAGGGACAGGTGCCAATGCAAACTTCCTCAGGACGAAATGGAGGCCGAAACGTTGGCACCATTGCCTAGGACGCGGTGTCTCGCGGATAGCCAAGTAGCTACGGACTCCGACCGCGGATTCTACATTCTCAATCCAACTAAGAGTTTTATCCATCACAAATTCCACACAAATTGACCGGAGATCGAATCTGATCAGACCAGCCCTCAGGAAGACCACGACAAGATGCTCGAAACATGGACATCACAACCTTCGACGCGACGACACTCAGACAGCCAAGAGCATTCTCAATTTAGAAAATCGATCACGCACCATGGGCAAAGCCGCCACCGCAAAATCCATTCCGTCTTCCCCCTTCTGCGGCCGGTTCACCAACTTATCCTGCGCGTCCTGCATCAGGTGCAGCAGGCTGTCGTTGAGGATCTTCATCTGGCCGCTGATGTAGATGATGAGCGTGACGTAGAACGTGTCGAGCGTGCTGGTGGTGATGTAGATGGCGAAGAGCGTGATGGAGTCGTAGACGTAGACGCCCTCGTAGTTGGGCGAGACGTTGTGGTCGAAGGGATACCACGCGATGGAGGGCAGGTTGCGCGCGCGGGTGGCGTTGCCAGAGACGTCCGCCGGCGCCACCTCCAGGAAGTCGCGCAGCGCCGGGTGCAGCACGAACAGCACCAGCGCCAGCCCGCCCAGCCCCAGGAAGCTGCGCAGTCGCAGGGTTTGGTTTGGTTTGGTTTGGTTGATAATTATTTATCTTTAAAAGAATTTACTAGGCTGTCCGGGTGACGCCGCGTCCATGGCGAATCACCATGCCTTCGCCATGGACGCGGCGTCACCCGGACAGCCTAGTAATTACTGCGTAATGCATTACGCCCTGCATGCTACACGTAATGCATTACGCCCTGAGGAAGGTCGCAGAATGGCGAGCGAAACGTCGGCACCTTCGCCATGGACGCGGCGTCACCCGGACAGCCTAGTAAATACTGACTCCGGCCGCGGAAGCCTACGCTCTCATCTTTAAAAGAGTTCTCGCATAGTCATATCTAATTGTGTTAGATCTAGCCCTTCTTAAAAAACCTTACTCCCTGGCAAAACGTCTGGCAACGTCCACGTCATGTAACCGTGCCATGTATCTGGCTATGTCCATGTCGTGGTGACAAGCTCTAAGCTCCCGACTGGTCTCCCTACATGTGTGGTTGTGCAATGCATGTAAGTGTGTGTAAAGAGCTGAGGATTAGGACAAGGAAAAGGAAGGAAAGATCGCGCGTGGTCCGTGGCCCATTTGTTGGGATACTGTTCCGGTATCTGCCTGTTGCTGATTGGAGTAACCACCGAAAACTACTAATCAGAGCACCCGGCCGCTAGAATTCCCTTCCAGAAAGTGGATGAAATCGATCCAGCTATCTGGCTAGTGTCGAAAACTCTGTCACTGTCGGGACTCGAACCCTAGGATCTCCCTGTTAGAGGAACTGGAGTGACATTACTTCATAACAAATATTCTCCCTACCTCTATGTCATGTATCTGGCTACGTCTATGTTATAATATTAACTGAATCTTTATTAATTCGGTGATACAGTTGTCAGTGTTTCATTTGATTGGTTCCGTAACCCGAGAAGGGACGCATGGGAGAATTTGAAGCCCAGGCCTTATTTGAGTATTCGTGGCTGTCCGGGTGACGCCGCGTTGCAGGCTTTGATGCTTTAGCTTCGCCCATCTTGTAGTGATCTTTCTCAGTGATAGCCTGCAAATCTATCTCATGGCATCACAGCACGCGACAAACAGCCAAGAGCACTCACAAGACTGGTCGTAGATGCCTACGATTTCATCCAGGCCTTATTACTCCATGCATGGTTTTGTTTGAGAATGTTGTATACTCTTGGAATTTTCAGTATTAATTTATTAGTATTTCTGGCGCGTCAACAGATATGGTCATTAGTCTCGTAAGTAAAATGCGTGATTTTTATCGCCAGAGGTGGCGGTGATCTTCTCCCGTTGGAAGGTGAAATCTAGCACCAATTTATACGTCGGTTGGCGGTAACTGTTAGGTGGTTGTTGTTGTTGTTGTTGTTGTTGCATTTGTGCATTTGTGCATTTGAGCTGCTGAACTGCCTGACGCAAGGGTGGGAAAGTAATATGCTGACGACGGAAACCTACGTTCTCAAATTCTTGTCGCAGTTGAACATTTTAGAGGGCGAAATTATTTGGAGGGGCATGTGTGAGGACAAAGACGCGATTCATCACTAAGCCTAATTTAACAAAAACGAAATCTGATTGCATCAAACCACTTCAAATTTCGACAAGTCCGCCTGATTTTTCGCCGATATAATTGACTATATACTGCCACGCTTTGTTCACTGCTTTCCACAGCTGGTGAAGGGTGCGCAACAGATGATTCGCATGGCGAACAGACTTCAGTTGTTTACAATAGTTGTGCATAGTTTCGATCAGAGGAATTTGCGAGTTAGAGGATCATTTTTCGAAAAAACACGCCATTTATCTCGCAAAAAACTTCAATATTAATGTTTGTGAAATGTGGCGTCATTTTGAAATATTCTACTTGATGCATATTTCGTAAAAAAACATTCCTCTGATACGACCATGATTCTTCCATAGAAAATAAAAGAAACCTGTATCAAGACCAGGCAAGCCTGCAACTCTGACCTTCACATTTAAAAACAAAAAAATATAAATTCATAACTTCCTTCCACCTCCACCCATATATCAACAATACTATCCTGGTTCTCTTAATCAAGAATCTATCTTCCCTGTGCAGTTACTATCCTAACGAAAAATAGGCAAACTCGGATTATGTTGCAATTCCGAACATAGTATGGTACTCGGCTGCTGAGGATGGTGAATTTTGTTTGCTCTGTGATAATGACACAGCACCAAGGCACTATTAAATGCAGAGTAAATGTGTAGTGACGTCAGCTTAAAGCAACACTGCTGCGCTGTTGGATTCACCAAACAAACACCAGAAATCCAATACTACGAAATTCTATTTCGTATGCACTAAAGCCCGAGCAAATGAAGCTATGAATGGTCATATGCGCAACTATGATTTTGATAACACGACCTTAAAACTCTTTAACCAACACAGTACGACAGTCCAATGTTCTTTGTTTGGAACTTGATAATGTTAAATATTATTCAATAAAACTTCTTTCAATTAAAAAACAATTTAATAATATTTCAACGTTTTCTTTTTATTGTCGCATTTTTAATTCAAATAAAATCTCACTTTTAGTTTTTTATGCATTAAAAAGAATGGGATGATTTTTCACGCAACAGATTATTTACAACTCACGTCGTAGGAATCACACTCATCAGGTATCAGTTTTTACAGCTCACTACAAGAAGTCCACATAAAGAATGAACCTTATTTTTTAACACACATACAGATGACATTATGCATTTAACACCAATCCACACTTTAAGTATTAAGTAACTGTTTCGGTAATAACTGTTACCGTACAATTTTACACTACTAGTAGCATGCAACTGGAAAAATACTGCTGAACAAAACATCTTATTTTTTCAAAAAGTGACAAGAACAACCAATAAAATGCATTCAATAACACTACAACAAATTAACTATTTAAAAAAATCAGTTGTCATCAACACTGGAATAATATAGTATAGTATGCAATGAGACGCAATCCAACAGTTATTTACAAACCAAGAATATGAAAAAGTTTCTGTTCCGTCATGAAACACGTGAAAGGAAATATGTAATGGTGGGCGGTCTCTTCCTTGGAGCTTTCCCGTCACGTGACAACTGTCTCGTAAGCTGTGACGCTTTGAATAAGAGTATTCTGTAGATACGGACAGTATGTGAATAGGCAACCAACTATTCTTTCAGCCATGTAGGAAATGAGTGAGAACGAGAAATAGGAGAAGAAAGAGGGCAGAAATAGAAGGGAGAGATAAATAAGAATAAGAAATAAAATAGAGAGAAGAAGCACAAGAGGACAGAGGAGAAGAATAAGAAAGGGAACAATGATATTGCTGCATTCTAAGGTAATTAGTCCTGTACGTACAGTATATGTTTTATCGTGGAAGGTAGCGGTTACGAGTATCTTTCCTCTTACGATGGCGAGTTCCAGCGCCGTCCTACGAGCCGGCCAAGGGGTTACTCTCAACCTGGTATCTTCCGCGCGCGCGCGCGTGTGTGTGTGTGTGTAAGGGGAAAGGATAGGGCGAAAAAAATAAGAAGAAAGGTTCGCGCTGGGTGCTTGACCCGTTAGTAATGCTACTGCCGTTGATCGGAGAAAACAGTGAAATTTACCGCTAAGAGCAGCGCTAATATTCTCCTACATGCAGAGGTTGAATTCAAACTAGCTATCTAGCTAGTGACAAAAATATACCACCGTCGAGACTCGCACCCTAGGACCTCCGGTTCAGAGGCACTGAAGTCAAATAAACGGATGTCCTGAGCCACCTAAGCCGATGAACGATTGAAGTTGCAAGGAAGACAGGAGGAAGGACAGAAGGGTTGAAGTTGCAATATTACAAAACATTTCCTAGTAATACGAGGAAGTACATGCTGCTATAATTCTACCAGCTTGTTCGGTACAAAATGTCCTATTTTGCTAGTAGTTAACAAGATTTTAAAATGAGTATGATCGTGCATAAAATAAACTTATATAATTCATTGACTCCCTCATTTCCAACGTGTCGCAATATTGTCAATCAATTCATTTCCAAACAAGGAGAATTTTACGACTGTTTTACCAAATATCGAGGTGAAGAAAATGCCGTAACATAATTGTAGTAATATATTGTAATCTCCTGACAGCAATCTCTCGACAGCAATCTCAGACCTCTCGATGGGTCGACCTGGCGAATCGTTTATTCCGTTTAAACAGAATATACAAAACCAATTCACAAATAATAATGGAGATTCAGGAAAATATAATAAGAGAAATTGTCAAGATAGTCAAGAAGAATTGTATAAATGTGAATCACTTATTTTGTTGGTATATGAAATGCATATAAGTAGGGGTGGTGCATTTTCGAAATCGCTACGCAAGCCACGATGCGAACAAAGCCGAACATATTTTACATTCAGATCCAGTATAATGCAAAAGACCTACTGGAGAAAGCAACGTATACCTGGAAGCCATGAAGATGCAACGCCTGGCAGTAGCCTTGAGCAGTGCCGGTTGGCGGCGCCTGCGGGCAGGCTCGTACACGTTGTGACACACAGCCAACTCGTCCAGCAAGTTGTTGAGGCGCCCCCGAAATAGCACGAACGTCGTCGACTGAAAGCCACCAAACCCACACGTATTCACACACACACACACACAAGCGTAATGAGTACTGAAGATATTTCTATGTAATATTGAAGCAAAATTGTATGGTTTCTGATGCAAACGACATACAAAAAATTGTAAATTACGACAGTACTGTATCGCGCGGAGAAACGTTGGAAGAGATTTTACTCGTTGAATACATTTTTCTTGCCACAGTTTATTTTCATATTGTTTACCGACGCGTATAGATTCCGTGGGTCCAAGCGTTGAAAGCGTTTCAAACAATCGAATATTAGTAGGGTAGTAATGCGTCCCCTCGGTTGCAATCACTTCCCAATTCAGCTGATTCCTTGAGCGTACTACTATTCGAAATTCAGTCTGAACTGAATCATACCGAAAGGTTGATTCCCGCTATTTTAGAATATTCCCACATGTCACTTTAATATTGATGCCTTCTGAACGAGAGAACACTAATCTAGTACGGAAGGCAAAAATTCAAAACTCACCCTTGCATTAGTCATAGTTTTCTCAAATAACGCAGATGTGGGTGATCTGGGCTGTCCGGGTGACGCCGCGTCGAAGGCTGTGTTGCCGACGTTTCGACCATCCTGTATGCATACCAGCCCTGAGAAAGACCACGACAGGATGGTCGAAACGTCGGCAACACAAACTTCGACGCGGGGTCACCCGGACAGCCCAGATCACCCACATGACTCTGGCCGCGGAAGCCTACAACTTCACATAACGGAAGATGATTATCTAAGGAAACATCAACACTACTCTACCACCACGAAAAGGCTTCACCTTGAATATTCCCGAAAGGATGGTGATCATGATGCACAGCGTCATGGTGATGTGCTGCAGGTTCCCCCAGTTCTTGATGACGAGTCCCATCTGCGTGACGACTTTGCTGGCGAGGAGCAGGGGCACGAAGAAGGCGTACCAGCGCCGGGGCCCGCGCGGGGGCCACAGCCCCAGGCAGCGCAGAATGCTCAGCGGGATGCGCACGTCCAGCTCGGACCGATCTTCGTCGCGCAGCAGGTCGAAGCCCATCGCGCACTGAGATGCTGCTCACACGCTGAAAATGGATCGCGTATTTGCAGGGAATTCATTTGGCGGTTTTTACTTTCGCGTGGCGGGGAGAGGACGTTATGTAAAGCTGCGCTAATCAACGGCATATTTTCGGCAGAAAACCCTTATTACAGGGCCCTGGTAACAAACATTTGGATAAATCCAACGCCTATCTCAACGCGTCTGTGAACACCGCTAAACCATTCAACCTATTTTCTCCAAAATTGATAAACCCCTAACAATATGGCTGATGTCGCGGTTGAAACAGAAACCGATATGTTTGGGGGGTCGTTTAATTTTTAATTTTTGGGAGGTCGTTTACATGAATCCCTTGGGACATTTTTCAGATTTTCAAAAAAATGGCTTCATCGTTTTGGTTAAATGTTGATGTTGGAGAGTGTGCAGAAAGTTTTAAAGAGTGGTGCAGGTCTCATGATCAAAATCCTGATTTTTCGAAATTCAAGTCTTGCTACATGTAATTTTGAGTGAAAATATGAGCGAGAAAGTACGTGGTATTTGGGCACCATTAGTTTTTCTACAACCTTAGGATTAAAGGATTCTATCTTGTCATTGATTGATCTACCTCTGATTGTTGGCGGGCACGTCAATTACTATGGTCATTAGGTACTTGATGAATGATATTTTATCTCGAGAGGTGGCGTTGATTCTTTCCCACTGGATGGTGAGGTCCAGCCCCAGCCTACACGTCGTTTTGGACTCATCCAGTTTTCTCCAAGAGGGCACCGTCCCAGCCGGAAGAAGTTGTAAATCCCAAATGCTCTCTCGCCGTGTGTGGTGATGTAGTATTTGTGTGTGTGTGTGAAGAGGATAGGACACGAAAGAAGAAAAGATCGCGCGCGGTCTGAGACCCGTTTGGCGGGGTACTGTTCCTCCTCGAATTGCTTTTACAAAGCACGGAAAATTACCGATCGGAGCAGCGGAGCACTAGAATTTTCATCAAGTTAGAGGCGAAATTCACTGTTGCTAGAGAACTGCTTCATGCACAAAGTTCTCACTTTGAAGATTATTCAATCATACGAATATTGACAATAATGCTTTGAATTAATTCGACTACCAAACAAGAAATGGTTTTGTAATTTTCCAATTTACGTAGCTTATATATCACCGAAACATTACACTCAATTCCAAGCATAGGCACGGCTACCCCTAATAAGATCCTTTAATGTGCACTGCCATTCCGCAAATTCAAAATTTTTATTGTTCCGTCATTTGTACCTGAAAAATGTAGATTTGTTCTGCGTCTATACTGAGAACTATTGTCAACGCTCCCATTCACATTCAGCACTAGCTTCTGCATATCACATAAGATAAGAAATCGTCAAGAAACAGCTGTAGAACAATCAAGCGTTTCTCAGAAAAATACCGAATATACTGCGCACCTTTTTTGACCAAATGTAATACTCAAACTAATGGTGCGCATTAATTTCGAGTGTAACTCCGTTCCGTGGGTAATATTGTTGATTCACGTTAGTGATTTATTGTTCTAATAAAACCATTTTGAATGCGTACTTTCATTATTTCATGTTCACCAACGTTCATTGACAATGTGTCACCTAACATTAAGAAATTTTCAATTCTATATTCTGATGGTTTATGCATACCACAAATCCATTGTATTTCATAAATTTCAGTAAAATGTCGCACATATTATTCAGTCATTGATGCGCATAACATTTGATGAAAACATTTTTTTAATAATTTTTAGTTTCAAAACTGAGGTGCCCGTTATATTTGCGTAAATATGGTAATAGGAAACGTTTGTTCGTCTAATAGAGAAACACACGGTGGTGTGTTTTCTGCGCACAAACAAGCTCATCTAAATCACATGCCACTCTGGTATTCATGTACTCAACGGGAGAGCCCAGGGTTGAGTTGAGCGGCTCTGACTGTTAAGTAGGCTCGAGTCGATAGATCTCAACGAGCTTGAGCCGTTTCTTTGTAACAAGATCACTATCTTTCGAGCTCGTTGGGTCCGTGTGTCCTTTTCAGAATCGCGAACGTTGGATCACCATAGATCGACTCCTGCGCTCAGCCTTTCCTCTTCCTCCACAAGTTTTCCCTCGCTCCCGTGTCGAACCAAAACGACAATGTTCACGTTAATAATATTGGATTGGGTCCACCATTGGAAGTAATGTAATAACTCCTCCGCAAATAATTGTAATTGTCAACAAAGTCAGAACTGGCAATGTTTTGGTACTTTCTATTGCAATCCTCTATATCCTTCTCGACAGTATTGCAGGTGTATCTCTTCAGGAAAGCGTACAGTGGGGAATGGAGGGACATGTGAACTGTGAACATTTTCGAATTAGGTTGCTCTGTATTCTGATCTATTGTTTTTTCTTGAACTGTGAATCTACTGTTGCTCCAAAAAATGCACTCTATCTTTTGAACATCATTGCGCCAAGGTCGTCACGTGGGTGTACAATGTGTCGGTGTTCACTACGCTTTCACTACATTTAGTACGTGTTCATAACATCGTTACAATGACACCCAAAAAGTCCTGTTTCTTTGTTTGATTCCAAAGCGCTGCAACGCCATTGTTCAAACTCTGTTTGTTCGGACCTGTTTAGATCACCTGTTTAGATGGCCTAGGGTAAAAGCTCACTAACTCTCTCATTAATTCAATCATTCTTGCACTCACCAACACGAACTCATCACTC
>BOPP01000229.1:1114064-1125193 GCA_017312745.1 Gryllus bimaculatus | reverse complement strand
GAGTGATGAGTTCGTGTTGGTGAGTGCAAGAATGATTGAATTAATGAGAGAGTTAGTGAGCTTTTACCATCTCATTGATCACTTATTCAATCACTCACCAATTCAATCACTCACCAATTTATTTTCTCAGTAATTCATTCACTCAGTAAGTCACTAATCCATTATCTCCTTCAATCGCTAGCTCCCTCCCTAACTCAAATACTCACACGCTCACGAAACACACCGTGACACAATGCATTAGAATATCGTCAAATTCTGTGCAAAAAATGCCAGCAACCTGTGTCCCACGAAATTTAAGCGTATGTAAAAAATTCACAGTAATTTTTCACAAACCGAGTTTAATTGAAAATCGCCTTCATACATACGATATTGTCAGTATCACTCGGCTTAACCAGTACCCTCCGCGTTTCAGGTACGAAAACTTTTCTCGGTTTGAAAGGAACGAAATGCAGTGGCTTATAGGTGCATATCGGTTGTAATAAATTGTACGAGAAAACCACTTGCCGTTGAGGAGAACTGTAATAGAAAAGATTGGGCAGGCAACCAGCGATACGCTGAGGAACTGCTCCTACACTCACTCTCTCCGCATTGTACAAACGATATGACCGACAAATGCCGTGTGCATACGCGCTGAGAAATGCTCATGAACGGAATTTATATGGTGAGCTTAGATGTTCTTCCATGTACACATACATTATTTCTACCCAATAATAGCATTCTATCCGAACGAAACACCTGTTTGCACGTCACGTTCTGTGAGAGCGATAATGAATTTTTAAATGACGAAAGAATCGACAACCGAATGACATTAATACCATGTGAAAATGATTCGAACGGCTCATGCATTAATGAACATTATCAGGCAGATTCAGTTGAAATATCCTTTTTGAATAATAAATTGGTGATTTACTGAACATTGCTGGAAGTCGCTTAGAAAAAATCTCGCACCGAAATGTTTGCGTTGTATTGTGTCCAATTTCGAATTTTGCGGGAAATGAGTATAGGTACTTTTATACTACAAATTTTGATTTTTTCTTTATAAAAGTTAAGATGTATTCTATGCATATTGTACTATCGTTTCTATTACATCATATTCTTAACTATGGACGTTTAAATGAGTTGAACTATACATAACTTAAATTAAAAATTTATTTCATATTATTTCTTATTCTGATCTTTGAAATTAATAATTTTGTTTATTTTATAAATTTCTTATTTTATTGAGCTTTACTCACAAGAAACAATCAACAAATATACTATTTTGAGCGAATATGTCAAATAAGTTGAATAACCTATATATAAATAAAAGATAATATGCGAATCTGTGTCGCACATAGACGCAAAAACTATTCGACCGATTTTGCTGAAATTTCCACTTTTGTTCCTATTACCATTTAGCGGGTTTACTGGGTCGTTTGAATTAAATCGGATGTATAGAGACGTTACAACGTTTGAAGAGTTCTGCCCCATGCGTTTGTAAAATATTGGCCGGAATTAGTACTTGAATCTCGGACAAGTAAATCAAATTTCTGCAAGACAACGTCAAGCGAACGCATGCCCAAATTTGAAGGAGATCATTTTAACAATAGGATACTTGACAACCATGTCCAAACCAGGACGTAGAAGAAATCCATACCTGGGAGAATGTTTTCCAATTATTAGTATTTTTGCACAGTACAGAGTAAAACTTGGATAACAACCACGTGACCAGTAGTGTGATGTGCAATACACTACAATAGCCAAGCATTGCCGGGACGACTAGTAGTATATAAATATACACTGCAAAAACTGAAATTCGAAAGAAAAATGTGTTGGTGTGAAAAAACGAGATAATATGTGGTGTGTTTCAGAAATAAGTTGATATCTACCTCCCGTGGTAGTGACGCTATGTACCGTAAATGGCAAAATTGAAAAATTAAATATTGCTAAGAATTTAGAAATTTTCACTTATCAATTTTAATTTTCACATCCCACCTGGTTTAAGCAGATATCAAAAATAACATAATCTAACAATCAATAACGAGTTACGTATCGATAAATAGTCCATTTGATTAAAATGTATAAACTTACTTTAATTATGGAGAAAATATTCAATTATAACTAAATAAGAAGTTAGGAAAATAAATTAAAGAGGTCCCTTATATTTCTACTAGAAACCCACGTTTCTAGTTACGGTCCTTGTCAGGAAATTTAGCTCGCCCTGAAACCAGTTTACTGGTATATGTTCAATTATTAAGAATGCAAAGTTGAACTTCGTTTAAATTTCCCTTTCACTTTACCTTCCTGCCTTCTCTCTACATTTACATTATTATGTGTAAAAACTACACATACATGGAGGCTTACATAATTAGTCTAACTCCAGTAACAAGAGTTTGGCAACGAAAATTGCGTGTATCTATTATAAGAAGCATATACTTTGTACACCGACATTTCTTGAATAATTTCATATAACAGATTAAGTAGTATATATGTGCATTTTCCTTGCCGAAATAAGTATTAAATAAGAAATTTCATTTTTTAAGTATAAATACACAGAACTATTATTAATTATTATTATTATTATTGTTGTTATTATTATTATTATTATTATTATTATTATTATTATTATTATTATTATTATTATTATTATTCAAAGAGAAAGTAGATGACGAACTAATTCAAGTTAATTATAATATATCCTTTTGGAATAGTTTATTATTTGTTTGTGTGTGTAGGATTCCACGATTGTTGATCAGAACTGCAGACGCAACTATGAACTCCACACGCAAATTCTCGGGTGACCAAATAATTAAATAAAAAATGCGGAAATCGTTATTTGGCAGTAATTTTCTGCAGGCTGACAACAGAATCACCGAAATACATATGTCTTGAAATATTTAAATAATCTTTTGTAATATCTGGTAATAAAACAAAGTGACGATTATGCGGTAAATATTACAAAAGTTGAAATGTGAAGGGTTTTTGTTAATAGATAATTCCCTATAAAAGCATTCATGTAAATTTATTTATTACTATTTCTTATAATTTTCCAGGCTTTTTTGTTTTTGATTAAATGATAATCCTTATATGATATGAACAAACAACGGCCGATGAGCGGCTTTTCGTTCCTCTGGTTGCGTTAAGTCGATTGGACAATACAATATTACAAAAACTATTTTTACACATGACTCATTGCAAATACTGATAATTAAAAGTAGTATATCATAGCATTTGTGAAATATCGTTTGTATGTCATTCGTATATCGCCTCATTCTAACGTTCTGCAATATTAACAACTATTGGCAAACCAAGGAATCGCCCAATACTTCGCTCCTATTGGCGAAAGTGCCTCCTTGAGAAAAAGAACTCTATCAGTTCGTGAAAATCTCAAAACGACAAAGGAACAGAAATAATATTTCAATTTGTCTGTCACGATGCGATATGCCGGTTGTACGAATATGCATTGATATAATCGCCTTCCAATGATCCCACTGTATTGGATACACTCAAAACATCGGATGACAAAGCGAGGAGCTCTAAATCTGAAATATGATGCAAAGATGTGGTGCAAATAATGGTGCAAAGATGGGTGTTTATATTTTTCGACAGGCAAGTATTTGGTTAATTGAAGCATTATAAACCTAAATATATAAATCACTAGAATGATATAATGAATAGTATTTGCGTTTCTTTTAAAACACATTAAAATGATTATGCTTACAATTAGAGTGAGGGTTGATGAATGTGACACTCATCACCATTACTTGCGTAGTTCTTACTCGATTTTTCCTGATACAATCATAATGAAACATCAATAAATTTGAATAAATATAAGCAGACATCATACACGTAAATACTGCCTTAACGTTTAGAGGGATACACACTGATGCTCATAAAATTTGTAATGGATACACGGAAAATAAAAAACAAAAATATCAAGAATGGTAAATCCAGATGGTATATGAAGAATGGTAGATTAAGAATGACAGACCTGATTTGTTTGAATTTTATTCAAACTATGAAGACAAAAACATCAAGTCAATCTGTATGTCACTGATCATGTTGGTGACCAAAACGCTGAGACGTGTTCAAATTATATGCGTATTCAATGTTGGCTCACCCTTAGATTTGATTACAGCTTCCACTCTCGCAGGCATACTTTCAATCAGCAGATGCAACCGCTATCCTCGAATCGCTCAACAGTGGGAAGCCGGAAGGCGTTTAAAACATCAACGTAGGCCTGTGTAGTGACAGTGTCACACAAAACAACTAGAAGTGCATGTTAGTTACATGAGAACAATTGTAAAATACGTAATAAAATTATTAGATATTAATGAATTATAAAACAAAATTATAAGATAGAGAAAAGGTAGGATTGTTACCAACTAATACGTTACACTACATGATATCAGGTTGATTGTCTTAAGTTTTTTTACAAACGCAATTGTTTCCAAATAATTAAAGGTAATAGAATATCACGTTAGAAAACAAACACAGTTTACTCACATTTACGTACCAAAAAAGTGAAACTTAAAAATTAATAAATTATGTTTAGTTTCATAATATGATGTTGGTTTTAATAATTTGGAAAGCCCTTGAGTTCGAAAAGAGTTATCTACTGCATGCAAAATAATAACCTATCCCATAATATAATAAATATTTACATTAAATAATATGGTAACTAATTATTCTCACAATAATAGAAGACATTTCACATCTTCAGTATCTTTCAAACTGAAGATAATGAAGATGTAAATCAGAAGCAATAGCTTATACAGATATTTTCTGAGCTTGAGGTCCTTCTCCCATTCGATAGCTACATATGGTCATATCATTTCTTTGAACAACTACGAGTATTTCAGCATTCACTATTTTTATCCGAAAGCACAACTTTACCCTCCATCGGCCGATATTAAAATATGACTTCAATGTCTGTTTGCCCAAGCCTGACTGTAAGAGAATTGGAATTTTCGCAAAGCAATGACGCATGGAGAAGTTTTCAATTTTTTTGAAAACACACACACACACACACACACACACACACACACACAAACAATGATATAATATATATATATATATAATATATATATATATATATATACATCATATATATTGTGGCGGTTATGGATTGTGCAACCCATAACAAACCCACCGTCTCATGCAGTAACACTACGACAGCAGCGAGGATAACAGGCGTGTAAGGCCAGAGTACTTAAACGCGCGGCCTGGTTATCGTTGCCCGTTACTAAGCGAATTGGCGAACTTGCAAGCAATTGTTTTCCTTGTGACAGGGTTAACAGAGGGAAGTAGCGGCCCCCACCACAAAATTTCCCCCAGGAAGCCGGCCATAAAACGCGAACCCGCAAGCGAAAGCTCTCTTTTCTGGTCCACCCACGCGTCGAGTAAGCAACTGCTCTTTTGATCACCGTTTCGCCGAGTCAAACACTTCGTATAAACATTAGTTTAGATATTTGTTTGCCGCTTGCAACGACTACTAGGGTAGGAGTATTCGGCGTCGAACAGACGTTCTAAGCTAGTTTCGTCCGCAGAGGATAGGTGCAGCATTAAGTAGTGTTTTCTTCAATGTAACACCACGGGAAGTAAAAATTAACCCGTTTTGTGAAGGAACATTAAAAGTTTCTGGCCTTGTAAACGTAGAAGTAGCTACGAGCCATGAACTTGCACGGGTATTCAGTGAAAGTGCAAGCGAACATTTTCGCAACCTGGGCGTAGTCAGAGGCCGCCGGTAGCAGACGAGAAGAAGAGAGGCCGAGGACTTGGGCGCACGAGGAAGGAAGACGGAATCGAAAACGAAGAAGAACCGGAAGAGGACC
The DNA here is from genome assembly GCA_017312745.1 of Gryllus bimaculatus. Taxonomy (NCBI): domain Eukaryota; kingdom Metazoa; phylum Arthropoda; class Insecta; order Orthoptera; family Gryllidae; genus Gryllus; species Gryllus bimaculatus. The sequence goes on along the minus strand of BOPP01000229.1, from coordinate 1,119,380 downwards.
AAGAAGCAACGGCAGACGGCTGGGGGCGAATCCCGGGACGAGCGGCGATCACCGCAGCGACCAGCGCACGCGGACCGCTCAAGCGCCAAAGAGTGGGAAGTCACAAGCTAACAGTAAGGAACCGCCAGAAAATAGCGTCAAGTTCCACGTCGCCAGGGAAACTTAGTATTAGGAAAAGTGTTAAGAAATTTGAGGACACGGGTGGCAAACAAATCACAGTATTTACTAGTAGGAGACGTTTTGATGCCTATTGCCGCTGCCTAAAAACATTCTACTTAGGACATTTATTATTTCGCTATTTTCAGACACAGGTTAAATTGTAAATTAGAGTAGTGCAACTTGTACACATTTTGTTCTTTTACACTGTAATATCTTGAAACGAAGAGATTGTAAATTGAATTTTTGTATTTCATGTGAAATGTTATTAGGATAGTACAAATTTAGATATAATTAATTCTTCCCAAGGGAATTCCCCCAGTTGTAGTTTAGCGGTAATTATTTCAGAGTATCCCAATTTTGAAGTAAATTGTGTTCATTCATATGAGCTGTGTGTTGTTAAAGGTTCTCTATCCTGTGTTTGATGTATTCTTTGCTAAAAGTGCGATTCTATATTCTTGTTTTGTCTTAACTGTATGCCACTAAAAGTTTATAGGTAAATTATACGCTCGTTGTGTGCGAAATCTGTGTGATTTTATTTGTGTCAAGGGTTCAAACCTTTCTCGCACCCTGAAGCATCCTACTCCCTAGATTTTTTAACGCTCGCTTCACGAGCAAAATCTTGATAACCCGCTTACGGTTCCATGCCTGCTATCGTGAAGGTGGTAAGTTTGTATCGAGTAGGTGGGTATGGTTTAGAATATATATATATCATTATATATATATTATATTATATATATATATATCACAGAGGTATTTCACTGATATCGGAGCCCACTTTATTCTTCCCTGGGGAGGGGGGACATGTAACACATCTACCTAGGACCCTTCGTCTATATCATTCAGTGTAGCTCTAGTTGATTTACGAGTTCAATCCTGTGCTGTGGGCATTGCAACATATAAAATTCAGTGCGTAGGAAATTGAAATTTGTAAGCATGCAAGTAACATACTCTCTTTGCCATTCATTTCATTACCGAGATGATTACCTTTCTAGTATACTTAAGGAAATTTAAAACATTTCTAGCTAATACGTGCGCATATGAAACAAGAAATATGATTAATGATGCATGGAAGAGGCTCATTTCAATAAAAAGAAAACTTCTGAAGTTTAATTCTTAATCGATACGACTGTAAATCATATATAAATAAATATTGCTATTAGAATTATTTTTACTATCGCCATAGTTTAAAGTTTTATCAATAGTTGAATGCCACATTTTGACTATTTCCCCAATGCTTTTTGTTTTTCAATAGTCATCTCTCTCTTCACCCTGATGAATTATTCTCCATTTATACACTAGAACGATATGCGGACTCCTCGAATCTGAGAACCAGAGAAAGGAAAATCGCAAGGAAACAAAAAGGTTTCATCGGAAACATAACTGTGATATACTTTAGTTACAAAACGTGTATTTCACGTGTGGATAATCTTAGAAACAGTGGGTATATCTTGTTTATTTTTATTGAATATCAAAATTATTATTAAAATTATAATAAAAACGATCTTTAATACAATTAGCGCAAGTAGTTATTTTTGTTAAGTGTGATGAATAAATTACAAATTGATATAAATGTACACTTATTGACTACCCGTGCAAGAACTTTCGCATTTAAAACTTCACCCTCTTTCCTAACCTTCTGTTTCCATATTAGAGGGTAAACTTTTTACCTAAACGTGTTTATTTGTTTATTTCCTATAGATTACAGTACTTGGAACATTGAATTAAGACTTATGGACTCAAAGTTTTAGGTTAAATGGGCATACAACGCTTATTTAGGAGTTATAAAACTATATAGATTTTAACAAAGCTTCCCAAGTGTTGCATGTTGCTGTTGACGTGAATATTTTAGATGCGTTATTTTTGACAAATCCTACATATTTTTAAAGTTAAAGAGCAACTAGTCACATCTCTTTCTTTTGAGACTTCATGTACAAACTTTAGTTGTGTCTGAGAGACACAGAACTCTTATATACTACTGAAATATATTATTTCAGTAACGTAGATGAATTTTGCGGAGAGGGTTTTACATTCTTCTTAAGAACCTATATAATTATGACTCTCAACTATAAATGATTCTCAAGCCTATCTGAAATATTTTGCAAGCAGAATATCTACACGAAGGTGTTACCTGTTTCCGACAAATTAATTACCCACTGGAAGGACAGTAAGGCTGTCAATCCCACTCTCAATGAATTTTTCTAGTCTGGAAATACCATCAATCATGTTTTCTGATGGGGCAGATCTCCTTAATTTTGCTTCCATATGCATGTAGAAGCGTCAATAACACGCGTGTTAAATTAATAATTGTGCGTATTATATTTATTCAAGACAATAGATACCTGACTGTGCGATGTTAACAATTTTACATTACTTTTGACGTAAGAATTACACGTTGAAATGTACAACAAAATTGACGTATCTGGTAATATTTTACATATCTCGTTTATTATTAGATTAGATTAGATTAGTCTATTAGATTAGTTATGGGAAAATGTGTGATACTATATTTTAAATAAAATTGCGTCTATAAAATTCAAGTGTGATGAACAGAAATTGTGTAATGTTGTTCATAAGTACGAATTGGGGGCGAATGTGAGATGAAATCGCGGCAACGTTGCTTGTGACAACGAAGAGATGTCTTAGTTCTCTAACTGGCTGTGAACGGTAAAAAACTTGCGGTACCTATTCACTAACTGCAACACAAACGACCCAATATAGATATGTCGTTACTTTAAGGAGTCTATTTGAACCATGATTATCCAAAAAAATATCACCTAATATTTGAATTCGTGATATCATATTCATAAATGGTAAATTTTAACCATCACACAATTCAAAATTACGTATAACATTCGTTAATTATGTTCAAAACATAATAACGTTTCTGAAAGAAAAAATCTTAATGCAATTGTTCCTAAAATTTGTGTCCTTAAATATGTGTATTTATTTTGTTTTATCTAAATATGAAAATTATAAAAATATATTAAAGTAACCAAATACTGTTTCTAAAAAAAAGGAATAGTTGCATTGGATCTCTCTTCCATTCAGGTGCTGAGATATAAAGACGGACACATGACAGACACAGACAGACAGACACAGACAGACAGACACAGACAGACAGACACAGACAGACAGACACATGGGGACGAAAAGGTTTCCCTATGAGCATGTAGCGAATTCCTTTGTAAGCAGTACTAATGAAATCTCTGCCATTTATGACGTACCTCTCCCCAGACGTGGCCAACTCGCTTCTAACGAGCGCGAGCGCTCGTGCTGGAACGAGACGAAGCGAAAAATCATTGCGGGGAAGGCGGTCAGCTTGTGGAAGGTGTAAGAGTGGTAGGCACTAAAGGCCAGCGACTGACATGGAGAACGAATGCATCATGAGCATGGACATGGAGAAAGTGTATCACGGCACCTGATGCGAACTTAACCCAGTGCGGCGTCATTACGTGATCATTTGCAAGGCTTCGCTAACGATGATCTTCAGGCTTCGCTACGATGATCGTTCAGGCCTTCGCTACGATGATAATTCAGGGAGACGAATGATAATTCAGGCTTCGCCTACGATGACGTGCAGGCTTCGTCGCTACGAATGATCGTTCAGGCTTCGCTACGATGAATAATTCAGGCTTTCGCTACTAAATGATCGTGCAGGCGCTTCGTAAAAGAGATCGTGCAAGGCTTTCGCTACGATGATCGTTCAGGGCTTCGCTTCGATGATCGTTCAGGCTCGCTACGATGATGTTCAGCGCTTCGCTACGATGATCGTTCAGGCTTCGCTAGCGAATGAATCGTTAGGCTTCGCTACGATGATAATTCGGCTCGCTACAATGATTCGTGCAGGCTTCGCTACGATGATCGTTAGGCTTCGCTTCGCTGGATCGTTCAGGCTTCGCTACGATGGATCGTTCAGGCTTCCGGCTACCGATGATAATTCAGGCTTCGCTAACGACTGAATAATTCAGGGCTTTCGCTACGATGGATCGTGCAGGCTTCGCTACGATGATCGTTCAGGCTTTTCGCTACGATGAATAATTCAGGTTGCTACAATGATCGTGCAGGCTTCGCTACGATGATCGGTGCCAGGCTTCCTACGATGATCGTTCAGCTTTCGCTTCGATGATGCGTTCAGGCTTCGCTACGATGATAATTCAAGGCTTCGGCTTAACGATGATCGTGCAAGGCTTTCGCTTCGATGAAATCGTTCAGGCTTCGCTACGATGATCCGTTTCAAGAGGCTTCGCTACGATGATATTCAGGCTTCGCTACAATGATCGTAGCAAGGCTTCGCGTACCGATGATTCGTTCAGGCTTCGCTACGATGATCGTTCAGGCTTCGCTACGATGATCGTTCAGGCATCGCTTACGATGTCGTTCACAGGCTTCGCTTCGATGATCGTTCAGGCTTCGCTACGAATGAATCGTTCAGGCTTCGCTTCGATGATCGTTCAGGCTTCGCTACGATGATCGTTCAGGCTTCGCTACGATGATAATTCGGCTTCGCTACAATGATCGTGCAGGCTTCGCTACGATGCCTCGTTCGGCTTCGCTACGATGATGCGTTCAGCGCCCTTTTCCGGCTACGATGATAATTCAGGCCTTCGCTACAATGATCGTGCAGGCTCGCTACGATGATCGTGCAGGCTTCGCTACGATTGATGTTCAGCAGCCTTCGCTACACGATGATCGTTCAGGTGCTTCGCTACCGAATGGATCGTCAGGCTTCGCTTCGATGATGCGTTCTGGCTTCGCGTACGATGAATCCGTTCAGGCTTCGCTCGATGATCGTTCAGGCTTCGCTACGATGATCGTTCAGGCTTCGCTACGATGATCGTTCAGGCTTTCGCTACGATGATCGTTTCCAGGCTTCGCTACGAATTGATCGTTCAAGGCCTTCGCTAGCGAATGACGTTCAGGCTTTCGCTACGATGATCGTTCAAGGCTTCGCTTCGATGATCGTTCAGGCTTCGCTTCGATGATCGTTCAGGCTTCGTTACGATGAATCGTTCAGGGCTTCGCTTCGATGATGTTCAGGCTTTCGCTAGCGATGATTCGTTCAGTGCTTTCGCTTCGATGATGCGTTAGGCTTCGCTACGATGAATAAATTCAGGCTTCGCTACGATGATCGTTCAGGCTTCGCTAACGATATTTTCA
>BOPP01000229.1:1061237-1096183 GCA_017312745.1 Gryllus bimaculatus | reverse complement strand
CGGAGAGAGACGGAGAGAGACGGAGAGAAACGGAGAGAAACGGAGAGAAACGGAGAGAGACGGAGAGGGAGAAGGGAAGACAGAGTGAGATCTGCAACGGCTGATTAAAACTGAACCCCGCTCGCCGACAACTTGGCGCGACATGCTCGTAATTTCCCCACCGTGACTGTCCTTTTAGACGCAACGGCGCGGAATCGAGGGCTCGTCGAAAGGGCTGGGAAAAGCAGGTGGGCGGCGGCCGACGAATGGACGCGAAAGTTATGGACGCGAGTAATGGGCGTCGCCGGCGCCAAGCAAACGACCACGTTCCCACATTCCGCATTCATGTCGCAAGGCTTTGACTTTTATTTCGTTACAAGCATGGTGATCGGATTAGCTTGAACAAAAAAAGATGATTGCGTTGGATGGAATTACGTAGCTCTCGTAATCTTGCTGAAGATATGTTTCATTGCCTGCGAGATGCAGAGAAACGGATGCGCTGCAATGTGAGTGGATTTATATCCTCGAAATGGTATAGGAGATAACTCGGGTAATGTTGCAAAATAACGATGAAAAATATGAAAGATGTATCAACCAAATTAGACATAAAAGGTACAATTCTAGCCAGAAACGCGTCACGTCGAATTGTGCAAAATTCGGAAAGGAAAGTCAATCTTGGACAACCCTTAAAGAGAATTTCGTTATCGATGTCGTATCGTTTCGTTCCGTAGCCGCTGTATTAACTACGCAAAAACAGTTAAAATCATATAAGGGGTTCCAAATTATCTTAAGTAATATGTCTATAATTCACAAAATAAGTACATTACATAAAATAAACAATGTAAAATATAACCATACAAAAAGTCATGGGTAGTAGATCATTTTCATATAATCAGAAGTTATTCTGGACAGGTATAAATGTTAAAATGCAATCGCACACGTATGATAAAGCACGTATTTAAATACAGAAATTTGCAAACAGACGTATGCTGAAACATATCTGAAAAAGTAGTTTTACAATTCATTATGTTACATGCCGACCTGGAGGGCCGCTGTGGCTAGAAGCGTGCGTGACTAGAAGCGTTTCGGTCTGAAGGGTCGCGGGTTCGAGTTCAGCCCTGGGCATGGTTCTTCGTCCCTTGTCTCTCATGTATGTGTTGTCACGGAGGGCCTCGCGTTCTTCTGACCACAGATCAGGGGAGCTCCCATGTGTGTTAATGTCGAGGGTGTCGTCGAATATGCGTCCCATCGGAACGCAAAGGGTTACCGGCTGACGGCTGAAAAAAAAAACAACTAAGAAGAAGATTGCGTTATATTCTAATAATCCGTGAAAACTTCATAGTTTATTAACTTCTTTAAAAAGTTGGCGTATTTTCATTTTAACGACGCACTCAGATCTGCTTTCCAATCACGATAATTTTAATAATGCGAGCACCCGCTTGTCTAATATTTACGGTTAAAAAATATGCAATAGTTTAGTTTCTTATCAAGGCCGAATTTGCTTTCACCCTCTGATTGTCTGACAGAAGACGTTCAAGAAAATTCAACGGAAGGAAATAATGGCAAATGCGATAAGCCAACTAAACAAGCTGGCGAGGTCAGGCGAAGAAAATTAGGGAGTTTAGGAACGGTGATGCGTTACAGCAATAGACAGGAATATCGAGATCAATAGCCGATGGGGTTGAGAAAGAGGTTAAAGACTGGTGATAGCGTGCATTAAATTTCTATAAAACCATATCCTATTAATTCGCATTTGTTCGACTAGAGATGCCCAGCAATCACTGATCCGTATAAACAGGATGACCAGGAAGGAAACAACGAAATTTCAAAAATAAGCACATTTACGTATATTTAAAATAAACACTGTTAAGTATATTTTGTCCAATAAATCACTTCAATATTTTGAATGGCTGAGCTTTTTTAAGCACTTAAACGTTGGTTTGATACACCACTTTCAATACAAAAATTTGCATTTTGAAAACATACAGATTTTCCATAAACACGTAAACTGTTTAATATTTATAAAAGAAATGAACTTATTTGTTCACATAGAAAAACTACCCCATAATTAAAAAAGCAATTGAATTGGGTTATTATATGTATATACCATATAGAGAGATATTTACATTTACAGAATACTGTCACCAACATCAAAAAACATCATGGAAATATACAGTTCGCAACACGTACTGTCGCCAGATTTGGGAACAAATTCGATATAGCATGACCGAGGAATCGATTAGCATGCGATTACGTTACCCGCTAAATCTGGTGACTTAGCAGGCTCCGCCTCACTTCGAGTTCGATTTCAAGTTGGCGCATGCGCAGAGGCTTAAATTGCAGTCCATTGCTGTACGCTATTTTGTGCTTAAACTCGCTTATAGTTCCAGGTACAAGTCAGGAGGTGAGGCAATTCAGAAGAACAGATTCGACGACAAGTAGACATAAATATACAGAGTAAGTCATGATGCAGTGAAAAAAGTATCACATTGCTTTGTACAATGAAACAATGGTTCTTATTTCATTTTGCCAAGAGTCTCAGCGTATCTGCACAGCAGTTTGTCGACGAATTGCTCAGTTATTGCAAACCAACCAGAGGCCCGGGCTTTTTTGCGAGTCTAATCGGTAAAACAAGCAATAATGCATCGCCGGAGAGAAAAACTACTTTTCGGACACAAAACGAAAAACGCAACTTTAATTGATGGAATCGGGAGTTCAAATAACGACAGCATTGTAAAGCGATGGCGTGCGACCTGGTCATCCTACACAGAGGTCGATGAGATACTCAACAGAACATGAAAATTACTCCAAACGAATTTCAGGGATGTCCGTGCCTCTGTTTCCAAACTGGTAAAAGAATTAGTTATTGCAAGAACTAAGAGAAACATTATAGTGTTGTGTGTGTGTGTTTCGTGACTACACATAACTTGGAATGAAATATTTCTGTAATTCAACGATTCGGTGTGTATCGCATCTTAATCAGGGCTATATATCATTTCAAAGCTAAATTATATCTTTTATACTGCACCTTTATGTAATGAACACATTGCTAGTTCTATTAAGGTCAATATACAAAATCGGAGTACAATGATCGCCGCTGTGAAGGCTCTTAAACTCAAAGATAATAAAATAAAATGAAAAACGCTGAAAATATATATCGATGTAATTTATGCGTACCACTTCACAAGCCACTTTACTGGGAAATTACTTTCACTTTCAAATTTACAAACTTTCAATGTAATTTAATATTCATTGTCTTCCAAGCGTTTGTGTTTTGACAGAACAATTGCTCTTGCTCGCTTACCAAGTAGGTTCTCGTCAATGACGATTATTTTCACCAACTTTACCATTCTCCACCTTCGAATAAATGGAGATTTCTTCCGTCTCCCGGCGGAATCTCTCACCAGCCTTGACGACATCCTCGTTCATTGGTCGTTTCAAACATATCCAATCATTCTTCCATGCACTATTCCTATGTTTCGTAATGCGATTGCCATTAATTCATTAATTGAAATGTAAAATAGCGTGGAAATATCGTTAAATTAACTAAACATCATTTCAAGTTTTCTCTGTCACCCGGTTACTGTTACTCACAGAAAATATATTTCCTCTCTAAGGGTACAACGAAAAACTTTGGGGAAGAGTATCGTCTAGAAATATGTATATAGTACTATTAAAACACAATTTCAAACCGGCCCAACAGTATTTTTTTTTTAGAATATCCCATTTAATTGAAAATATGTTGTAATCATTATTGATTGCGCTAATATTCAAATACTTTCCTAAATAATTTCCTGTGAAACATATATCTTGGGCTCATATTAACAAAAAATTTGGGCGGAAAACTGATAATTTTAATGTCAATAATATTATTTATGTGATCGTTTAGGTAAGCATTACAAAGACAGAATATTCTACGAAACTGTTCGAATTGTTCGAACTGTTGAAACAGTTCCAATGTGATTTACCAGACGTCTTGTGTTATTTCACATTATTATTTATTATTATTATTACACTGGTTACATTTTCATTGGAGTGTATTTGCCTTACCTTTGGAAACTTCGGAGATCACCAATGAAGATACGTCGGCGTTGATGATGGTTGCAAGCAATGAGGCCAAAGAAGGGGATATACGGAATGAAAGGCGGATGGTCCGTCGAATCGCGACGGAAGAGAGGTGAAGCAATGAAAATGAGATGGTTTCGCTAGGTGATGACATTACGGGTGATTGCAAAAAAAAAAGGTGTAGAATCCTATGGAAAGAAGCGGTGAAGGTGGAATGCCAGTTATAGGCGAACTCAGGGGAATGGCAGAAGGGAAAAGAAACGACTGTGGTCGACGTTCTTTATATTTATAATTATTTTCCTAAACACCCGAATAAACATATTGTAACAAATATTGCACCAACTGGCCGGTTGTTTTGCGAGTTCTTGATGCAAACAAATTGGTTTAAAAAATAACGTCTGGACAATTTATCAGAATTTATAAAATGTCACTTATACCGTTCTGGTTATCATCCATTTACATCATAGGGCGTTGTGTAAAGTATGTCCCAAAAATTAAATATCAGTGCCAAAGATGTAGGGCCCCTAGTGTGGCTTGATCGATCAGGGAAATACTCATTTTGTAGGATCTCCTGTGCATAGTATCGGACAAGCATGCTCCGATGGCTGTGGCAATACAGATGCTTCTTTACATCGGTTACTGGACAGTCGTAAGGTTCGAGTCCAAGCGATTCCGAATTTTCGTTGCTAGCTACATAACTGGGTTGAATAGCTGATTGATTAGTATATTCGTAAGCGCCAACTGCTACGGTCAGTAATCCCGTAGGTGTAGTTATCGCGTGACATAGCGGAACAGTATTTTAACACACAAGCCGTGGACCCCACGGTCCACCCTTGTTCCCTCTTCGCTTACACACTGACGCACTATCTGACTCACATCTCAGTCGGAGCTCGTTCCAGCTGGGCGGTGCCCGGTGATAGATGTACTTGCGCGGGGAAACCTGACGTATAGGTCGGTGCCGTTTCTCACGTTTCAGATGTGATGGAACACCCCCAACTACCGGGATATAACATGTGGTATAATTATGGTAATACTCACCCAAGTAGTTACCGGCCGCAGAAAAAGTTCATAATCACTCATGAAAGGGCGGATGTTTTAGAGAAAAAAAATTATTTTTTTTTTTTTAAAAAAAAGCACTCTTTCGGTATCACGCCCCCAAATTGTGACAACCAAATATCCAAAATATGGATTTCAGCCAAAATTTGGATCTCGCTTTTTTTCGTCGTACAATGCGTTTCCTGAACGTCGCACAGGAGGATCTACGCCCCTGCGGCAGATGAGTGAAAGCTCGAGGGATGGGGTGGGGGTGGGGGGGTTCGCCGCCGGGGCGCCTGCGTGCGCACGTGCGTGCGGTGCTACGCGATGCGATTAGGCGACGCGTGACAGCCGGTTTCATGGGGACGAGCGAACCTGCCTGATGCGACGGAGCAAGAGAGGCAGATCGGAGAGAAAGAGGATGGAGGCGCGAACGATGATGACGATGATGATGATGATGGTAATGATTCACCGATTATATTGTTTCCGGGCGAGTCAACCACTATAATTAATCCCGTAAGTTCAGTACAAGCTTCCACTGGGCCTTCCTAGATGTGAAGTGGGGAATGGTATGTGTGTGTGTGTAAGGAAAATACTAAAATGAAAAGAATTTCGCGAGCGCTGCGTTTGCCGCCACATTCGTCTGATATTTGGCAGAGAAACCAAGAAAACTACCAGTAGGTATAAGCGGCCGCTAGAATTCTCCCCCACGCTGAAGTCGACCCAGCTATGTAGCAAGTGTTGAAAATCCACCACTGTCAGGACTCGAGCCCTAGAATCTCCGACCAGAGACGCCCAAGAGGGAATAGTTGTTGCTCAGTACCATCCCAGACGGAATGCTGGTAAATAATGGTGTTTTAACATTCAAGGTCCCTGACTCTGGTGACAAATTACTTGAAGTACGTACACCCACTATGACTAAAAATCGTTTTTGAAAATAGCAACTAAAATGCGAAACGAAGACCGCCGAAATATATCATCATGTCTAGTGGCAAACCGAGAGAGCTGCTAGATGAAGAACACCGATTATATTGAATGAATTTTAATAGTATTTAAATTTAAATTACTTAAATTAAAATTTGATAAATAACAAGCCATTTAAATAAATTATCCTTTCTGAGATGCACTATTTCCGTAAAAATAAAAAGAAGAGAGAGGATTAGTAGTTTCAAATTGTCTCTTCTAGAGGTGTAGTGAGGCGATGTGTTGGTCGCCTTCTCTTACACGCGAGCATGCTCCAAGGTAAGGTCTGTTCTGCAACTGCGTCTAAGGCCTGCAGTGCAAATATAAGAGAAGTAAAATATGCGTGAGAGAAGTGTCAGCAACGAAAGAGGAGTTGGTAGCAACGTAGATAGAAGATAAGGAGGAGATGAAAAGTGAGTAGATGGAGGAGGTGGTGTTGGAGTTCGTAGACGTAGAACGTGGAAGGGAAAGGGAAGGAGAAGGAGCACAAAACGAGGACAAAGGAAGATGAAGAGGAGCTGAAGGTGGATGAGAGAGAGAGAGAGATAGAGCACAAGGGGAAGAATGTAGGATAGGGTTGAAAGGAAGAAAAAGGAGGAGTAGGAGTGGGAAAGAGATGAAAATAAAATGGGGAGAGATGAGGAGAGAGGAAAATGAACAGGAGTAAGAGAAGTAAGAGGAGGAGGAAGAGAGAAAAAAGAAAGAGCAGGGGGAGATGCTAGCGGTCGTTCACTTGACGCAGCAACGCGAAATATGAGTACGACCCTTGCAGGAGCTGAAACAAAAATATCAAGGTTTTCTCCATGAAGGAAAATGTTATGCTAATGTAAAGAGATGCTAATAGCTAAGTTTCTGTGCACAAACAGCACTGAAATTAAATATTAAATGAAAAGTCGGTAAATGGTGAAAATAATGTCATACGTTTTACAATTAAAATAGAAATTAATTAAAGGACAACATTAAGCACTTCGAAAAGAAGGACAAATATATTTTAAAATTGGATATTTGGATTTGTTTAATCCATTCTTACTAAGTATAATGCATAGTTTCCTTGAAAAAAAAAAACTATCGTTCAAGACGTTATGTGTTCTGGTAGGGTCCAGGGAAACTGTTTAGCATAACCTATCAAGACAAAATGACGACTTAACGTAGACTAACGGTTTCGAACAATAGTTTAAAAATTTAAGAAATATTGTCGAAGTTTTAATTTCCTTTATATCGTATATAAACTGAAACACTCGACAGTTTTTGTTGCAATAAGGAAGGGAGTTTTCCAAATTTTTACAACCTGCCATTGCGTCTTTGGGTGCCGCCGCTATTAGTAATATTACGTCACAATATTCTGCTCGGCATGGGTTCTCTTTGCAGCAGCCTCAATAGTCATTGAATTGAACGCTAATCCACAAATCCACACAGGGTCTACACAATTGGGGATCAAGTGACAAGTTCCCTACCACTGTCGGAATTGAAGTGAGGGGGATAATGGCAGTAGTCCGCAAGGTGGCCATTATCTCCATTCGAACACAATGTTCTCCTTAATCTAATTCAATCCTTTCACAAATATTTCTACATCTGTTACGTGATTGATTAGTACGTCGTGTAAAATATTTTTGGCTGGATTTTCAGTAGACTATTTGACTAACAATTATTTTACAGATTCAAACATTTTATAACGTTTTTCCAATATGATATGATTTCCTTCCTGGGTGCGGGGTCTCCCATCGATGGAGAGGCAACTGCTTATTGTAGGGAAATTCATTCATTCAAGACCTCATAAGAATCAAGAGGAATTTTTACGTCTCCATCATTAGGACTTAAGTAACTCTCGTACATCCATCAATCAATAATCAGGGACGGAAACAAAGCCATGGAGTGAGCACATGCAGGTAGTTGTAATCCGAGTGGTTACTCAGGAGGATTCTGCGGGAACTAATTCCCGGTGATTCATCACCGAATCCGTCGCAGCTCGCGTTGTTCCGCTCTCTTCCCCTACCTCGCCCCACCCCGCCGCGTTTATACAGTCGCATAATGCTTCTGCGGCGGAGGCGACGTTAGGCGCGGCGGGTGTGCGGAGGCAGCGGCAGGCAAGAGAAGGGGAGGGGCGAGTGGTGGGGGGCGTGCGGCGGGTGCGGGGCCCGGGCGGTGAGGGGGGCCAGGGTGGGGTCTGGGGCATAAGGGATGTACACGGGGCGGGCAGTATGGCGAGGGCCCAGTGAATGTCGAGGGCGGTGCGGCAGCCGGGGGGACGCGGGAGGCAGGCGCGGGGAGTGACCGGACGTTGTAAGAAGACGGCGGGAACAACGATGCTTGGGACAGTGAGAGCCGGGGCGTGGGGGTGAGGGTGGCGCGTCATGTCGGCTTCCATTTAGAAGCAGCGCGAGCACACAGCAGCCCTCGTGCATCCAGCTGCTACTCGCTGCCGTCTCCATCAGACACGTCGGCTTTATAAACGTGTCAGTCGATAATTCTCACTGCTTTAAGAGGACCTAATGAGAGCACATGAACATACAACCGAAAATGATTCTTATTAAATTATATTTAATTGTTCTAAGTGCGCTCCATATCACCAGAAATGCTGCTAAAACCACTAAGACAGCAGGACACAGACAAATACATCCACGCCAGAGTCGGAACTCGAACCCGCCGTGTTCTGGTCCGAAGTCGCTACGACACTACTGTCCCGCCGACGTCGCCCGTCTGACCGTCATTCGTGATATATGATATTGTGTTAGAGATTCCATGGCTACAACTGAGTCTGTAACGCTTTCATTAGGTCACGAAAATAGAATAATTGTTCTATTGGGCACTCCCATAATTTTTAAAGAATTATCATAATTCTTACATATATCTTTTAGCATCTCGATGTGTCATTTTTTAAAAGTTACATATACATTCAATATCATTTTATATTTTAATTTTTTCCTGATTTCATTTCTGTTTTTCTGATTTTCGCTTTCGAAAAGTGCAATAAATCATTGAATATCAATACAATTGCTACTAGGGACGTCATACAACCAGTTGCCTTTTGGGAATGCCATACAACAGAGGACTCAAAAGCGATCGAAACCCTCAATTCCAAATTACACACGAATCATTTCCTTTCATTGGTTACCGACACCACCGAGGCTTGGAGCCAGCTACATGCAGAGCACAACAAGGATCCCTCAGGACGCCACTCCACATTATTATACGCTACAGAATGTTCACTGATTAATGTACTTCTTCTTCTTCCTATTATCATTATTATTATTATTATTATTATTATTAATTAGATGCAGTGCAGTGGCGTTGTGAAACTGAGGGAAACGAGTGTGTAAGAAAGACATTACAGCTCGGTGTTTCGCAGTGCGGTGAAGTGAAGTTTGGTGAAGTGGAGTGCTTTGAAAGATTGTGCGGCGAAATGTTCACGTTAATTTGTAAAGTTTGTATATTTTGTAAAGTTGCTAAGTTCTGTAATATTAAGTTAGTGTATTCTTTCACAAAGTTTTCAAACGTAATTGCAGAATTATCAGTAAATCTAAATCTAAATTAATAGTGCCGATTGATAGATTGATTGATTCATTATTTCGTATTTCCGAACGCGTCAACCGCTACGATCATTAGTGCCGGAAGTGGAATTGATGCTTTTTATCATGAAAGTTGGCGGTGTTCTTCTCCCCAGGATGACGAGATCCGGCGCCGACCGGCACGTCAGCTTCCAGTGTTTTCTCACACCCAGGTATCCCTCCCTCCCTCCCGCACCCTATCAGGCGGGACAAACTGTAAGCTCCCGACTAGTCTCTCGACATATGTGGGAATGTAATTAAGGGGAGAGGATGCGGCACGAAGAGGAAAGAAGATGGTGCGCAGTCTGTGGCCCTTTTGTTACCGTACTGCTCTGGCATTCGCCTGGTGTTCATTAGAGAAACGCCGGAAAACTAACAATCAGAGCAGCTGGATGCTACAATTCTCCTCCTAGCAGCGGTTAATACCTCTAACAAGTGTCGAAAATCCTATCATTGGCTGGACACCCTCGGACCTTCAGATCAGAGGCACTGCAGTGGCATCAGTGAATCCCTTAAGCCACCTCAGCCGGTAGATATCATCGAATGGAAATTACGAAATGGTTACACAATATAACAACAACTCGGTACGATATTTGGTGGCTGATAGAGTGGTAATGATGATAACGATGCTACTGCTGATGATCATATCAACGCTTCTTCCTTCAAATGCTCAAAGTTACTGAAATTAATTAAGTGAATTTTTATTTTTAATGGATAGGTATTTGATAATTGAAAATAGTAAGACAACACATGATCATCATCATGTTCAAGTGAGGGTAGGTGAAGGTACTTTACGTTTCCCTGAATGGATGAAGGTCGATATGATAATGATGGGTGCAGGATGGTGAGAGAAGAATGATTATGAAGTGGATGGTTGCTCAGATGACATACGTGGTGGCAGTAATAACCCACCAAGCTGAAATAACAATACGCTGATGCGACTTCACACTTCGGCTCCGTGTGCTTGGCACCAGGCGAATGCCGGAGCAGAACCCTAAAAAACGGGCCACGTCGGGTGGTTCCTTCCTCTTCCTCGTCATATCCTCACCCCTTACTTACATATACTTACACTTCAATTCACAACGCTACCGACACATACCGGGAGACATGTCGACAGCTCAGAGCCTGTCCCGGCTGGGGCCTGGGTGCCTCGCTGGGCAATGGACCCTGTAGCTTCCACCCCTGATTGGGGAAAGCATTGGAAGCCGACGGTAGGTGCTTGCCGGATCTCGCCATCCAGTAGAGATCACCTCGTGCGATAATAAAATTCAGGACTTATGTCAATTACAGGAGAAATGAACTTAACAGTTGATACGCCCATAATCACCAATCAATCGATCAATCAATCTACGTGTTGGTCTATTCTTCAAGACTTCACGCTACCGCAGTTGGCGATCTTGTTTTATGTCGTTCCAATATACGAAAGGGTTTAAATAATATATAATTTGGCACTTATTACATCCACATAGTATATTAAGTGTGTTCCCGAAAATAGATAACGTCAAATATGGTCGTAAACAAGCTCAGTCTGTAGAAAGAAAACATCGAATAGTTTTCCACTGTCTGCGTTAGATCCGAAGTTATTGAATGTAACATGAGGTGAGCCATGCTCGATTCCATTTGCTACAACGTCACCTTCCAGACAAGTGACACAGTGGCGATCATGCCCTACTTTGTCTACTTTTCCTTCATGGTCACGCCTATTCTTCCTTTAAACCAGCTTGCGTGTTTGACATTTTTTGAAATTAAATAAACAACGAGTACTGTTCATTCGTTGAATTCAGATAGTATGGCCAAAATATTCATAGTCCCGTTTTGGGTCTTGAACGAATGAAAGAGAAAAAATGAAAGAGGACTTCATAATGAGAACTTAAGGTGAATGTAAATATGAATTCTCCGTTTACATTTTTAAATTAAGGGACAGAATTTGTTACAGTAACCGTGTACGGCAGAGGGCGTTTTGTCCTCTCATCTTAAGTGCTACAGTCTCGTCAAAAAAATACAGACATTTCTGCAGTGCATATTTTGTCAAACTCATTTAAAACGAAATGGACCGTGAAGTCAGATGGAGTGGAGCACTAGCGATATACATGATTGTTTTTTCTGAAAAATAAATTTCTGCTTTTTACATTGCTTTCAATTTTAAAACGTGAGGTAGACAAATGAAAACGTCTTGGAACTGTACGAAATGTCTTCAGGCTACTTTCTTGTACCAAATTTGGGTTCATTTTAGGAGCATACTTGCATTTATGGAACTTGTAATATCCTTGAGCTCCATTGGTACATAACAAGTATAACATTCGTTTAGAATTTATCCAAAGTCAATACAAACCGATTCGCAAAATGTATATAAACGTGATATAGCATCGCCATTTCATAGTCTCAAAGATAACTCCATTCCGCATTTCTAGTAAACATGAATTGGAATGGAACAAATATTTTTAAACAGAATGTTACTGAACCGAGCAGATAATCAATTCGTTACACTCATTAAAAGAAAATTCGTAACAATGAAATCAATGTCTATGAATAATGAATGACGACAAACGTCCGGAATATGGACTTTAATTAGATTCATTGTGTTGGAAGAGGGGAAAGGAATCAAAACTACAAAGATAAGCTGACCGAGAAGGAAGAGGTACCGACGAACGAGCAGTGGATAAGATAGGCCAAGACCAGTAACGACACTAATCAGAAACGGCGAAGGGCCATAAGAACGGATTGTTTGTGAGCACGAGGCTTCGAGACGGGAACTGCGATACTGTTCAATGGTGGCGAGTGGAAGGATAATCCGGATAACGGAAGAAGTCTGCAGCCAGGATACATTCGCTCTCGCTGGGCCTAAGCGGTTCCCGACGCCGCCACCGCCCGATCTCTCATCGCGTCTTTCCTCGCCACCACCGCCCGGCTTCCAGATCCCACACATGATAACATGGATCATCGGCTCCCCGGGCCGATCCTTTGCGACGCCTGCGCACGTCCCATCCTCGCAACCGCTGCCTCAGGTCCATCGGCTGCTTCGCCCTGCGCACCATCCACAGAACCCTACAGAGCTCTCTCACCCTACGCTCCCCACCCGTCCCCACCCTCGCCACCCTATCCTACTCTTAAGGCCGTCTCTCTCCTCGCCATCCCTGCCCCTTCCGCCCTCCGCTCCCTCCTCTCCCCCTATCCGTCCACCCGTCCGCAAACTCCCGCCACTCCTCTCCACTACCCCTTCTACACACTTCTCTTGCTACCCTCTACTACTCTCACCTACCCTCCGTTCACTCCTCTACTAACCTCACACATTTCCTTCCGCCCTCCGCGCCACTCCTCAACTACCTCTAGCCATCATATATACCAACCCCTGCACCGCACTCCGCTCCTCTTCACCCTCACCCACTCCTCTTCCACCCTACCAGCCCCCTCCTTTCCACCTCCACCCACCAGTCCTGCTTCCACCCTCCACCTCACTCCCTCTTCCACCTCCGCCACTCTCTTCCACCCTCACCCAACATCCTCTTCCACCCTCCACCCACTCCTCTTCCACCTCCACCACATCCTCTTCCACCCCCACCCATTCCTCTTCATACCCTCGTCGGTGTATCTACTGCTACCGATCCACCCTCTTTTCTCACCTCCACCTCACTTCCTCTTCCACCCTCACAGCCACACTCCTCTTCCACCTCCCCCACTCTCTTCCACCTTTCCTCCACCACTCCTCTTCCACCCTCCACACTCCTCTTCACCCTCCATCCCATTCTTTCCCACCCTCACCAACTCCTCTCCACCCTTCCACCACTCCTGCTTCCACCCTCCACATCTCCTCTTCACGCCTCCACCCACTCCTCTGCCACCCTTCAACCTCTCCTCTACCGCCATCCACCCACTCCCTTCCCATTCCTTCACCCACTCCTCTACCACCGTCCATCTTCCACCTGCACATCTGATATCCCCATAACCGTTCTGCCCTCTTCACTTCCTTCCCATTCACCTTCTTTACTAACGCTGCTCCTTTCTCGCCTCCTCCAGCACCGGCGCCTCATCCACCACAGCCGCCCCCGCTCCCACCCCCTCCGCCGACGCCGCCTGGTCCGCACCTTGCGGCCGGGAGCCTGGGGGCGATAACATTAGCATATAAATTGGCCCACGGCTGCGGGGTGGCGACGGCGGCGGCGGCGCGAGCGCGGGCGACTGTTCCGAATTTGTGAAACAATGAACATCGTAATGTAAACACGCGCCGCCAGGTTTTACGAGGCGGCGCCGCGGGGCGAAGAAGCAGAGGAACGAACGGAGGGGGGGAGCAGATGGGAAGGGGGACAAAGAGGGGGAAAGAGGAGGGGTGAACCGTCGCGACGCCTGCCATCTTCGCCGCGGCCGACATTAATTAAAAAGCAAACGCCCAAGAATCACCCTCTCTCTCCCTCCCTCTCTATCTCTCTCTCTCTCTGCTCTTGTGCCTCCTGACAAGGCGGTCTGCGTTGCAACCCCCTAGCTTCGCCCCTTATTGCCAACCCCCGACGTTGTCGTCGTCTTCGTCGACGTCGTCGTTTCGTCGACAGCGAAGCAAAGATTAAGACTTGCCACCCGAGGCAGCCGAAAAGGCTGTGCCGCCTCTCAAATAGATGAAACTATTTCTCAATAACCTCAGTGTAGACTCTGTTAATTCTCGGCTTATCTCGGATGAAAAGTTAATTACTGAAAGCGAGATTGAAAACCGGATCCGATGACGGTAAAGAGCTGCTGTTTTCTTTTTCTTTGGAGAACGACGTCGGCTGTAATGTAAATATTTCAAAAACACGCAAAGGATTCCGGTAAATCTTTTGGCTTCAGAGACAGAAACATTGATGCTCCGGGGAAAGGATGAAATAAATTGCTGATCAAGTCTTCGTTAAAATTAATGAAAGCATGGCATTGACGGGGGCAATATCAACCTTCTCCTAACTTTTTACTCAAATACATAATGCTTCAGAGAAAATTAATTTAAGGCTACTGGACTTGGACATTTATTATCTGTATAGCTAATTTTCAAGGCGAGCAGAAATAAAAAGAAAAATCCCGAATCCGTTCACGCGAGAGGTGTCTATGATTTTTTTTCCTTCGAAAAGCAACACATGCCCCTTATTTCATATCAAACAGACAAATACATAAAGAATTAAACCTACCACTTATCTCCCACCACATAACACACCACTCAAATAACATCTATTCGAACATGAACTCAATTCTGAAGTCGCCCACTGCAATCTAACACCAATCAACGATTTTCCTACCAGCATTAAAAACAGACTCCCATTAGAAGCATTCCTAATGTTTCACACAATAGCAAAACTAGTTGGTGCTCTATGAGCCTCAGCCTTATGTCAGTATGTAGTTAGTAAAATTAAATGTTAGAACATAGTTATAAGTCAACAAAATACATTTGAATTAATAAACTAAACATCAACATTAAATAAATTAATTAATTAAAAATGGTTTTATTAGATACCTATGTACTCAGGAAAAAGACAATAATATCTACTCTGTGGTTTTGTAGATACCCAAAAATGCGGGAGAAAGTATGACAAAAATGAAATGGTTTCGATTTCGAATAAATAATTCTAGATAATAAATATTTGACTGTAGTATTTTACTTATTCTCGTATTTCGTACACCATCTAAATTCTCATTCTCAGTTCGTCACTGTATACGACATAGGTGGCATTATACAATGCAAGGTCCAAGGATGCAAGGACCTAAGGGAGTCGTCATCCGGTAAAAACCATTGCTAAGAAGTGTTAATTTATGGAAAAGCAAACTCTTTGATACTCTTTGTATGGAAGGAACCGTTGTACTGTATAAATACAGTACTAGGTTATTGCAGTATTCAAAGAGACTGTTCAATAGGTTCAATAGTGACATATTTAAAAATATGTCAAAGTACTACTCCATACGTTTCGTTATATGATTAGAATCTCCTTCTTCAATAACTCTTACATCACCTGGATACCGATTTAACAATGTAATATTACAGTTAACATAAATTTATCGCTCGAAACCAATATGTAGAACATAATTACTAAAGCGGAGGGAATCATGAAATTGCATATAGCAATTGCAATAATCATATATGTCTAAAAATTAAAATCTGTTTCATTGCAAATCATTGAATCTGAAATAATACTTCATATTTTAATGGTTTGAGGCACAACCATATTTATTTGCATTTTCTCTAAAATAACACATTTATTAATAATTATTAACACATAAAGTATTTATTTTTAAGTAAAAATTATTGATTAGTGCAAAGCAAACATTTTCGTGATGACTCAAGCACGCATATGTAAATGATGACTGACGACCGGGACAGGGGAAATAATATTTGATGAGGCATGAAGTAAATAAAGAATGGGAAAATGGGAAAACGTAAAAATAACTTTTAGAATGTGAAAACTCTTTATCTGTGTACATCTCTTTCAAAGAACGTGTTTAGTTCATACGTGTCAAAATGCAAATATGCGTTCATCACATCATGTGACATGCAAAGGTCCTTTACGCAACACAAGACAGTACTACCAGATAAAAGGCTTTCAAGGAATCGAAAAGTTTACAAAAAATGTAATATTGAGTTCTCTTATTGCAAATTAAAATGTGGAGAGGTAGATAATCTACTTCTAATTTGCACATTCTCTCTCTCTCTCTCTCTCTCTCTCTCTCTCTCTCTCTCTCTCTCACTCACTCTCTCTCACTTTCTCTCACTCTCTCTCTCACTCTCTCTCTCACTCTCTCTCACTCTCTCTCTCCACGCCAAACTGTTTCAAAGACATTGAAAAATTTATGTTTTATGCACAAAGCGGTCTATATTCTAAACATTACTGTCCATATTTCAACATTTTAAGGCACATTTCCATGGATATTTTAGTGCTTAAACTTGGTCCAAATTTTCCGATCCTACAAATAGCACCAGGCGGCGACTCACCGAGAGAAAGGTCTCCCTGGAGATGGTGTAGAACTTGAAGGCCGTGATGCGCAGCGGGCGGCGACTGCGCACCAGCACGATGCGCAGGCTGCTGCGGAAGCGCGGCCCGGCGTCGGGCCACGCGCAGCTGTATGCCGCCAGCTGGAACAGCTCACTCTGCGCGCCCTGCGCCTGCGATAGCCGCTCCACGCCTTCCCGCAGCTTCCTACACCCTCCTTACAGCCTTCCCGCAGCCTTCCTACAGCCTTCTCGCAGCCTTCCTACAACCTTCCTACAGATTTCCCGCAGCCTTCATTCACCCTTTCTCCAGCCTTCCGGTAGCCTTCCTACAGCTCTCCCGCAACCTTCATACAGCCTTCCTACATCCTTCGCGCAGCTTTCGTACAGCCTTCGCACAGTCTTCCTATAGCCTTCCTGCAGCCTTTCTATAGTCTTCCCGCAGCTTCCTACAGTCTTCCTACTGCCTTCCCACAGCTTTCGTACAGCTTCCCCACAGCTTTTTCGTACAGCTTCCTAGAACCTTCCCGCAGCCTTCCTTCAGCCTTCCGCAGCCTTCCGCAGCCTTCGCGCAGCTTTCGTACAGCCTTCCTACAGCTTTCGTACAGCCTTCCTTCAGCCTTCTTCAGCCTTCCCGCAGTTTTCGTACAGCCATCCCGCGGCCGCTGCGCCAGCGGAGAAACTGATGGCGCCGCGCTCTACTCCTGCACCCTCTTCAAGGGTAGACACCCAGAGGTGCACCCGCGAATTTTCTGGTTAGGGGAGGCGGAACTACAGATAATTTCCAAACGACTTGATATTTTCTTATAAATAATGTTACATTTTCCGCAATATAACGTGTATTTTTTAAGCTTAAAAATGAGGTAGTTTTTCAACATTTTAGTCATAAAGCAACAGTTGTGATTTTTAAACTATAGGCGCAAAAGAGAAAATACGTAAGGACAACGCAGTCACACACAAACATTTATGTCCGAGGCGGGATTCGAACCCGCGACCCTTCCAGCCTTAGCGACGTCGGCTATTCAGACCAGCAACTCGCAATTTTATTTGTTTATAGATTCTTAATAGTGTTTATAATTGATTGATTAGCTATTCCAACTCGTCAACCGGTATAGTTATTAAGCCCATAAGCGTGGTTCCTATTTGTATCGTGGGAGTTGGAGGTCATCTTCCCCTCTAGATGGTGAGATCCGGAAATCACCGAGGGCTTTTCTCAGAAGAGGGGGGCTTCTACTAGTATACTTCCAGCCGACTTCAACATTCCTACAAATCATTTTTAATTTATATTGAATATTACTTGTATTTTTATTTGTTTATATATTGCTAATATTTATAATTGATTGATTAATTATTCCGAGCTCGAACATTGCTAAGATCATTGATCCCGTCAGTATAGTGCATTTTTTAATCGGGTGAGGTGGAAGTAATCTTGCCCCGGTGCCGTTCTACACGTCGGCTTGCGATGCATGAGCACAATACTCGCGACTGGTGTCTGGTGTCGACTCGTGGTAGTGTAGTGCACGCAAGTGTAAATGTGTGTAATAAGGGGTGAGGATAGGACAAGGAAGACGATGGAAAGATCCCGCGCTGTCCATGGACCGTGTGTGAGGGCACTCCTCTGACATTGGCCAGGTGTTCTCTGACATTGGCCTCTGCAGGCCTCTGACATTGGCCGGCCGCGGGATGGCTGTACGAAAACTGCGGGAAGGCTGAAGAAGGCTGAAGGAAGGCTGTACGAAAGCTGTAGGAAGGCTGTACGAAAGCTGCGCGAAGGCTGCGGAAGGCACGGAAAACCAACATCAGAGCAGCCGGCCGCAAGAATTCCCCTTCAGATAGCTGCTGAACCGCACCTACGACCTGGACGTTAGCAGCACCATTTCACCCAACCACAAAACTGCGTAGCCCATAATTTATCATTTTTTGCCATTCTTAAGATGTGGGAAAGAATGCTCGCGGAACATTTTCTAAAAAATATCGGTGTTTATGCTAATTTCCAATGGAAGCTGTCAGGACCACACTTTTAAAGCCGCTAATAATGCAAGTATATACTCAAAAGTGTACTCCAAATTTGCAGCTGTTTATTTATAAACGATTAGTAAATAAATCGACCAGATATCTTCATTCATTCAAAAAATATTAACAAAAACACAAAAAAGCTACGTTCTTGCGAGTGCCGTCGTAGAAAAAACAAGCCGCTCCCTGTGAACCGATCAGTCGTAATCATCCACGCCAAAATTTGCCGTAAACAAGTGCTAAACAGAATATGTTATAAAACAAATTAGAGCAGACCGGTTAGATTCAATTACGCGGGTTCGAATCCGAAAATAACCCTCAAAGGAATGCGCAAGTTAAGAAGACCATACCTCTTACAACAGTAGGCATAAAAATTCATATTCATCACCAGAATTACACGAAAACAAGTACTAAATACAATCTGTGATAAAAAAAAATTGCCGTGGACCGGTTAGATTCAATTACCCTGGCTTAAACCCCAGAATGTCCCTCTAAGAAACGTCCTTCGCAAGTTAATAAGACCGTTCCTTCTAAACCATCAGCCAAAACAATTCACATTCTACACAGAAAGTAGACCTAAACAAGTACTAAACATAATCTGTAATAAAAATGCTTGTCGCGTACCGGTTAGTTTCAATTACCAGGGTTCGAATCTCAAAATGACTGGCGCAAATTAAGAAGCCTGTTCCAACTAAATAATCAGCTATAACAATACATACTCTACGCAACAATTTGCCGTCAACAAGTGATAAATATACACTGTAATAAAAAAATTGCTGTGGACCGTTTAGTTTCCAGTACTTGGATGCGAAATCTAGAAATCTTGGTAGCACCTTGCCGTAAGAAAAGACACAGTTCCTCCTAAACTATCAGCCCTAATCATACTATAAGCCGAAAATTGCAGTAAACAAGTGTTAATATAAACCGTAATATAAAACATGCGTGATATAAAAAATTGTCCCGGACCGGTGAGCTTCAATTACAACGGTTTGTACCTCAGAATTGCCCTCTTACGAGAGCTTTACGCAAATTAACAAGATCGATCCTCCTAAACTATCAGCCAAAAATGATACATACTCTACGTGAACATTTGCCGTAAACAAATACTAAATATAATTTGTAATAAAAAAATTGCCACGGACCGGTTAGTTTCCATTACCTGGGTTCGAATTACAGAAACGTACCTTATAGGAGCGCCCTACCCAAGGGAAAGACGTCAGTCATAAACTACGAAAAATGTTGTCTTTAAAAAGTGTTAAATATAATTTGGAATAAAAGGGTTTCCGCAGACCAGTTAGTTTTTATTACACGGGTTCGAATCCCAAAATTTTCTCTCTTACGAGCGTCCTGCGCAAGACAATAAGGCCGTACTTGCTAAACCATCAGTCTTAACAATTCATACTCTGCGCCATAATTCCCGTAAACAAGTTCTAAAGAAAATATTTCATAAAATTTTTTGCCGCGGAGCGGGTGCATTGAATTACCCGAACTCGAATGCCAGAATCATCTCTCGTCTTCAACATGATCTTACATGATGATATGTTTTTGATTAACACATTTCATTAAGAAAAATGTATCTTCATAATTCGAGCAGGGTGTGAGTTGTAAGACTTCGAACAAATTTTTGAAATTTGTCAATTTTCGAAAAGTTAGTGTTTTTAACGAAAATGAGACCTGAACCATTCATGCAGCCATCTACATAGAGTTCCATCGTCAAGAACCGACAGAAAGACCAGGAAAGAGTAGTTAGTATTGCCCTAGAATAATCGCAAACCTGAGGAGAAAAAACATATTGCCAATAAGTTAATAATGCACTAATGCATAATGACATCATATGACCACACTTTCTTTTTCCGTTTATTACACATTAGAATTTCAGCTTGATGTCAATATTGAAGGTTGCCTTTCTGTATTGACTTCAAATAGTTCAACAAAACATCACTAAGTGTGCAAAGTTGGAAGATTACTGTAAAAATACAGTAATTACTGCACAATTAATGTAGATGGAGTGGACCTGGTGGATTCTCTTGAGGCTTTACACAGGAATGACCCATGAAATAAGCAATGGGATAGGGACCTTTTTTATCATATGCTAAAGGCTCTTGTCTGCAATATATGGGTCATTTGGAGATGGTTGAAAACTGAAAAAAATGGATTTGTTAGATTTCAAATCCAGGGTGGAGATTGCTCTCAATTATCGAAGCGAGGACACCCGTCACTGCGACACCACCATCGTTAAAGAAACGAAAAATGCATGCTTTTCCACAAGAGAAACGTTTTTGATAATGATGCACGTTACCCCAAAAAGACAACGGGGGTAAATGTTAATCGATGCAGAGATGCACATTACAAGAGCAAAACTTCCAAACACTAGTGTGTGGAAGATGTAAAGTCCCTCTTATATCCAAAATGCTTTGAGTCTTTCCATGTAAAATGTGAAAATTGTCTGAAACATGTTTTAATGTGTATAGTGTACAAGTAAAGTTATTTAGTAATTATAATTCCAAGCTTTGAAATATTTTATAACTAGTGTAATATATATTTTTTATCTTTCTGTAATACCTATTAGCCATATTCCGTGTCCTAATTTTGATGACATCCTCATATGAGGATGGATAATTTTTCAAAATTTCAGGAGGAAAAGTTTTGATATTCTTTTCGCATCATGATATTGGTACATTATATAACGGAAAAAAGTAGATAAATATTTTTTTACTGATTACTATCGTAATTCATGCATGAGAGGGTTCATGCACAGTTCAACGTCCGTCCTGCGTTAAACACTGATCAATAACAGCCACGGACATCGCAGTACGGGTAGACATGGGGCGTCCACTTCGTGGCAAGTCTGCAGTTGCTGCGCGTCCGGGTCTGAAAGCCTCCAACCTACGTGCGACAGTTTGATAGGACAACGGCTTATCACCGAAAACGTCTTGTTGTTCCGCATGACACTGTCTAGCATTTCTGCCTCCGAGAACGGCGATATTCACGCACGATCGCTGCTCCAATCTTCTTACATCTACCCTGTAGCACGGCCCAGATCAGAGTGAATATGTGTATGTCAGGTACTGGTACTTAGTCTCCGGGTTTACTGTTGTGATCTTCGCGTGAATTTGGTAGTTTGCCGCGGGGTTTCGAATGTACATACTGGACGTAAAGTGATGCTACATTTTCTCAAAGTACAACATTGTTGTATGATTTATGGAATGACCTATGCGTGTGCGTGTGTGTGTGCGTGCGCGCGGGCGTGTGTGTTGAAGTTTGAATTCATCCCGTCATTTTTTGATGGATTACCGCTAGTTTAGAATAATTTTCACCTACATTTTGGTGCATCAATTTTTTTTAACTGCGTTATCATTTGTAATTAATTTTCATGAGATTTAAGTTTGCTTATTCAGTCCATTAATAAAATACTTTAATATAATATAAAATATTTTTTTCATTTTCATAAACGAATTTGTTATTTCAATAAATGCATTATTCGAGCCCCTATCTATCGGGAGCTCTAAGAATGTGCTGAATCTACTTATACATTAATCCGTCCTTGCGCACGAGTTTGGAAAGGATTATTGCAATTCTATCTTTGTATCGTGGCCACGTTCCATCACGCGCGTCGCACCTGAACGTCAATGTTTCCTATCCCTAGTTTTAACTTGATATTTCATTTGAATGTGATTGTACCATAATTTCAAAAACCTAATTAGTTTTCAGAAACCATATATTGTAGTCTATAGACCAAGGAGTCGATTTTTTTATAAATGAAGTGAAATATATATTTTTATATTATCCAACTAGATAATAAAAAATAGTTTTCGTCAATTTTTCGACCGTAGGTTGTCAGCTAAATGTAATTTATGAATTAATAAATACGACCACCGTGAAATGAAATCCCCTCCCCACGTCAACATTCCCACGTAAATGATTAATAAGTTTAGGAAACATCGATTCATCAAACTTTTTGGGTCGATGTATTTTGAACGGAGGTTTCTTAAATGTTGAACGCCGATGTTCTGTTCGCGACATCGCTTCCCTAATCGCACGGGGCCGCACTGCGGGCACTCGCTGAAGCCCCTCGGCGCCACCGCCAGAGGCCGCGCGAATGCCGCACGAAGGCCGTGTTGCCCGCTGGCCGAGCACAGCGCCGCCACCAGTTGCCGCACGGCGCCATAGAGCGCGCGCAGTGTCCACCTCCGGCGCGCCATCTTCGAGTCATGCTACAGCCGGCCCGGATATTTTTACGTTCTCGCTACGGAGTAGAGGGAAAGTTATGTAATGAACAAAAAACGACGAGTTTTCGGCAGGAAAATTCTTATTTGCGAGCCAGGAAACGAGCAAGTGAATAAATCTAGTTGCTAAAACAAAAATTCGCGTATAATACATCTATATTATTTTACACCTTGCCAAATTTCATTAAACGGTTAAATGATATACAAATGTTTAAGTCCTAAGAAAAAACTTTTCTACTGCACAACTGTTTTTATACAATTAGAGACTATACCGAGCATCCAAAAGGAAAGATATATTAATTTTAACAATGACATTCAATGTATTATATATCATTTTGATTGTATAATTGTAAAGAACCTGTAACAAGTATTGTCCTTCAGCTTGTAGGTCAATGATCTTCATCTCAGGTTTTCGTCTAGTTTCTCTGATCGTCGAGCAAATGCTGAGATGGCTCCTTTTTTTGCTTGTGGGCATAAATGTAACTTCAAATTAACTTCTCCCCATAGAACGTCACACTTTTTACGTACATTAATTAATTAATTAATTTAAAAAATCCTCTATCACGTGGTGTAACCAGATTCCATGTTTTGTGGGCCCTTCATAGCAAAACATCAAATGACTGCAAAACGTTTGTCCGTCTGTCTATCTGTTTGTGAACAACCCAAACGGCTAATTAGCGTTCTGTCGATTTTCTCCAAAATTGATATTCCCCAATCGATCTGGGTGATGTCACGGCCCCTTGAACTTGAAACTGATATTTTCATTTCGGAAGGTAGTGAACATGAAGTCCTCAAACATTTTTAAAATTTTCAAAACAAATGGTTTCATCGTTTTTGATTACATTTTGTTGTTGGATAGAGTAAAAGACGTTCAAGAGAATGGTCTAGGTCTCATGTTCGTTGCGAACTTTCAAGTTTTCGAAAATTCCAAAAGTTCACAATTTTTTCGGAGTCGTTATACAACTAAAATATAGAAGATAGTGATTATTCTCTTAATGGAATCTGTTCCTTGAAGATATTTAATTTTTCCAAAAACCTTAGTACGTTTCCCTAAATTTTCTTAAATATACGGGCGAGAATGTACGTGCTGTTTTAGCTTCACAAGTTCCACAAAGTCATAAATTTTGAGGTTTTGTCCAAATCTCATTTCTTAAACTAGTCAAGTCATCAATTGTGGTGTAAATTAGAAAAACTATTCAAAAGATGTAAATTTCTTCGCATTTACTTAAATCTAAAGCAGATTATTTTTAGATTGGATCTACTTGATGTAAATGTGTGTAGGAGATGATAATAGTGCGTTGAACGTCTTCCCCATACACCACAGAGGTTTCATTTTTTTCTTACGAAAATAAGTGAAATGAAATCAAAACAAATCAGTTTAAAATATTACGGAAAATAAACGATTTTATAAAGGTTTTACTTTTATGTTTGAAAAAAGACACGCAAGCATCATACTCTTCCCTACGACGTTTGTTTTCTGTCGCTTGATAACTCTGTATACATTTTGTTCATTAGTGCATAATGAATACTCCATAATCAACGACTGTGTAATTCAATAGTTGTAATAGAGTTGCCTGTCTGTGCAATGTGTTTCCTGATACGTTGCCATTTTAGAACGAACATTCATATTTTCTAATTCTAAATTACACTACATTGTACGTCACAGTTTTTAACTATTTTGGTGTTAAATAAAATACAAGGAGGATCTAAGCATTTTTGTGAACATAAAGCTATTGTTCTTAATGATATATCAATGATTCCTACTGCAGCAATTGACTGTACACACCATTTACGAGAGTATAAGGATAAAGATCACGATTTAAGAAATATTGCAGACGGTGAGAAAGTAATCTCCCGAGGAGATTTAAGGCCTTTACTACTAGTGCAATCGAGATTTGAGATTTGGTTTGAGGTGGCGAATAGACTTCAAGCCCCACCCCCTGGACCCTCCACTGCCAAGTGGCAAGTATTACTCACGCAACTTTTCTTGAACGATGGATTGAAGAAATGCGGGTAGAGTGGGTGTATTAGTTACGAAATCGGCCACTAGATTTTATCAAACAATGCCAGTCTCTAGAGAATCAGACATGCCTTCGCAAAGTTCTCAATAATTTGAGTTCTAACTTTCTCAGGAGTTCCAGATATCTCCTGTGATAGATCTTTACCTGCTTCGGTCATTTCTTTAGATTTTTGGAGAAAATAACGGATAGAAAGTCTCGCCTTCAAAAGAAAACAGTTTCCATTTCGCGCCAGTGAAGATTTATTTGAAATGTTGTCATCAGTGCTCGCTGCGAGCTTTTGCCTTCATGTGTTTATTGTGCTAGAGAGGGGGAAGCAAGGTCATCGTTGTGTGAGTAATAAGAAACGTTGCGCGAGTAATACGAGCGCTTGATTGCTTGATTAGTGGTTCCAGGCCCATCAACTGCTAAGGTCACCAGCCCCATATATGTAGAGATCTTGCCTAGGCGCCAACCTACCCGACCGCATGAAGAGATTTTCCCCAACTAGTTATCTCCCACCAGCGGAGCACCACCCCAGTTGGGGCAAGTTCTAAGTTCCCGACTGGTCTTCCGGCACACGTGGTAGTGCAGTGCATGTAAATAGTGTAAGGAGTGAGGACCGAACAATATATAGGAAGGAAAGATCGCGTTCCGCGACTCGCATGTAAAGGAACTGCTCCGGCATTCGTCTGGAGTTGATCGGAGAAACAAAGGAAAACTACAGATTATAGCAGCCGGCCGCTAGTATTCTCCTCCAGACAGCGAGTGTATTTGACCGAGCTGCCTTGCTAGTGTCGAAAATCCTGCCACCACAGGGGCTCGCACCCTACCCTCCTGGCCAGACACACTGTAATCTCCTATGGAGATTTAAAGCCCGTATTACCTGTGCAGCCAAGATTACGTGAGGGGTGGGGGAACACCTCCATCCCTCTCTCCCCCTGCGAAGCGGCAGGTGAGAGCTGCGAAGCGGCGGCGAGGGCCTGCGCGGGGGCGAATTGCATATTCAAGGCCACGCGCGCCTCCGGCGAAGTCGCGCCGAGCCCCGCCGCGCCGCCATTTGCGTCACAGACAACGCACGGCCTCGTTCTGCAGGCGCCGCCGCGGTGCGGGGCGGAGCGGCGTGGCGAGGTTTTGAGGAATAGTCCGGAACGCGGCGCGGCGAGCGGCGGCGGGCAACCCCCCTGGGAGCCCGCCAAGAACAACCGAAGCCGTTACGCCACACTTCCTTCAATGGTAGGCTGGCGCCGGATCGGAATGGGTTGGCGCCCAGCGGCTGGCGCGGCACCGAAATGGACTTCGTTTAGGCACCTGCGCGGAATGGGAATGAACGAACGCGGAAACATTCCCAAGGCGCTCCATTCCCATTTTGCCGCATTTTGGATAAGACGTAACGGTTGAAGAAAGATATCGTGTGTGCTTTCTCTTTTCTACAGATGTTATAAACGAGTTGTCACCCTCAAAACCAAGGGTCGAGGGAAGTGGTTTTACTACTTTGCCAAAATATACGCAGGCATCAATCATTTCGTACAAGAAGTACGATGATGTGCGAAAAAGAACTGACCAAGACATATTTGAAATTGCCTTTTTTTATATTTCATTCGTTTTTATGACAGACAAAAACTGTTCCTAATAGAATTCCCCAGGGAATAACTACAAATCATAGAACTTCATAGTCGCAGTTCCAAGAATGAAAAATGGAGATTCTTTAACCGGAGTGACTGATTTTATAATCGGACAGGATTTTAGACATCAGCTACATAGCTGGTTCAAAACATACCTGTGTCTCTGTTAGAATTCTGGAGGCCGGCTGCTAAGACGTTTCCATGTCTCCTCTGATCAATCCAGATGGATGCCGCAGTAGTACCCGAGTGAATGGGCCCCACACGAACATTCCTTTCGCATTTCTTACCCTAGCATTCCCCGCGTAATTCTCACCCTAGGGGCGGGATAATGACTGATCCCCATTCTTCAATGGCTCCCATTTTTTCAAGAAAATGCCCGACAGAAGTCGAACATTCAATAATCAGCGACCAGCGGTGAGCCCCAGTAACTTTAAAGGTATGTGTGTGGCTACAGGGTGGGTACCCGTAATAAATAATAATAATAATAATAATAATAATAATAATAATAATAATAATAATAATAATAATAAATAAAAGATAAATTGTAATATACCGAACTGGATAGCCGACATGTCAATGAGTGAGTACTCAGTGCTTTAGTCCAAAACGTTGCGGGTTCGAGTCTCGTCTTGAGTATGGTTGTTTGTCCCTTGTCTCCCATGTGTTATGGCGCAGGGCTCCGCGTTCTGCTGACCCTAGATCAGAGGAGCCCGCAAGTGTGTTGGTGTCTAGTGTATGGTCGAATATGCGTGCTATTGGGACGGAAACGGTAACCGGCTGTCGGCTGGACAAAAGTCCTAGAAAAAATACTATTATTAATGCTTTCTTTCATACTACTTACGTAGCATTGACATTACTGAAAAACACTGTTTGGATCCCTAACAACAAAAATGTGGATAATTCTTATCTTACCTATCCAGCATGTTGTGCAGTTATAATCTAAGTTTTGTGCGGGCTTGAGACCGAAACACTAGTATACTTCGGTCAGTCTGTAACAATGCTAGTGGATAAACCGTAGTCAGGATTTTCACCACATTTTTTATTTATAATTCCCAATCGATATGGCATTTTCAGTGAAGTCTGTAATTTCGAAATTAGCGAAGCATTAACATTGCTAAACTCCAATATTTATAGTAGAAATATTTCACATATTGTATCTCTTCTTCAAAATTAGATCTTTAGTAGTTTACAATTTTTGATAATATGAATACTTGCGTATAATGTTTGCAAATCTTCGAATATACCAATTGGTATTTCCCGACTTCTTTGGCTGAAGAAGGTCTTTCATGAGATATCAGGTCGCAATACAACAATGTTAACGCCGTAACACAAGTTTGAAATTCAGATGATTACTTCCCATTGTTGGACGATGTTTCTTGCTGTATTGAACGCAGTTTTGGAGTGTCGATTGTGTTGAAACATACATTAGCATAAAGCAATTATTTTTCATATCTCATGCGCTACGTTTGGTAATGATTACGACAGGTGATTGCTGAAATGTGTTTATTTGTTGCTCAGTCCCTTATTTTAAATTATGGACGATCACAATGATAAGTGCCAAAAACTTCTTCACATAATTTTATTCACTTATGTTACGACGTTAAATACAAAAACTCAGAAACATTAAATATAAAAACTCAGATTACCATGAATGCAGTCATAGAATCCAGTCAGTTTAGAAACATTTATGACAACATACCAAATATTTTTCGACAATAACGCCTCCCTTTTTTAACATTAGGATCAAACCTTCTGAATGCACCTTCAACTATCTCCTAATTTTCGTTATTCCTCCACTACCAAAAACTCAATTTAAACGTTCAACTGTAAACTGGCTGGACAGCACTCCACCACTTATTCTACTATTCAGATTTGTTTCTCTATCATTTGTAAATATTGTATATTAATTTTGTATATATTAGTTTCAGTTTTCTTTTATACCAGGTGAGCTTTCTTTGAATTGAACAGGTGAATTTCTTTGAACAGTATACATTTTTTTGTTATTTTTGTAATTTTGTGTAAATGATTTTGGTTTCATGAAAAATTTTGTAATTAAATTGTCAGTTGTCCCTGATGAGGGAGATAAAAGTCTCCGAAACGTCCTAACACTTGCCAATAAAATTATTATGTGAAAAAATTTTTTTGACACTTATCATTGTGGTTGTCCATAATTTAAAATAAGGGACTGAAAAACAAATAAATAAACTTATATAGTGACGATTTTAAACTTAATCTGAAATGTGTTTATTACGGAAGGAAATTGCAGTTCTGTAATATTAAGTAACTTTTATTACGGTGAGAGAGTACGTGCTGTTGAAGCACCACTAATTATTACTTCAAAATTGTCATTTTAAATTAGTAATCTTTTTAAATAAATTAACCAAATCCTAATTATGAGCCTCTCGTTATCTCCGTCTTAAACTTAAGGAATGAAAATTGTACCGGCATTTCCCTGAGCCCTTACCTCTACAATAAGATCGTTCCCATGCCAGCAATACATGAAGAGTTGGTAGAACATTGTGGCCAAGTAAAACACGTAGGTGGTGAGTGATGCGAAGTCTGATTCCTCTGTTGCATCTGTCTGCAAAGAAACAGATGAATTTCAACCCTTAATATTGGTTTATTACAGTCGGATAAACGATTTTGACGCAGAATTCTATGGCTGATGGTTCATTGTATACCCATGGGAAAATGCAGGTTCCGCTAGTCAGCAAATAACATAACTGTTTTTCGTTTCTTTACATTCTTTCTCTTCAATCATTCTTACATTTTTATTTCGAGAAAATTTAATATTTTGATCTGAATCTGATCTCGGATATTTTTATTTATTAGTACACACGGTAGAAATGATTCATGGTCTTGTAGTGCTGTTATATAAGAGCTCATAACAAAAATAATCCATTGAGGCACATTTTAGCTGAAGTCCGTTACCTGTATTTCCTTTAAAGTATCTTTCTCATACACACCAACTTTATCAGTGATGCATGCATACATAGACATACCTACATCCACACATACATGCACACATACATGCATACATACACGCATACATACACGCATACATACATGCATACATACATACATGCATACATAAAGGCATACATGCATACATAAATGCATACATGCATACATAAATGCATAGAAACATGCATACATACATGCATGTGTACATGCATACGTACATACATGCATACATGCATACATACATGCATACATACATGCATACATACATGCATACATACATGCATGCATACGTACATGCATGCATACGTACATGCATGCATACGTACATGCATACGTACATGCATACGTACATGCATACATACATGCATACATACATAATGCATACATACATTTACACAATTACAATTGTTTGTACTAGTTTCCTTGTGGCGTTTCTTTGTAAAGAATGAGCGGATTGAACAAACCTGAAGTGCCATTATTATTTTGTTTACTTTTAATGTAAGTTCTACTATTCTGTGGTAATACTTTAATGCCAATAAGAGAAGAATAGCTTAAAGCAAAAAACGAAATGGTTTTAAAACGATAATAAAGAATATTGATGTTCTTTTCTTCTGCATAAACCTCATTTTTATGAAAGTGCGGTTTTCACTTATCCGCGTAATTAATTCAAAATACGAAGTATTTCATTAGCTAAAAAGGCTAAAAAAAGTTAACTTCATTTCGAAACGTTAAAACAGGATGATTATAAATAAATACCGCAATAAAAAAGAAACATACAAACAAATGATAATGGAATATTTAAAGAACAAATTAATTGACATGTCTGTGAACTGACTTTATTACGATAGACAAAACTCGCAACTTTGTGTATGCTTTTGTCGGGTTATTTATGTCAACGTTTCGCACAATTCTACAGCATTACAACATACCTGGAGATAGAAACGGAATTGTCAGCTTGTTATAATGACAGCATTTGTTAGTCGCAAAATATATCACAAGAAAGCGGTTACGGGGAGAACATTTCTCCATCTGAGGTGTGCTAAGAAATAATTATTGTTAACTACACAATCCATTTGAAATGATTTAAGGTTTTTAAGTATCATTGACGTCAATGAATTTGACAAACGATCCAGTTACCTTAGGAGTGTATAGTTACATTTTAATTAGTAGTATATCTCTTATTCGTGTACCCAAAGCAAAATGTTATAGCTCAATGGATCAAGAAATGTAATATTTTGAAAAAATATTCTCAATTCCTTTATTTACTTAAGAAATTCTATTTTTCATTTCGGTGGCGCCTGCATTGCAAATGAAACGATTTACACAACTGTAAAAGGTAAATAAAATTCAAAACATGTAAATATAGAACTCATTACTGTCAAAATGACGAAATTATTCGGAGTCCTTTTATCCAGAGTCTACTTCAAATTCCTTTAGGTCGTGAAAACGATGAGTTGGCAAGCAGATTAAAGAGCACGTCTTCAGTGTTACCTGTTGCCTACGCTCGCGACTTTTTGCATCATTTTTCCTTATGAAAACCTCTCCGCAAGGCTCTAAAAGGACTCTGAAGCATCTCCCCTCCCCCCGCTGCATTCGCCACATGGCGGGGACGCGCTAGAAAAATTAGGATGGCGCCTCCCTACGACCCGTGAGGCAGAGTGGAGTGGCCATGAATAAGGAAGAATGCTAAGTTGCCTGGCCCGGCCGCGAGAGCTGAAGGGGCCGGCGACGTCAGGAAGGCAGATACCTCAAGTTTATCTTTCCGTAAGTCTTTTGAATCTTGCTGAAATCTATGCAATGTCGGCGCATCCTCTACGTTAAATGGTAGTTTGAGTGTATTAATAAGAGAGTATGTTAATAGCGCAATGTAAATATTTATTAGGCAACCTCATAACCGGTACTTTGTGAAGTGAATGAATAAGATTTTGCACATTTGTTTATGAACGGAAGTAGTTCCGAATGGTGACGGTATTATGTACCCTAAATTCCCATAATGCCACATACTACTGATTCGCGATTGCTCGACAAAAGCTGGAACTACAGTATGTCCAGTTGTATTCATATGTGATCTTACAAAATAGTTTAATTGTAGATTAATATGGTTTTACTTTAATCAGCTTCACTGTAACTGAAGCGGGAAATTGCTGTTTGGTGTTTTCCAAACGTTAGAATAAATGTAATAATAATAATAATAATAATAATATTAAATATAATAGGTGTAAACAGAATGTTCGAAAGCTATTACGACAGAAAAGATCACAGATTCTGCGTTTCATAAAGAATCCAGTTTTGTTTTTAAAAAGGATTTTATCTTCCAGATAAATGATATTAAATGTCACTTTTCGGGGCACATTTCTAATCGGTTGGTGCGCAAAAGTTATCAATAAACAAAAAAATCATTAGCATTGTAGCTACAAAACGTTTTTAGTATGTCTTGATATTAAGAATAATCTAAAGGAGACTATCATTGTGACAAGCACCAGCGGACGGCAGTAGTTCATGCGGCTAAAAATAATTATTTCGATTCGTTAGTTTTGTTAATTCCGGATGATGTTCAGTGTTCATCGTGACGGTGATGAATATCGACGGTATTGTTTTGAAGAAAAGTGCATTTCATACAGGATTTATACGTTTAATGAATAATACTCCTGTGTGTCATTCGGGAATTATTGAACAGTTTCACCAATAACACTGGAAAACAAAACAGCGCCACTCACTTTAGGTCTCTGACACACAAGGGTTTAGTTGGTGCGCGTTAAGTAACGCGCGTCGTAGATTAACGTACTATCTTATGCGGAAACTGCAAGTGCTTGTGTGCAGTTTCGCACAAGATACAGTGTTATTCTCCGACGCACGTTACTTAACGCGCGTCAAAGCGACGCTCGTGTGCAGAGGCCATTGGCAGACGCCTCTGTCTGCGATGATTTGGTAGCAGATTTGAATTGCGCACCCGGAAACAACATCAAATCCAATTTCCAATTTTCTCGAAGACTTTTTCTTCGGACAAACTTGTTCAGACATTTATGAAATCCAACATAGAATCTGGGGAAATTTTTGCCGCGATAGCTTCCGGAAATGAGCTTTAATATGAAATATGAAGCGTTTGCCTTACCACGGACAAGACGAAGGCGGTGAGGCAGATGACGATGACGCTGGCAAGGAACTGAGCCAGCGAGGACGGGCTGATCACCACTTCCAGCTCCTTCACACATCTACGCAAAATCAGCATAATAACCTAGCTTCCTAGTATCCAACGATTATTCTACTTTGAACCTTTGAATCATTTGCATAACAATTGCTGATTTTCATTTTTTCTATTTTTTAACTTATTTATTTCCAAATCCAGATTTTGATCCCCTAGTGGCCACTTCAAAAGTTCTATATTGTGGTAATGGCTGGATGCTTGACCCCTCAAATAGTCTCGATATTCTGCCCCCTAAATGTGCTTGAGAGAATGCAACTGTTAACTTTCTGTTTGTCAAATAGCGTATTTAATTTGTTGAACGTATTATTTGTTTATATTTTATGCTTATTTCGAACAAACTATAATCTTAGAAATTATTGATTTCTTGGAGCAAAATTCTTTATTTCAATTAAATTTCTTTATAATGTCTCTAGTGTAACGGTAGTGGAATCACAGGTTTTAATTTTGAATAAAACTATATAATGCTTTTTAATTTGCTCAAATTGGGATAATTAAAATTAATATAAACAAACAGTTCTCAGAATATTGGAATATAAATTTAAGTGATAGAATTAAATTATAACTAGAAAATCGTGTTTCATAAGAGACATATTAATATAAGAATTAATATAACCTGAGGATTGGGAATGGGGCCCATTTACCTGCGTGCTTAAATGTACTCTGCCAAAAACAAAATTAAAATACAGAACTGAAAAGCTTCTTCCCAATAACCAAGGACACCAAGATTTTCAAGCACAGTGGAAACGTACACAGTGGAAGCACAGTGGACTAGGATGCAAGTGTTGATAGTAGTCCAAAACAGTAGAAGTATCGATCAGAGTAGGTAATCATAATTATTAAATATCAGAAAAAGTGCTTAAGATTATGATATTCTTAGCAGTGATAGCAGTTATATTGCATTACTTTGAAGGATACAAAACTTGCAAAATTCTGTTACTCGGTATACGTAAAAAAAATATGTGCATACTACAGTAAAAAATTACAACCCGTCCAATTTTAGAACGAGTACTCAAATGGAATAGTCCAAACAACACAGACGCAATTAGGATTAAAAATAAGAGTGCCATTTATCTCGTTTCAGTACCGACAATTAAAAACGTAAGAACCACTTCAATTTCCCACCATATCTCCCAGCCTGACACAATGCAGTTTCTCTACAGAGTAAATCCACGAAATAACCTCAATGTCTGAGGAACATGATGCATAAAGGAAGAAAACGCTTCTCGCTCATTGGCCTGTGGGTTTTCTGTTACGACGCCTCTGAGACGACTTCGCGAACAGTGTGACGTAAACGAATTTCATGATACCTCCTTCAGAGCTCTCGAAAGTAGTGGCCATCTGCATGACGACCGTGGAGACTAGGGGAGTATCTTCACGGAAACTAGAGCCACGAATGCCAAATAAAAGTTCTATCTGTGGTTTATGCAAATAGTTTATTCTTGCACGTCCACTTCACGAAGCTACAAGCCGCTAGTATTTTTACATAGCCCTAACAGATTTTGTGAGAAAATTTGTGCTATGTAGCAGGAACATTAATTACAAAACAATGTTAAAAATACTGTACAAAATTAATATTTCTGAGACAACGGAATGTTTTCAAGTTTCTGTTTTTATAAATTTTGTAATTTGGTGTACACAAGGACTTCGTTTCTGATGAAAATGTTTTTTTAATTTAATAATTGAAGGTCTCACTAGAACACGATGTTTTGCCATACTGATCTCGTTCTGAGATATTTAGGGTTTTACTACAACTTTCAGAAAATAATTCAGTACAATTTTATACTTTTAAACACAATATACTTGCATGTTAGTCCATACTGGATTTAAATATCATGTTACAGTAAAAGAACAATATATAAAGTTTTATTTAATGCTACTAACTAAATTTCACAAAATAATGGATAGCTTCTTGTTCTACTGAACCGTTCAATTATAATAATTTGGGTCTTCAACAAGTTAATATTTTCTTCAATCCATTTTGTTCTTCATCTGTCTCATCCATCTTTAACATTCCCGTATACGTACGATATAGGGAGTAATATATGTAGTATATGGAAAGTTGGGTAATGCTGCGGAAAATCGATTTTGAGATTTCAACGGAAATACACGTTTTGGAGTCCCCTGATACCGAAAAAGTGTTGTTTTTTTTAAACGCCCGTCCGTCCGTGCGTCTAGTATCTGGCAACATTTTTAGCGCCTAAACCATGGGTAGAATTTTTCTTTTCTTTCATTTCCTTCTTTGGCTCGATTTGGCCACTACTGAGATAGTGGCCTCTCTGAGATAGTGTCTTTAGTTATATCATAATCTAGTGAAGCCTTTGCTTCGGCGGCGGCGGCCCCGCCCTGGCCCACCCACCTGTCGATGGACTGGTGGAAGGAGATGCAGTCGATG
>BOPP01000229.1:945098-1060494 GCA_017312745.1 Gryllus bimaculatus | reverse complement strand
CGCGTACACACACACGCGTACATACACACACGCGTACACACACACGCGTACATACACACACGCGTACATACACACACGCGTACATACACACACGCGTACATACACGCGTACACACACACACGCGTACACACATACACGCGTACACACACACGCGTACACACACGCGCGTACTCACACACGCGTACACACACGCCTACACACACTCGCGTACACAAAGAGCTTTTTTTTGTTATTTAAGGTCGCATCAACTAGTAGGTCATTAGCGACCACTATTGCGTGCTAAGCCTAGTATGGTAACTATGGGCATGACACGATATGATGATGATAGGTGGTGAAAGGACGAACACAATACAACCATGCCCGAGGCAGGACTCGAACCCGCGATCTTTCGGTCCGAGATCGCTACGGCACTACATCCGGAGCGGCACACAAAGACTTGTCAGACCCAAAGACTTGTTTCTCTATGTACTTCGACTTGCTGAATCCGAATCTAAAGACAGAATTGCGCCACCACCCTCCGATCTTTTTGAATCGAAAAAAACGTGAAATTGTATATTATCTATTTTCGAGGATTACTGTCAGATCCAAAAAATTGAAACATGTTTTCTTGTATTTGTCGATGCTCTAAAACCGAATCCTAAGCCAGAATTACGCAACCATATTCCATTTTTTAAAAACTCGCGAAAAACCACCGTGAAATTGTAGATTGTAAATTTCAGAGTGGATTTTGCGATTTAAAAAAACTGGAGGCTTGTGGCGTAATTCTGGCTTCAGATTCGGATTCAGCGCGTTTAAATTCGTAGAGCCACGTATTTGCGTCTGAACATTTTTTTGTGAGTTTGCCTGTGTTATGAAACTGAAATAGTAATGGATACCTAGATGGGTTAGAGGAGGCCAGTTAATAGTTTTCAGCATTTTTCTTGCAACATCGATTTCTTTTTCACAATTTGGAATGTATCAGTAGAAACTCATTATTAGGGTATGCCTTATGGTATGCTTTATTCGTGATTGTTTCATTCTCGAACTTATAAATTCGTTCAAAATCACTAAGGTAGATCCGTAAACGTCTTGGGATAAGTTGCCACTTACGTGGGGTGGGGTGGCAGCAATTCCGTGGGAGTGACGAGTAATAAATTAACGTCAAAACGAATATTTTTTTAAATATATTTCAACAAGTAAATGCAAACAGGATTTTAACCGTTTGATCTTGAAAACCTGCCATGTGTTGGCAACGTTCACTCTCTCGCCTATTATGTATTTACGTAGTAAAGAGAAAGTATTGCTGTAGCAGAAAGTTGCGGTTTTTTTATAAAATAATTCGTATTGTGAGGCCTATATCTTGTTGCTACATGTAATAAATGACTTACTTTAACACGTTACGTAGTCAGAATTCGTAGTTTGTGGGCCCTAGGCATCGAAATGTCGGTAACCGGCAAACCATCAATCGGTCCGTCCGTCCGTGGGCAACATCAGCTCATCGAGACGATTTCCTTCTAAATTGATATTTCCGATCAATCTGGCCTAGCCCGGCTCGCCGAGTTCTATTAGTTTAACGTGGATATTTTGATTCTAGAAGTTACTTTACAATTAAGTGTTAGCAACTTTTTTAAATGTTCACGAAAATGCCTCCAAATTTTTTGATTGCATTTTTAATGGGGTAGAGCAAAGGACGCTTAAAATAATGGTGAAAGTTTTCATGATGAAGTATATTTTTTACAAATATGAGTAGTTCACGCGTTGCTTGAAGTAAAGGAAATTTTAAAATATTAATTTCCCAAAAACGGCTCCAATTTTGTCTTTAATTTTTTATTATGTTTTATTGAGTTTTCGAAAGTTTCAAAAATTAAAATTGCAAAACTACAATATTATTACATTTTCCCTTAATGAAATATGTTATTTAAATTGTACCTTGAAGTAATGTCAATTAGTATCTGTGAATATTCGCAAATGCAATTATTCGACAATATTTCCAAAGCATCGGGAAGATAGTGTTAGGTTGTAAGATTGTTTGCTTAGGAAAGACACAAAGAATGTGCTAAGCCCAGTAAATATTAGTTCGAAGCCTGGGAAAAATTACTGGTTGGAAACACTTTTATCATTTCAAGTAAAATAATATTATTGCTTAGTTGTTACAAATAATTACCTTGAGAGATCAAGTTGGAACGCTACAAAATTTTAGTCATTTTTAATAACATATACGACCCTTTGTTTGCACTAAAATACGAATCATAAAGACTCGGATTTGTTTGTTCATTAGTTACGATCACGTTTTAGGCATGTGTTTACGGATTAGACTTAGCGAAATGATTTAAACCCGGCTTGAAAAGCCACCTTTGCCCATGTTTTCAAAGTGGACATTATTACTATCGTTGTTGGGCGGCACTTTAAGCATTACATGCAGTCTATTTCTGCTTCTGTTGTTGAGCTGCGTTTTATTCAGTACAAAGCAATATTAAAAACTATAAAAGGCAGATTCACATTTGAAGATTAAAAACATTGATTTTTTTCCTTCATTGCTTTGTAAGTGGTCAATATTTTTTTTTAATGAAGGTGAAGATGATGATGAAGAAGAAGAAGGAGAAGAAGAAACATACTTTCAAGCAATGCAAAAATGTTCAGTATATTTAAGTACACAAATAAATCTTGTTCTACAAATAATAGTATTGAAATTAACTTTTCTGATCGATACATTTATGTTACTTAAACGGTTGATTAATCTCCGCATTCATCTGATAATCCAAATTTTACTCCACATTTTGAACATCGTTTGTCCTAATACATGTCTTCTTCTTCTATACGTCCCGGTTAGCTGGGTCAGCTTTTCGGATCGCTACTCTCCAGTTGCTTCTACTTTGGGCCCTATCTACTGTGACACATATCTTCTCTATACTATATTTCCACTTATTCGTTTGCCGACCACGAGCTCGTTTTCCATTCTATATTGATTCCACTCGGTAGGCCACGTACTCTAGAGGTATTTTCATAACATGCACAAACCACTGTATTCACCTTTTTTATATATTTAATAATTTATTTTATTTAATAATTTATTTTATTTATTTACGCCAAAAACCGTTAAAAACTGACGTGCTATGGGGAGAAGTTCTTGA
This sequence comes from Gryllus bimaculatus, assembly GCA_017312745.1. NCBI lineage: Eukaryota > Metazoa > Arthropoda > Insecta > Orthoptera > Gryllidae > Gryllus > Gryllus bimaculatus. Next base: position 1,057,384 of record BOPP01000229.1, on the reverse strand, counting down.
TGTTTCTCGACTATCGTCCTCACCTTCACGGTTTCTCGGATTACATCATTCATGATTTTGTCCTTTCTCGTCAAATACACCTCATCTCTACGTGCAACTTTTGTTCTTCTCTTTTCTTCGTTGTCCACATTCTGCTCCGTACAATATGGCAGTTCGCACTACAGTTTTGCCTTTAAGTTTGTAATACATATTTTTGTGTGTGTTATGTCATATAATTCCTAGCCCTGTGACTTATCTACAACTTCCCTCGGCCTCCTCCTGAGAGGCCAGCGCATTTCCTTCAACAACCTTTTGAAATGAGACGCTTGTTACAGAATAGAAAATGTACACGATTGATATGATTTTGATGTTTATATTATTGTTATTCTTGGAAACAAACATATGCCATACTCTTTGCTTTTAATTCATATTTTGTAATGCATACGAGTTGTTATCTTTCAAATGGGGAAATATTTTGCATGTTTGAGTTTTCGCAATTTTCTGTATTGAGAAAAGTGTCTTTCATCGTGCACGAATATTTATTAGATTTTAAAGTGGTAGGATTGTTTCTAAAATCTTGTCGCATGAGTGCTCCCACCATACCATTGCCACATTCGTCTAACTACTAGTTTTTGTCTTACTACGGCCGCTTTATTTTAAGTTTCTCTCTTAATCGTTAACGAGGGAAATTTTATTCGCCAGGATTTGAATGAAAATACATATTTACTTCTTATTTAGTATTCCTTTCCCGTTGAATTGTTTGGATTTATGATTGGCACAATTTATACTTAAAAGGTAATTTTATTTTAGATTTATATCACAATGTACCCCGAGACTTTTAAAATACGTAAAAGTGAAGAATTTTAGAAAATCATTGCAATATTGTCAGGTCACCAGTTAAATATAGACTATTAATTATCGTTATTTTTGTATTCTCCCTAAACACGTAGATCATATGCTTCAACTGAGAATACGAGTCTGGATTTTCGAGTAAAACATGTGAGGGGCCCAAAAAGGTTCTAATTCAAGTTTTGCCTGAATGCATTACCTCTCTAGTTAATAGAGCCAACCCACGTGTACTATGTCCGCTACAGTTATTTTCTTTACACAAAAAGTGTTTACATTGGAATTTCATTTTCACTCTCTTTGTCATTTTTACATGTATAGAAAAAATTTATACAGTAATTTAATCTTTATAGAATGATATTTCATTAAATGTGACCCCGTCATATATTTGCTATTTACCCTAGCCACAAAATTATTAATGCCCGTCTTTGATATTCCAAATCCATTTTCCTGTCAATTACACTGATCAACATGAGTTTTGTCTCACGAGTACTAATAGGTGTACTTAATGCAGTTTTTTGTCTGGTTTTTAAATATGTATATGGAATTTCTCCATCATCCAGAGTTATTTGTTTTTTGTTTTTTTAATAGTAAACTAATTTTTCGTATATTTGTTTAATGTCAATTGAATTCTCCCATAACATTGTAAATATGATGGAACCAAATGAAGTAAATTAAATATGGAAGCGTTGGTACTGTTGTGTAGGTTCAGACATGTGTACAATCGTGATCTATTCACATTTGTACATTCATTCATCGGACGCACACATACATCAGAACCATGCAAGTTGTGAGATACTTCTGAACCAGTGAGCACGTCATTGTGAGTGGTTTGTGTGCCTGATATATTGTGAATTTTATTTTAATTAGTCATTAGTTTCAAAATGCCTAGATTTTGCTTGAATCATCCTAACAATTTTAGTTATGTATGTGATGAAGTAAATCTCAAGTCCATTAGCGAAAAGTGTTATGAGCTTTATTCTGAGTGTAAACCGGGGAAAAACAAGGTCCTCGGCCGTACGTATCTGATGTTTATCGTGTACTAGGCTTCTCACTGGAAAACAAAACGAGTTTGCGTGCTTCACAAGGGCTAGTCCAAACCATGTGAAGTGTCCTAAACCCTACCTCAATCCTAATTCTTAGTGACGCAAGGGCGCGTAGTAGGAGGCGCGTACGCGGAGATGCTACTTGGCGGTCACCTTGAAAACTAACTGCGACTAGACGTGACGTGACCGATGTGACTAATATTATGGAGAAATATTAATGGAGACGTGTTGCGTCAATTGATGACACAACTAATTAAAATTTGTAGCTAACACATGCCATTTGCTATCCCTCTGATCCCTCTGATCACTCCTCCGCTGTTTCTGCTTAACAAACATTAAAGGAATTACGTCAAAATCAAAACATACAATGTTGTACCCTAACTTGTAATCTGCGATGAGGCCACACTGCGAAGAATTGCCCATTCCAAAGCACCAAAGTATGTGATATTAGATATAGAGTTCAAGTTTTGACACAAGTGTGGAAGCAAAAGAAACATATTCTTGTGGTAATACATTTTGCACAATGTTATTCATTGAAGCCCCATTTACTGACGCAAGGAGATCTAAAAATCTCATACAATATTTAAAGTTGTCTAAAGAACAGTCTGAAATGCCGCCGTTACACATAAAATTATGATTAATGAATTTCGTGAAAGTCATGGACAACACTCCTGATTTCATGTACTTAAAACACAAGTTCCTAAAATTAGTTATGCAAAAACAAGAGACGAAATATCTGTGGGTCCTCAAATGCGAATATTGCATGATCAAAAGTTTAGAAAAATATTGAATTCACTCGAGAAAGAAGCATTTAAAAAACTTACAATTTTGGGGGGAAATCGAAAGACCGAAAATCACGGAGATATTGTCAACTCTGTAACAATATCTTTCAAAAATGTAGATTATAATATGTACTTAAAAATACAGTTCCTGCACACGAATCTAGATTTCTTCCCGGAAAAACTTGTGTGAAAAACTCATTGTGGGTGATGAGCACGGGGAGACACTTTCACCAGAAGATTTTAGCTATGGAAAAGATATCAATACAAATGGAATACTACTATGCTGGCTGATTATTGTTGAACCATCAAGAGGGAAGTTACAAAGGCAAAATGAAGCAGAAAATCTTCATTTCTTACTTTCTAGGCGAGACATAATGTTGGAATATTGTGTAGCTAAGGATGCAAAATAAGAAAATGTGTACAATTATGAATTGGTGCCTCTTGCAAACCATGCGTGATGGGGGAAAACCGATATATTCGAATTCAAGAGTAAAAATACTATTAGAATCTCACTCTGTTATTCTGAGATTAAAAGGTTTATTTTTTGTTCCCTAGTTTTATCTGTATATTATTTGTTCTACATGCATTCCGTTTATGCCTACGTCTTTCTTGTATTAATCATATTCTTCAAATTTATTTACATTTATTTACATTTATTTACATTTATTTGCATTTATTTACATTTATTTATCTTACAGGCCTACGTTGCACAGAGAATATTGTTCAATGTAAAAAATTAACGAGATTTTCACGGAAAGCCGGCATTGCTAGCCGAATTGCGAACTAAGTCCCTGAAGTCACGGAGGACAAGCATAGTCATCGCAGGTTGTTGGAAGGATAACCGTCTAGGAACCCCGGAGATCTAACGTCGCCGAACCCCTGATCGAAGGGATAAAACGCAATAAGTGACTGGATTAAAGGAGGATTACTCCCCTACACGTTCGACGCCAGTAGGTGGCTGTAATAGAACGCTATTACGAATTAATGTAGAACGTAGAACGTTCAGTGTGAAAGAATATCAGGCGCGCTTCTCACCTGGTATATGTAAGCAGCTCGATACGCTGTTTCCGAGGAGACGACGTCAATGGGGAACCATGCTGGTGTCGGTAGGTTCCTCGGTGGCTGCGATTGTGGCACTACCTGCATATCCAAACCTAAAAGTACAGTACGGATTATAATGCTGCAAAAGGCCATAGCGCTTACGCGCAGTGACTGCACTCGCCAAGGAGCTACGATTGGTCTATAACCCTCTCCGGAATTGCCCGCGATCGGCAACGGGAACGCGATATAGGTGCGCCTCACAAGGAATGGAAAGCGACTAATTAAAACGCATATTGTCCACTTGTGGAAAAAATTGGATTTTATGTGAAATCGTGTAGTTTTAATTACGTTCTACTGATTTCTTCATAACGTATTACACATTATTATTCACAGTATTAACACATTAAATTAATGCGTTTTGAAAAAAACTGAAAGCAGGAGCGAGTAGAGCACATTAAAAACTACACGATTTCACATCAAACTCAACTTTTTCCACCAGTGGACAATACGCGTTTTGATTAGTTGCTCCTCAAATGTCAACGGGAAGAGGAATAGTGCTATGAATCTGTAGAGGCAAAAAAGAGAACTTGCCGAAACTAATGCACTTCTATACCACTACCACTAGTTCCTTCGTGATCAAAAAATGATTTATTTAAATTTCGGTCTGTTGATAATATACTAATAGCACCAGCTAAAAAGGAAAAGAATAATAAAAGGTCTGTAATTCCAACTGCTCATACAAATAATGGTGTTTGGTCTACGGATATTCAAGGTGCTCGCATATTTATTATAGTAGTAATGAAATTTACAGCCCCATGATGAATCCATAAATCCATTAATTACAGTAAAAGCAATTAGATATCAATAATATTGATCCTATGAATATACAGATTTCAAAACATCATCGAATTGGATTCCTATATGTCTGCCTTAGATAATATTAGATCTTTTCGTCTATTAGATGTTCATAACCGAACTATTTTACCAATAAATACTTAAAGACGAACACTAGTCACAGCTTCTGATGGATTCCCATCATGGCATCGCTTACCTCGGGAGGCGTGACGAAGCCATCCCCCACTGCTCCCGAAGGGAGGCTCAGTGGAACTCAAGGACCGCCTGCAACGATAACTGATTCGCTCATGCAACCTAGTTCCTGCGCTTCAACACTACAGTTCGGGACGTTCGTCAAGGCCAGGCTGTCTTCCTCTTCCCGTCCAGGCCGAGGCAGCGACGGTGGTGGCTCAAGGCCGTGAAATTGAGCCTCTTAGAGAGGGAACCTTCTCCTCCGCCACTTTTCTCGAATGCTCAGAATAGGATTTTTTCCAACAATAAGTGGTGGAGATATAGCTGTACTACTTTGTTCATTTTTGATTTGCCATTTGGAATGAAAAATTCAAAAACTATTACGAAACTACGGAAAAGCAGCTCAACAATCACTAACAAAATCAGCCTCAAACCGTAAGTTTGTAACCTCGCAAATCCACGCTCTAACCTCAATACTACACTCAACTGCGTTCCAAACTAGAGTGCCGTGCGCATTCCCCCCCCCCCTCAGCACATTGGAGCTTGGTCTCCAAGGGATAAAACAGGAATTGCTACTTACGGCGCTCTACTGATTAGCACCGGGGGTGTATTTTAATGACCCATAACATCACTTCACCATCACAAAACTACACCACTAAAATATCACCCACCAAATTTACAATAAAACGATTTTTGGATGGCAAGCATACTAGAATATACTATTACTTTGTTGTGTAATTCATGTAACGTATCTGCCATCACCTTCTGTTTTTCAAAGCGATATACAAAACGTGGCTTAAACCAGTGATCCTTTAAATCCATCAAAAAGAGAATATGCCGCATGTAGATTAGACACCAAATATCCTGAATAAGTGAAGGTTGGCTGCAGTTGACCGAGAAAGAACTCACTTCGGCTGCTGAAGTATGGCGGTTACCAAAACCTTGAATGTTTGTAAATTCTCTCACCATGTCGTGGGATGGAATCAAAAGAAGCCGTGTTTGCTAGTAGCCCCCAGATTTGCATCCACAAATTCAGTCGGGCGAACTAAATGCCTCCTTTCAAAACGCTCTCCTTGTTTCGGAAGCACGCTGTCGCCGAACCATTGTTCTTCCGTGTTCTCGCGTTCTTCCTGTTTGCAGCGCCTGACGCGGCGCAATGTGGCCGCCGAATGGGTTTGCTAACTAGTTCATTCAAATTCTGCTCTCAGAAGTGAAAATAAGAATAATTGTGCTTTCTGCTGAAGCAAAACTACAAGCAAAATTCCAGCCTATGTTGCGGGGATAACGTGACGTGCAATCCATACGTGCATCCATATTGCAAGCCATTGCGAACGTGAGGATGGATTTCACAGAACGTATGAGGGCATACGAAATGATGACAATGGTTTACTACACGCTGGTACAATGTATTTTCTCGACCGCGATCTTTGTCTCTGTCGGCTTCTCGTACGAAAACCTGCAAATGATTTTTTTCGCGGAATGTACATGACTTTTGTAACATATTTGCCAAATTCGAGCTAGCGATGCAAAATGGAAAGCACTTTACAAAATTAAAGTAATGGATTTTATTTGGTTTATGCCCTAAAAAGATCGTTTGACTAGTGACGTCGCAGAAACGCTGGTTTATTTAAAAAGGGTCCCTAGAGGGGAGGGAAGATCTAAGCCGCTGTGAGAAAATGAAAGAATAAATATAAACCAGAAGCCGAAGTACTTAATTCAAATAACATCTCATCACTATGAATCTTACCAAGCGTTTATTCACCGAATATAATCACATCCTTTAATTCCGAGAGGGAGTTACTTTACATGAATCTTTTATTGTATTTTTTCTCCAATAGAGATAAGTGTCTCAGATTCAATATTGAATGAAACTGAATTCTGAAAAATGGCAAGTATTCAAATTTTTGTTGCGCCAGAAACGTAGCCCATACATAAACAGTCTGGTTCTCTAGTGGATCTGTCGGATTTGGTGGAACCTATGCGTCTGATTTCGAATCCCTGCCTAAGAAACGTTTTTGCGAGTTTGAAATACTTGCGAGTATATCTAGCATAAAACACATTCATCATGAACGCTTAAGAGCGTTGATACTACATATTTGACACGCTTGCGCTTTTTACATTCTCACCTCACTGCATACGTAGTAAAGATAAAATATTGTAATATTGCGGCAGAAATCGGGAATTTTTCGAAAGAATAGCTCGTAATGTGAGCCATGGTATAAAAAATGGGATAAATATTTCTCCGCCACGTAATAAATACTTTCCTGTAATACGTTGTGTAGTTAGAATCCAGGTTTTGTGGGTCCTTGATACCGAAAAATCGATTGACGGCAAGGCGTGTCAGTCTGCCCGTGTATCTGGTCAATGCTAGCGCCTACACCGTTCAGATGTTTTTCTCAAAAAGTGTTGTTCCCCAAACAATCTGGACGAACTCAAGTCCCTACCCGTTTGAAACTGACATTTTAATTTTTAAGGGTTTTACTTTACATAAAGCTTCAAACACATTTTCAACATTTTCTAAATAATGACTTCATACTTGTATTTAATCTTGTACTCAGATAGCGTAAAGGCCGCTATAAAATAATGTATGTCTCATTTTCTATGAAATATCTGAATATCGGAATGTTCGAACATTTCAAAAGTTCCAAATATTCGGAGACTTCCTACAACTTCTATATTAAAGAAAGAGTTTTTTTTCTTGAATGAAATCTTCCCAATCTTCGGTCTTTCCGGGTATGTGGAAGCGTTTCCGGGTATCACATGTCCATTGTTTCGAAAGTCCCAAGACTTTTAAACATCGTCGTTGTAGATAGACAACGTCCAATATTATCAAGAAACAGTCGGATTATAGAAGAAAAAGGAAAAAAACTGTTTGATGATAATGTACAGTTGAGTAAGTTTGGGCATTCTACCCTTTCTATACAATAGTATTAAATATTTATTTATTGCCATATATTTCATAATGTACCTTACGAGAACCTCCCATGTGGCTATTACCACATACGAGATATTCTACTAGCAACAATTTCTAAAGGTGACATAGGATTATTTCGTATTTTAAGAAAACATTTTCTAGTCCTGGGAAATTTTCTAATCAAACTAAAAAACAAGCAAATTCTGAATCATTGATTCCAAAATGTAAATATCGCCAATTCCGTCAAATAGGATGTGGTCCATCATTAAAGCCGATATGATGAACTAGGAATAAGGTTATTCGCACCGGGCTTCCTTCTATCTGAACCACTCAGATACATCTCTTCTTCACACCAGCTCCAAGTACGTTACACGCGGCGGATAATCACAGGTACACATTCTCCACTCGCGCCCTTACCCAGTTCCTTCCCGTAGTGAAGCACCCCAGCAACCTCCTCATACCCCAAAAAGGTGCGCACTGCGCATTCTCCACTCGCGCCCTTACCCAGTTCCTTCCCGTAGTGAAGCACCCCAGCAACCTCCTCTTCCCCTCCGAAGGCGTGCTGGGCGGGCGCGGAGGCGTTGGTGGCGCGGGTGGCGAGCTGCAGCGCGTTCTTGGCGGCGGGCGCCAGGATGAAGGAGCTGAGGGCGAAGGCGCCCACGCCCAGAAAAGTGCGCGACACGTCGCGGCCCTTGGCGGCGGCGGAGGCGGAGAGCGCGGCGCGGGTGGCGGCCTCCTGCCCGCCGAAGCGCGCCAGGTTACCGTCCAGTGCCACCAGCAGTCGCTCCACGCGCCCGCGCGCCGCCAAGAACGTGCTCACCTGCGCCCGCACGCATCCACCCACTGTGGCTTCGCGACGGATTTAAGGGGGCTGTAGGCGAATTTGCGCCACCGGGAACGTGCTCAGCTGTGCGCGCGCGCACCCCCTGTGGGTTCGCGTGGGATTTAAGGGGGGTGTAGGCGAATTTGCGCCACAGGGAACGTGCTGACCTGTGCGCGCACGTGCCCACTGTGGCTTCGCACTGGATTTAAGGGGGGTGTAGGTGAATTTGCGTCACCGGAAACGTGCTCAGCTTTGCGCGCATGCACCCAGTGTGGCTTCACGAGAGGTTTAAGGGGATTGTAGGCAGATTTGTGCCGAACGGAACGTGCTCAGTTGCGAACGCACGCACCCACCTACTGTGGCTTCGCACTGGATTTAAGGGGGTGTAGGCGAATTTGCGCCACCGGGAACGTGCTCACCTGCGCTCACGCACGCGCCCACTGTGGCTTCTCACTGGATTTAAGGGGGGTGAAAGCGAATTTGCGCCACCGGAAACTTGCTCAGCTGCGCGCGCACGTACCCAGTGTGGCTTCACGAAAGATTTAAGGGGGTTGTAGGCGGATTTGTGCAGAAAGGAACGTCCTCACCTACGCCCGCAAGCACGCGCCCACTGTCGCTTCGCGACGGATTTAAGGGGGGGGGTAGGCGAATTGGCGCCAACGGGAACGTGGTCAGATGCGCGTGCACGCACCAACTGTGGCTTCGCGTCGGATTTAAGAGGGGTGTAGGCGAATTTGCGCCACAGGGAACGTGCTGACCTGCGCGCGCACGCGCCCATTGTGGCTTCGCGTGGGATTTAAGAGGGGTGTAGGCGAATTTGCGACACCGGGAACGTGCTCAGCTGCGCGCGCACGTACCCAGTGTGTCTTCACGAGAGATTTAAGTGCATTGTAGGCGGATTTGTGCCAAAAGGAAAGTGCTTACCTGCGCCCGCACGCGCCCACTGTGGCGTCGCGTCGGATATAAGGGGGATGTAGGCAAATTTGCGCCCCCGGGAACGTGCTCAGATGCGCGCGCACGCATCTACTGTGGCTTCGCGACGGATTGAAGGGGGTGTAGGCTACTTGCGCCCCCGGGAACGTGGTCAGATGCGCGCGCACGCACCCACTGTGGCTTCGCGTCGAATATAAGAGGGATGTAGGCGAATTTGCGACACCGGGAACGTGCTCAGCTGCGCGTGCACGTACCCAGTGTGCCTTCACGAAATATTCAAAGAGATTGTAGGCGGATTTGTGCCGAAAGGAACGTGCTCAACTGTGCGTGCACCCAGTGTTCACAACAGATTTAAACGAAGTTTTTTATTGTGTAGTGAGGTGTCGTGCAGTGCAGAGCAGAGAAATAATGGAGGAAGTGATTTAAGGGTCATAGTGAAGTGAAGTGCGGCGCAGTGTGGTCTTAATTGTACAAATATTAGAAATTAAATTCAAGTATTCAGTGCGGAGTTAGACTATTGAAGTTCCTTGTTCTTAATGGAACTTAATGTGTTATGAATCATTCAATAATAATAATATAAAAACTATTATTATTGTTATTAATATTATTGTTATTATTATTATAATTATTATTATTGTTATATTATTACGTTTATTACTATTTTTATTATTATTTTATTTGTATTATTACACCACTATTTTTATTATTGTACCCATGTTATTATATCATTTTTATGTTAGTTATACGGCCTTATTTATGTAATTAGCTTCTACCCAGTTATACCCAATTGCAGTGAAAATAAATTGATCCTAACTTAAGAGCAGAGAAAATGTTCCTTCCATATCGAAAAAGCAGATTTACGAGAAACTGGATCAAACATCAGACGTAAAAAGATATCTGCAACATAGTCTACAATTAGCTCAACAAATTTTACAAATAGCATCATTCTAGATATTACACAATTTTTGCATAACACATGTTTGCGGCCCTTAGCAAATTTACTGTATTTATCTTCAAAAACTAGTTTTTCTGACGAATATACTTGTAACAGTGTAGTTCAGTGATAGATAAAATAAATAACAATACTCATAGTTAATGTATTGACATGATTTCAATCAAACAATCATTACGGTCAAAAAATTGCAAAGATACAAAAATAAATTCGAAATTATTAACCAAAAACTCATTCCGGGACCACTTAAACAATTAAACATATGTAATGAAAAAATAATTGATAACTGCTATCATCAAACAAAAATATTCAAGATTACAATTTTGTATTTAGCAGCACGTAAAATTAGCGATAACATCGTTGCATTCAAAGCAAATTACATTATCAGTCCTACAGACAATTATAATACTGGTATCCAAATCAATAATTTATGTATAATTCGTTTTAGGTTCACGTTTTAGGTTGTCATACATCAACAACAAACATTTCCTAAATAAAAGGATAAAATGAAACTTGAACTGTGTTTAATAGTTCGTCATTCTCGCAATTGCTCATTCAATTTACGCGCTACGACTCTAATTGTGCATTCTCATTGGCCGTCCCCACTTCTAGACTGAGTCTTATCCCCACCCATCCACGGGTTTGCACCCAATCACCCATCTCACGGGTTTGCTCGCACGCGGTTCTCGAGGTCAGTCAAAGTGCAAAATGCTGTGCAGGCCTAATACACAATGCTCGGATTATTCCACATAGCAACGCAGCATTTGGAGGCAATCTTTCCTCTCCGAAAGACCGGGACTGCTAACCAGTTCCTCATCACAAAACTATACAGGTCTCCAAAAGTCTAAAATACCTTGAACAACCCGGACATGACGGTAAACATGAGGCAGGCGTTCATGGAGACGTTGTGCAGGTCTCCCCAAGCCATAACGACTCCGCCGATCTGTGTGACGATCTGCGAGCTGAGCAAGCCCAGTACCAGGGCCTGGGCGACACGCGACGCAGCCACGCGCAGCACACCGGCGCCGGGGCGCAGGCGCCACAGCCCCAGCGCGCGCAGAATGCGCAGGTTCATCTCCACGTCGACGGTGGGCGGCGCAGAGGCCGCGGCGCGCAGCCTCCACGGCGCAGGCGACCCGGCCGCCGGCACCGACAGCATCGCTGGCCCTAGAACTGCGCGAGCGGACAGGATGGATGTCGGAGATAAAGAATAACTATTGCTCTACATTTCAATTCACTCAATGACGAGGTAGATATTTATTTAGAGTAAACATTTAATATTTTTTTGCTTACAGAGATATTCTTCTGTTGGCTATTGACCGCCAAATTTGTTCAAATTGGGCACCACGCGTCAGCTCAATTTCGCTACTCTTTGAAGCTATTTCAGAAGAAAAGATCATACATTTCAAACTTACCGCTTTCAAGCTTTCATTTGTTTCAGAGTCTTTTAAGGTTTAATTTTTCTCAAACAAGCCGCGCAAATTCCTTCCCAGTTTACCAAGGAACCATTTCTTTCGTACAAAGTTCTTTGGCGTTGATTGCCAACTGCTTGCTGTTAGTTCGGAGCATCACCAAAAGATCGCATCAGCTTCTGGGCGGCCGCGACGAAATATGTGCCCATTGTCAGATTTCTCGAAATCCACCTCTTTCGACTGTAGACGGAGCGGACTCGCGTTGTCATGAAAATCAAAGGAGCCGCTAGCAGTTTCGTGCACAGAAGCTAGGTGAAAAATGTTGGGCGAATTCAAAGTTCGATTCGGGGCGCTGCCAGGCAATTCCCAGCTTCTTTCTGCAGTCTAACGTGCAGTAAAACGTGAAATTCGTTACGAAAACGTTTAATTTCGGCTGGACAGAGATAACAATAACATTTTTTTCAATACACATTGATTCTCTCAGCTAAGTAACAATTTTTGTGAATTATGTATCATTTATTTTGCAGAACACTCTCGTCTGATCAGAACTTTTGATGGAAAAGGCGATGTTAGTTGCAGTTTCCCCTAATGCTCTCCCAATTTATCTAAGAAATATTTTGCAGCCTCTACACATTCTCATATAACAATCAAACGATTTAATTTTTAAGTCACTTATTTTTTATTTATATCTTGCATAAACCATTACGTTTTGGTATTAAAATATGGTCGGATCTTCAGGTGTACTCTGTATGCAATGATATTAAATTAGACAATTATTTTTGGTCTCCCCTTTAAACAATTTAATATATTTGAATGTTTGATTTCCAAACAATCCTTAATTATTTATAAATATTGAAATATTATCTGTATAATGAAAATATACAGATAATATTTTATAAAACTAACTTTATTGTAATCCACCTCTACGTTATTATTAGCTACACATTTATCTGACATAATGAAAAATTAAGTGAATTTATAACGAAATTTCATAGTCTCCTGAAGAAACAAGTGGAAGTTGGTAAAGTAAATATGCAAGGACATTTCAAATGGAAGTTCGATTTTTCGGAACCGATTGAATTCGGTCAAAACCAATATTGCCGCTCTCCCTGTAGAATATCTAAAAAAGCGAGGACATAGGGTTCGAATACTAAGAGGGTTAGAATTGTTTTGTGTAATGTTTTTGGTTGCAAACGAAAATATATCAATTCGTCTCGTACCTGTATGTATAAATAAAAATTGTATTATATATGTCACAAAAAACAATACATCTGCAATGAATTCTTCATACAATACGGATCTGGAAATAATCACATACATAGATATCTGAACTGTTATTACTGCGAGTTATCTGAACCTTAATAAAAGACAGTGAACAATTTGATTGCTGGACTGAATGCGCGATGGGTTACGACAGTTTCACGAGTAATCAAGTTGCCAATAAAATATAATTTGGTCTCCATAACTTGCAAATGATTTACCGCTGTCTGACGTTGCTGGGTCTGATAGCCTTGTTAGCCTATCAGTTTTAGTGGTTTTCATTTTTCTGTAAAAAGGTTTGTAAGAAGTTTATTTTCTGAGGGTTTGAGTCCTGTGTATTGAACACAAAGGAACTCGCATGACAACAAGAACTGTGTTGGTTGGGCGGATAGCAGAGTTTTGAGAGAGTGTCGGTTGCTTCAGGTACGATATCTAACACACAGATTGCAACACCGAGAGACATTTGAAGGAATCCATCGCCACTACTGCAAACGGGGCTGAATACGTCCACAAAACACCTAAAAATGCACTTTGGTGAATTCGTTCAATGCGCATGATGAACAAACTCATCACATTATACGCATTGTCGCAGACGCATTGTGACAAACATTACCCACATCACACATTTTAAATAATTTCCAGCTTTCAGCACAGTCGGCCACAGTCCTGAACCCCAGCAGATAGGGGTCATTTTGAACATTTCTTGCGAATCGTGAACAGAAACGTATTAAAATATTAAGTCAGTTAATGAGTATTGTAACGTTTCTCCGTGATGAATTAAAACTAACTCAATATTTTAAACAAAACGTTTATTCGTGAACAATTATACACTAAAATCTACGTGGTCTATTTACAGATATATTACCCTTAATTGTTTTTCTTTACACACGATTCCGTTCTCTTGATGATTTATTTACACAGTTCTCTTCTTCTACAGTATCAGTCAGTCCGATGCACTGTCCACGGTCCACTGCACTTGACCCCAATTACCGGCACAGACCACAATTCCCCTGCGCAGACCACAATTCCTTGCGCAGACCACAATTCCTTGCGCAGACCACAATTCACTGCGCACACCAGGGTCCACTGCACTGCTGTTTTCCGCGATGCCCACTTCACAGCTCAGCTTCCACTGCAGACTGCTGACTGCTGTTCAACCACAGCATCACTCTTCACTGCAATGCACACTTCACAGCACAGCTTCCACTTCGGACACACTGACGAACTGACTGCTTCTCTGCTACTCACTGACGTCTTCCTACCCACTACTAACTTATACTCACTTCTGACTCGCGGCCGCCGGCAGCGGCGCATTTATACCTGCCCGGCGCTTGTCTCCAGGACCCCGGCACATTCTCGGCGTTTCCCCGCGGCTCGCGGTTAGTCCGGAACCGTCTAGTTCGGGGGAAAGGGAAGAGGCGCCGGCAGATGACGCAATCCACGCGCAGCGAATTTGGCAGGTGATGCAATATTCGTAACAGTATCTTTGGACGCCAATTATTTTTTGAAATTATATTTTATATAAAAATGGTTAAAAACTGTGTGTGGTGACCAAGTGAGAGAAGTTAATTCTGTGCATGTTTTCTGAATCCTTAGAGCGCTACCCTAAATTGAATTCATAATCTAGAAATAAATGAGCGTTTTTGTCAAGAATTGATAAGAAAATAAAATTCAGTGTAATAAAATCTCTTTTCAAGGGCAAATCAGCAATAGATTTCAGCTCTTATCCCTCATGATGACCTTCGTGAAGGAATATATTTCCTGTCGCGACAACATGGAAAATGATAATTTGAATAACTGTATTTCCCTCTGAACTCTAGAAGATGTGTAGAAATATGGAAGTTGCATTTATGCTCAGATACAAAACAAGAGGCCATCACAGCATTCCTTCGAAAGATCTGGGAAACTGGACGAAACACATGATCGAGATGGGGGTCATTGTCCCAAGAGCTTAGTTACAATTCTTCTTACGATTTATTTAGAAATGTACAGTTCAAATGATAAATAATACATTAAATACAATTGTTAAATTTAATAATTTCTATTGAGTTTTCTATTTTCTCTGCGTATGAAGTGTTTCTAAAGTTCTGCCATTGAGTTATGCAACATTGTGTACAAATAGCGAAAATTTTTGATTGTAGCACAAAGATGTGACAACCGACGCACGCCGCTACTATACTTTTTTTAAAGTGGCCGATGAAGTTAGAGCAATATTACACTTCCTGTCTTATATATATATATATATATATATATATATATATATATATATATATATATATATTTTAATTCGCTAACATCCTCCTCAACGGGTATAGCTGGCACGTACTTCAAGTGTATATTTCAGAGCCTCTTTGCACTTTGGCCCGAAAGCAATTCAAGATCTTATTTCAAAAGTACTTGTCTCCAAAAAAATATTTTTTCAGGAGGGAAAAGTGTTTACAGTTAGCCTTACAGTTTAAGGTAGGATTAAAAGTTTTCGGGTACAGTTCAACATAGGAGAAACACATTTTTCAGCAAATATTTCGTAGCATTATGGGGTAGGGTCTTAAGAGTATATAAATATGTAAAACTAACGAATGAGTCGAAATCTTTAAAAAGTTGCAAATTGACAAAGTATTGAGTTACGCAAAGTTTCACCTCGGTCTGACAAGATTAGACATGTATCTTCACTCCTAATTTTTTAGTGACATTTTCCTTAAAAATCGAGTTTTTTCGCATTACAATCTTCTATTTATTATTGATTTATCATCAGATAGTTCAAGCAATATGCTTTTTAATGATATGTTTGCAACAAAAATTAAAAAATGGGATTTGATAGAGTGAATAAAAATTGACATACGATTCAATTATTTATTTCAATCAAACCATAATTGATATAAACGTTCTAGGAACAGAATCTTTCTTAGTTATATAGAGAACTGATTTGGCTCTAACTTTCATTCGGACAACTCGTTTAATAAACGTGCCGATCAAAAGATATAATAACTTTTCATGGATGACACCGTAAATCGTCCCCCTTCAGATAAGTGGAGGACGAGTCAAGGAAATAAATCTATCGGCTGACACCTCAGATCTGTGCAAGATTCACAGATAGTAGGTCCAATTTACGTGTCTGCAAACAGAAATTTGGAAAGAAAAAATAGATGTCAAAAATAGATTTGAAAATTCACATTTACATGGTGTTTATGGATGGAATTGCCCTGAATTAAGAAAATGTAAAGATTGGCGGTTTTGGTATTTTGTGGTGATGTAGAGTAGTTTACAGGAGTTTCTTTGGTTGGAAAATAACAAGCAATTTATTGAAATCAAATCTGTTTTTTCTGAAGTGAAAATATGGGGGGGGGGCGCAATAGCAAAAACAAATTCAATGCATTTTCACACAACTGTTGTCAATACTGTTTTTTTAGAGGGACCTGTGTTTCATTAAAAATAAATATTTGAAAAAGAACCTTTAGAACAAGTAGGTTTTAATGTTATCTGCTTGAGTAAACAATTTTGCGAATTCCATTCTTAAACAAATTGACAACTATTATGGGTTCTCGTCAAATACATTTTGGAAGTCGTTTTCTTGCAACTACCCGAATCTTTAATTGTGTAGCTACCTCTTCGGTCATTCTATCGGTTCTTATTACTGTATTTGTCTTTCTACACCACTGTCGTGCAGTGCTGTACACATTTATTGTCTGCACGTTCTCAAATTTTTGAATTCTGGATCACTTTTATGTTTTCTGTGACATAATTGATGTTTATTATGTAGTCACTATAAAAATATTTAAATTAGTATATATTCATTCATATTTTCATCTAAACTGGTAATGACTTTCTAGGAACTGCTAAGAAAATCACATACCGTTCTAATTAGTTGCAATTGCAATGGTCTCAACATTGTCATCCATTTTTACTTCAAGTGATCGTAAATCAAATAGGTCGAACGAAAAGTGTCGAATTTTCTCTTACCTAAGAAGTTCATTACAATCGCGCTCAAACATATATAATGTTCCACTATGTGTTGTCTTCTTCAATATGAACAGTTTCATATTGATATGTAAACTTAATAATGTTTTATAATTTGAAGTCAATTTTCTCCTTCATTTTACTTACCTATCAGCGGAGGGATCTCATTCTGTCATTTCATCATTTCACAAACAAAAAGTTCGTTTTATATTTTGCCGAAAACCACTTGTTATTATTTATGTGCTTACATGTAATACAGGACAATCATTCACAAATTTATTGAAAATTATATTCAATAAACAAAACTCAAATGTGGCATGTAGATATTTATGTGATACACACAATTATAAACAAAATCCTATATAATGCTTAGCGATGTCTTACAACAAAATTGATTATCCAAACTTCCCATGTCACTTACTGTCTGAAGATGTATTTTATAATTTCTTAATATATTATTTTAATAAATTACAACAATCATGAAAATATATTACCATTTTCACTGGAAGTTTGTGGTGTAAATATATTTTCACTCTCACGTTATTTTAAATATTATCTGATGAGTTTTGTTTGACCACAAAATGTATCCGCATTCGGGACAAAAAATCACAAACATAAATATCACAAATATGTTTCTGCTTTGCTTAGGATCTGAAAACATGTCTAAGCATCAGGAGTCGCAATATGAAAATATAACTCCTAATGTAACGTATTTATCTCCCACTGTTACAACACAATTTTGTTTATTTTTTCGTTCTGGTTACTTCGAGTACGTCTAGACTAGCTTTAATTTTATATATCATAATTATTCATGAGATTAAAGATCAGTGTTATCCGCATGTTCTTTTATTACTAGAATTTTAGCCCTACACTGCATATACAGGAGCAACTAAACAAACAACCATTGCGAAAGCATAATACTAAACAAAGAGACTTCTCTCCGGAGCGGTTACTGAGCTCCATGTACACCAAACATTCTATATATGACGTAGAAGATTGTAACATTTATTCTGAGACACCTATAGATGAACTAGTCATTAGCATACAAACAATATTAAATCATACTGCACTGATA
Organism: Gryllus bimaculatus; assembly: GCA_017312745.1. Lineage (NCBI taxonomy): Eukaryota > Metazoa > Arthropoda > Insecta > Orthoptera > Gryllidae > Gryllus > Gryllus bimaculatus. The sequence continues at coordinate 1,039,341 of BOPP01000229.1, read as the reverse complement.
TAACATGAATACATAAATGTACTATATCATTCAGTATTTTTTTAAGTTCAATTTAGAACTATAAAACGCTTTAAATTTGCATCTCGCTCTTCTTCCAAACATCACATGATTTGAACATTTGCTTTTGACATTCTTAGCATCATTTCACCATACGTCAAACCTAATTGTAATAGAAATTTATTCACAACTTCACATTCTATATTTTTATTAACTTTACCAAGCAATAAACCTTTCAACACTCTAAGGAATGGACTCTTGGGCCGTTGAAGGTAAATCTCACCCCCTAAAGGTTCGATTTGCAAAATATTATTTTTCTACATCGGTTCAACATTACCTTCGTGCGAAGTGGTTCTATGACCGAATTGAGACATTCCACATGGACAGATAAACTTGCTTTGTTCGTTTATGAACGAGATCTCCTTCAGAAGACGATCACAGCTGACTGGAAAGAGCAGCGTCTGCGTCACTATTGCTGGCGTTTGACAACATATTACAGCCTTCTTCAAGCATATGCAGCAGCATCACTCGTCCAACTGCGGAAGCCTACACAACCATGCCTTTGTAAAATCTCCGATTCAGTTTTCCAAAATTATTTCACGGCATTTTAGAAGAAATTGATAAAAACGATTGCTAATACATTTGAAACACTACGGGTGTAAAAGGACATCCCTGTCAGACGCACTGCAGGGACTAATCTACCTTTGCCAGTGGGAGTATATTTAATATTTTCTGATACATCCCATGTAGCATAAACGGAAAGATAGTAAGACGAATCACTGGAGAAGTCAAATGCTGTGTGATCACAACCGCTCGACAGAATCAGACTCCCGAACTACTCTTCGACCGAACACGCACCCACTTTGACCGTACAATTAACGACGTCGAGTATTCGAGCCTGTTCAAAACAATTGTTCATAATAAACACAATCTAAGTCAAATTACCACACGTAACCTTCTGGAAACACTTTCCATTTACGAGTCTTATTACCAGTAGGACATATTACCCTTATTTCAACAAATCCTCGTTTAGTCAGCGGTCGCACTAACGGGATTTGCACATCACCAGACACCGCCACTTACAATACTCCTTATCCTCGAAGGCGCAGCCGTCAAGCGGGGCGCAGGCGGCGGTTGCAGGGGCCGCAGCAACAGCTGCAGCTGTGGCAGCTGCGGCGGCGCCGGCTTATCCGCGGACGTATTCCTTCCCGCACGAGACGTGCGCGAATGCGCGCATCTCCCGGCGATGACGGGCGGCGACCGTCTCGTGTCTCGAGGAGCGGTGGATGGAAAGTGGTGGTCGAAGGGCGGGGGAATGGATGGGGGATGGCAGGAAGTAAAGAGGCGGAGCGAGTAACGGTGTGTGGCGGTGGAGTGGTTAGAAAGGTAGTGTGGTTGGATGAGGTGGTACGCTAAGGGAGGCGAGGGATGACGGGGGTAGTGAAGGTCGGTGGAGTGGACGGAGGGAGGGGAAGATGGAGTCCAAGGTAGAAGGGGGCAGCGGAGTTTTAACACTGAAGAGGGACGGTAAGGGCAATGGAGGAGGAGCCGAGGGGGGCGTGAGAAGGGGGACGGGGCCGGTAGGGGAGAGGGGAAGCAACGTGGATACGTACGGTGGTCGTGGGGGGCGTGGCGCGGTGGTACTTTGGTTTGGAAGGGGGCGAAGACGGGGCCGACGGTCAGGGGATCGTGGTGGGGTTGGGAGAGTACTGAGGAAGTTGCGAGAAAAGGAGTCGGGCAGACAGCGGAGCAGAAGGGCCCGTGACGAGGAGCAGGCATGGCGAGGGTAGAGGCAGCTCGTGTGGTGGAGAGGGGATGCGGGTTAAGGAGGGTTACGTGTTTGAGGACGGCAAAAAGCTCCGGTGGGGGAAAAAAGCAGGGAGGGTTACCGGGGAAACGGTAGAAGGGTAAGGGAGGTGGAGTAGGGGTGAGGGTCGCATGGCGGACGGGCGAAGCCCCTCTCGCCGCGGCAATTTGTTGTTAAGCGAGCGCAGGCTCGCCGGCCGGTGCGGGCAAGTCTCACTGCTAAACGGAGCGTTGTGGCGCGTAGGCTGGATCCCTTGTCGCCATTTGGAGCGCATTTCCTGCGGGCGTACGCGCGGTCCACCCCCCCTCTGCCGGCCTCCGCCCGCACCCCTGCGTGCCCGATGACGACACTGTTCATTTCTTCCGTGAAGCCCCGTCTGATCGTCGCGCCCGGCGGAAGGTCCGCGCGGAGCCGCGCCCCCCACTCATGACCCAGCACGCAGAGGCCGATGGAGGCCTGCGCCGAACTCACCGAGAGCAGGGTCTCTCCTGAAGACCGTAGCGAGAGCGCAACAAGGAAGAAGCTGAAGCGAAACAAAGGAAATGAGCCATGTGGCGGCGTAGGCTACGCGAGGGCCAGGCGACTGTGGGAGAGAGCAATGGTGAGAGTCATCAAAGGAGGGGAATGGAGAAATTTATGTAGACAACAATGTTTAAGTTTTGGTGATTAATCAAAATGAATTGAGAATATGGAAAAAGCAGTAGGATACCAGGATAAAGATAATCTAGGATTGACATACTCTTAAATTTACTCAAATAAAGGAACATGTGGCAAAGATTTGAACATGAGGAAAAATTAAGCAAGCAGTAAGTGAAAAGCAAAATAATGAGTGAAATCATATGGTAAAGGAGAACGGAACAAGAACCACAAAGTACGGGTGTAATTAGTGGCGTGAGCATATAGTCACAGTAATACATTATCTAACAGAACTACGGGTGAATACATGATATAACTGAAAAAAGTGAATCCGACGAGTTTACCAGTGCTCACTCAAAAGCAAGGAATCATAGAAAAAGATTGAAGAAAGGCGTGAAAGAAATGCTGGCGAGTCCGAAGCTTATAGTGTGCTGAGAGAGTATCATGCAAAGAATGGGAGGTGCCGAATCAGGACAGAGGAAGACAATTGCACAAGAAAAGACCAGGGGAGTGGACAGTGGAGGCAGTGAGGCCCAACGCATTCCCGACGCACGCTTCACCGTAGCGGGCGCGTTTCGTCTACGCCAACCGCGCATTGTCTGTCTCGTGCGAATATCACTCAGTCTGCGTCGCACGACGATATCGAGCGCGTTTTTGCGGTAGCGCCGCGTTGGACGGTGCCCCCCTCCATGCGTCCCTCGCACCGTCCTCGCTCGACCGTTCCACATCCTCCCCCCGCCCGCCCTCGTCGTGCGTCCTCGTCGCACGGCCCCCGCCTCCGCAGAACAAACATGGAAGTAAGGGCCCGGGAGGCGCGGTTTGGACCCCGCTCGCCGGCGATAATGATTAAAACCATGCCCTCCTACAATCAGCGCTAAGCTATGCAGGCCAGATGCGTCCTTTTCGCAGGCATCCGCTGGCCTCCCCTGCCCCACGCTCCCCTCCCGCCCGCCGCTTCTCCTAACAATAAGGGCAGGGGTCCCGTGCCGGCGGGGCGCCCTTTCGGCAGGCCACCGCCCCCGCAAAGAGGCACGGCGCGGGCCGCCTTTTTAATCCCTTGCTTTTTAACGACAGTCGAAGCGTCGTTTAATATTCCATCGGCCGCGCAGCTGCGCATTCTGTTTGACGCTCGCGCCTCGCCTCTGCGAGCAAACAACGTCCCTCGGCCCCTATCAGAGGACGCCCGCCGCACACCAACGCCAGCCCGGTGGCCTGCTCATGCGATGAGAGGGGTTTGCGCGTGGGGTTGGTAAAGGAATAGGGGTTAGAGGTCGTTAGAGGCGCCCGTAACACATTGTTGCCAAGTAGAAAATCTTGGTTAATGGTTTCAAATTGTAATTAATGAATTTTGAGGAAATTTCTGTGTAACAATCTCTATTTTAAACTTTAAGTACGGACTAGTATAAAACAAACTCTACTTTTAGAGACATACTGTGAATCATTTAGCACTAACATTCAGCGAATTATTAATATAACGGGTATATTACATCAGCATGTTCTATAAATTGAAGTGAATGGCATATTTTGCTTAATTTGGCGAGAAAAGCTTCGTACAGCACTTAATCAACAATTTCTCACATACCTGACGTTTTAAAATCTTAAGAATCATATAAGTATATATTCTGCCAAGTATCAGCGCAGGAAATGACACTAGATTTTCCCAATACAAAGGAAGAAAATTCAATTTTGTGAATTCATAAAAATGGAATGCGATTAGTATTGAATCGGAGCGCGAAAAACTTTAAAAAAATGTCTCCAACTATTTTTTAAAAACGATCTTAACTTTCTTTCAAAACTTGAGAGTAAAATTTTAATTAATTATAAACTTATATACTTTAGTTGCTTGCAGAGGGAACAGCTCATCTTCAATGATATCAGTAACTATTTTACCGGCAAAGGTGAAATATACTTCCAGGCTTTGGACTACATTACTACAGTAATTTAGAGGCCTGAATTATAGTTCTAAAGCTTCTGTGCCTGAGTATGTGTATGTATTGTAAATATGTTTTATATAAGACAATCGTATAATCGTGACACAACGTTGATGAATCCCATTATTTTTATTTATTTTTTTACGTCAAAAACAGTAAAACACTATGTGACGTGCAATGGGGAGGAGTTAATTTGAAGTTCTATTTATGTTCAGAAGCAAAACAGCAGGGCTTCAGCATTTGCTCAAGGATCAGGCAAACTGGACGAAAACCTGATCGAGATGAGGGTCATTGACGCAGAAGCTGAAGTGCAATACTTGTTACAAGATCTTTAGAATTATACAATCTAAAGGGTAAATAATACACTAAATGTCGTTGTTAAAACTAATATTACTTTCCTATTGGATGCTTAATATAGTCTCTAATTGTATAGAAACAGTTGTGCAGCAGAAAAGATTTTACTAGGGACTTAAACTTTTGTATCGAATTTATTCGTTTAATGTCATCCGGAAAGGAGTAGTAATATAATGTACATGTATTATATGTGATTTTTTTGTAGTGAGCTGTTGATACTGTTAGCTGATGAATATGATTACTACGTCGAGTATTGTAGTTATAGAGAACGGCGTTTGCTGAAAATATATTTCCGCCGGGTACCATAGTACGATATTTTTGCAAAAACCAATGATTCATATATTAAGAGGCAAGGTAATGGTAAAATACCTAGATTAATAAAAAAAGGCTTACAAGAATCAGGTGGGTAGTATTTACTTATTATCCGTACAATTCTTTCTGTAATCTATAATTCTGTAAGCAATAAAATGTATTTCCCTAGAATAGTATGCCATATCTCAGGTAGGAATGAACAATCGCGATGTATACACAACGGACTGTATGGAGGCTGACTGAATTTGAAAGAATTCATTTAAATGGACGTTCCATTTAAGGTTTGAATGATTTGAAAGACCTAACCATTTTGTTACCTGAACATCAGTCAAAGGCACATCGTTTATTTTCAATGGAGTAGAGGGCTGTTTATTTGATATCGAAAACTGTATTGAAACAATTTTCATTTCATTTACTATTAATTTATTACGAAACCAATTTGAAATATCTGATATTGTACTATTTACGGTTTCTTTATTGCAAAGAATATTCGTCTCATCAGCAAACAGAATTTTTCTTCCGTTTTTAATCGTCGAGGGCATATCGTTTACGTACAGTAGGATAAGAATTGAGCCAAAAAGCTGTCCCTGCAGGACTCCAAATGCACTTGGCAAAGAATTGAAAACGTGTGTACATAATGTTTCATTATACCAGTAAGGCATTTCTACTCTTTACTATCGTTGTTTAAGGTACATACATAACCAATCTAGAGCAATACCACGAATAAAAGATAAAATAAATAAAATAAATTGTAAATAAATGATACAAGAGATATGATAAATAATAAAATAAATGATAAAAGAGAAAAACGAATTCATACCCACAGAAACCCATATACTTGAATTTTACGTATTTTATTACAAACAGATAAAAAAATACTCAATAAACTCTCTTCACCATCTAGTCTAGACAACAACTCTCAGATTACATAAACACATTGCTGCATAAACAAAGATTCCGAATCAACTTTCAATTGTACAAAATATGAATAGTAATACTCATGACTTTCTTAGTGCAATTAGAGTATATATTCTGGTTCTTTACAAATGATATCCAAAAAATACGAATAAATAATTTATATTGCTCGAGTCTCGGTTGAACGTCTTACTGGTTTTAAAAAAATAAAAAAAAACAACTGCATAGGTCATCACCGATGGTATCAATTCTGGTACTTTGCAGAATGATATGGAACACAGAAAAGAGATAATAAATATATTGCCAAACCGTGGGTTAAATGTACTATGCACAAAACTAAATGTACATTCACACTTGAGAAATTTCATCCAACTCAAGTTTTAAAATATACACTATAGTTGACGGAACTAAAGTTAAAAGAGATATTTCGACTTATTGTTCGCAAACCTCAAAACACAATTCAATGTATTTACTGTGTGGTTTCAAAACAAAATCATATTTTACGAAGTATTTAGCAAAGCAATTCAACATCTAAATTTACACAAACTATTTATAAGCAGTCCTGAATTACAAACATTTAAATCAACATTCGTGAAATGATTTGATTCTTAAGTTACCGGATACTTTCGTACTTCATTGTTATCTCTGAGAAGCATCATCTGATATTCAATCACAAATATAAATAACATTAACCAAATTGTCTGAAATGGTCTCTCCATTCAGTTTGTAGTTCAAATTTCTAAATAAAATACAAGTAATAATTAAATATTTGTTTTATCCTGCCATTATCTTAAGCTATACCAGTATATCTCCAAGCAAATCCATTTCGCGATTTACGTCGAACATGCTTATAAAAGAAATGTGTGAAAGAAAATAGGTGTACAATTAGTATTATGTTATGGTCTTATCACTCAAATACAGTATCCGCACACACACCAGCGGGATCATCAAGCGTTATAAACTTTCCGTCGCCAGGCTGATTCCTGTTTATCACAAAGTATCCTCTATTCCTCGTCGGCATTACGTATTTCACTTACCTTAACCATTTCGTGTTGGCTAATGTCAACTATATCGGGCTAAAGTTCGAAATAGGCTTAGTATCTCTATCTTGCAGGTACTTGCTACTTGAGACTTTTCCACCCATTTTGATAATTTTATCATTCTCTGGCTAATTTGCGAATTTACCATATTTTCCACTTAAACCGGAATATAAACATATTTAAATAAATTGATTACTTCCGCTCTTTGTTTCATCTAATCTGTAGAATATTAATAATAATTACATTATAATTTACATTCAGTCGAATATAATTATTTATACATTAATACTTTATATGCCATGAAATTAAAAAATTGAAATATATAATTATACTCCTGAATTAGTGTAGTCATACATACTATCTTAGTATTACTATACCAAAGAATTGACTTAATAAGTGTCCTTGAAATATATTCTAAAGTATAGATTACGACACAGTCTTAATTAGAACGTTTGTAACAAAAGGCACATAAAAAGTTGTACAATATTAGCCTAGAACCTCTTTTACCCATGCTTCATTGCAAAGTTATCGATTTTTTAAGGATAACGAACATGAGGCATTCAAGCGACGAGTTCATAAACTCGTATTGCTCTCCGCCACATAACAATGTTTTTGAGAAATGTCACGTTTTTACGACGTCTGCGGACAGTAATTTTCCGCCACCGTCGTCAGGAAAAAGCGGTGACACGCGCTTTCAGACCATTCTGTTCCGTTGCGTTGGCTCTGGGGAGCGGAAAAGATAACGATGCCACGACGGGTTATCACTGGGGCGTTTCATTTGTTACTGCACTTGCGTCTTTTATTTCAGAGTATATCCCGCTATCCACTCGTCTCCTCCTTTGCTAAGGGCTCCTCTTTCGCAAAAACCCAACGTTTTGGTCAGATCTCGTAGTATTTTATTATCAAAAATAGAACTTCACAGCATAGAGAGATGCTAAAAACATGGTTATCAGTGAAAACATTGACTGAAAGACTAAAGAATAGTCTAGGAGGACATGACGCGCGTTTTTGTGGCCTATCTGTGCCGGACGCGCTAATCCACAATCCAATTCAACGGAAGCGAATGGCAACGCAACGTTCACCTCGTCACAACTCGTCATAAAAACTGCACATGTCTTAAAACAAAGCAATATGGACATTTATGAACTCAAAGCGTTAATCTTGTTTTTGGGGGCAAAGATTTCCAGTTACAAACAAGCTGTGTCAATATATCTGCAATAAAAGGGATATAAAATTATTTATTTTAATGATTTGCAGAGGGTAATTCAAATATCTAAATTACTAATTTACTTTTCGCTAATAATTTTAAAAAAAGTATAAAACAAAAAAGAAAATGGTTTTAAAAAAATTGAAGGCTGCCACTAATCATGTCTACCGATGGAACTTGTAGAATAATTTGAACTGCAATATTTAGAAAAAATTGTTATTTCGTACACAAAATGCATTTTAGTTACACCATTCATAACTCACGAACCGCAGGACCAACTACAATCATCTCTGATTTGATGAATTCATCTTCGCCGCAAATAAAAAAAATAATTATTAAAATATCGGAAAAAATACGAAAATAGAGCAAAGAACAAAACCTAAAATCCATGTCAAATGCAACCCCAACACTCTGGAGGATGTTTTGCTCGATATCGATAAATACCTCCTAAACGAAGCGTTGTAGAGCATTACAAACTAAAATTTTGCAGTCATAGACGAAAAATAAACGTTTCTCACACCGTAATCTACAGGATGAGATGTTTATGATATGACATTCTATTACATTTTTGCTGGTCCAGTGCTTCTCGATATTACCCCACCTGCTTAGAAACGTGCAAAATTATTATTATTGATTATTGTTATGAATTATTAATTATGAATTATTATATTAAATACTCTGACTTAACAGATTATTTAATATTGAGTTCTGAGAAACACCTGACAAAAGTAACTGTTTGAAGTGTAATGTTTGTTTATGCCATTGGAAATGTATACGCAGTTAATGGCACAATGAGGTACGACCAAAACTTAGAGGCCCTAAAGGATCAATGGTTCCCTCACATAAATCAGTTTTTTGAAGGAAAAAACAATGACTACGCTCCATATCACAACAGGAACGAAAGTTAGAAAACATCTAGACATTGATCAACCTCTGTTCCAATGGGCTACATATAGCTCTGGCATAGCAAATAGCAAATATTCGTTCAATAGTTAAAATATCCTTAAGAAAAGATGGCCATAAAACCAGCTCATAAAACAATTCACTCACATCTCGCAAAAGGACATTCAAATTGAAAGAATTGACGAAAAATGTATTTTCAACACACCTCAAAACAAGTATATTTATTATTAAATGTTTATGAAATATTAGAACCCTCTACACAGACTGTCAATATCTAGTCGCAAATATATTTTGTCTTATTCAATAACTCTAGTCTAATAACACAAGGTAGAGTATGCAACGTACTCAATTCTATACCTAATTTGCGAATATGACAATCAAAACGTCATATCACGTCTCTGTTTTAAATATAGCGTATCTTTATACTTCATCATACCGTAGTTTGCTATTAACTGAATTGCATTTAAATTACACCTGTAAGGTATGTCGAATCAATACACATAAAATCTATTTGAAATAATATATTTGTTCAGTTCATCTACGCCACTTTCATGAGACATCAGCCTTTCGTGTGGTTTTCTTTTACCTTTCATATTCGAAGCTTGCCGTCTTTTTTTTTTCGCGTCTGGTAGTCACACTCAATTACGAGGTCTTAGTGGCCTTGTTCGTAATCAATGGTTTGAACACAAGCCACGTGCACCCATAGATTTTCTACTGCTCATCAGTCACTGAATGGCATTATTTTCGCCTCTTTCCTTATCACAAGTATACAACTGCTGCGGTGGGTAGCAGATTCTGAGTCAATCGATGCCAAGCAGAACTGTACACGCAGCGAATGAAGTTCATGTCCGGATTGGAAAAAATAATGGAAGAAACGATGTGAGACATTGAGTTAGCAGCTTGGCAATCCTTAATGAAAGTTGTTCATGCATTTCTCTGGACAAAGAAAGAAGACATAAAACATTTTTCGTAGAATGGTTGCAAAGCTACAAAAATATATGGTGTAGAATGTCTCTGAAAATTCATTTTATTCACTTCCATCTTCATTTTCTCTGATGAATTTCGTGATATTAGTGATGAACATGGTGAACAGTTTCATCAAGTTATTACTACAATGGAGAAAATATACAAAGGACGTAAGGATCCAACAATAATTACTCTGGTTTCTTGTCAGAGAGTACACAGGAATACAATAGTAAGCGACAAGACGCAAAAGCATTTTGAAGCAATGCAATGGCAATTTCTCTAGATGTTTCAATATTATTGTACAATTTGCGTATTCTATTTTTAACTCGTTCTTACATCATACAAAGCATGCTCATAAAATTGTGTAGTAATATAACCGGAGTGACAATGGAGAAATTAATATACGATTTTTTAAATTTCAAATACCAAATACATTGATATCTTTTGAACCCTGTGTGATAGAAAAATTTTATAATAATTTTCGAAATCAGCGTGATCGTTTTCCTTCAAATTATCTACTTTCATCGTGGAGGTACGAAATTTGCTTTTGTTCCCTGGTGTAATTTAGCCACCTCTCTACACACAAACGTTTAGGGTTAAATAATTGTTATTGCGAAAATACGCAATAAGTTTTGTTTAATATAACGTAAATTGTAAAACAGAGTATTCAGAAAGTCTCAAAATTAATGCTACAAACCGTTATGAGATGTAGGAAAGTCAAAGTTGACCACTTACAGCTAATGAACATGTGGGAGAAAGACTCATATAAAGAAGTTACATATTATATATTTGCTCCGCAATGGTAAAAATAATCGCTTTAGGCCAATTTTATGTTCTAGAAGTTTGTACGGTATATTGTGAGACACGTGTGTAACATACAAGTTTATACTAAATAATACAAAGGAGAATATAATTAGTGGCTTGAAGCAGCAGAAATGCTCCTGAGCAAAGCCGCACAAAATGGTTTTGTAAAACGTAGCCCGCAACTGCTCAAAGTCAACAAATAAAATACACTCATAACAGTGCAATAAGTTAAATATTTTAACAAAAAATATCTTCAAGAATACTGCAATAACGTAGTACCATGAGTACATTTTATCTTTCGCCCAAGATGATGCGCTGCTTAGCTCAGCGATAGAGCTCTCGGTGCCCAGGGGACTTGTCAACAAGGACTCCGTTCGTCGTTCGGTACGACCGGCCGATACACCAATGTCCCGAGAGCGTTCATCTGTGCATCAGGAAATTTTCTTTGGAGCAGACAATATTTCTTTAGGGCACATACGTTCGAATCAAGTCTGAGAGTAAGTGTCGCAAGAGGTTTAATAATAAATTTCCGGGCGTGAATATTCCACATCGGAAGCGGAATTTTGAAGCTTGTCAAGAGACGCCGTACTCAGGGAACCTTAATTGATAAATAAAAGTGTCCAAAGCGCCATTTCTTTACAGAAAACAAGGTGAACAAAATTCCTGACAGGTTTTCACAATCTCTAAGAAAATGTTTGAGTCGTCCCGCACTATATGCGCTCTATTTAAGAGAAAATAACAGTACTTCCTGGAGTCTTACTTTAAATGTAATCATAATATATTCCGGAATGCAAAGAATGCATTCGAACCGAAGAATACAACTTTCAGCATCTTCTTGGAGATAAGTTGAGGGCCGCATTAGTTTCCGGGTGTCAGCACGGGAGTTGAGTCAATGCCTCGATGGGCGAGTGAGTCGTGGACCGAATCTTCGGTGAACGATAAAATGTACTCTCTGTATAAGCATACATACTATACACATACAGAAAAACAGTTCGTTACATACCATGATTATCAAAAAGCTGATGTAACATATCGCTGTCAGCTGTGACGTAAACAGTGTCGCACTTAATATGAGAATTCAGCCTTTAAGCCAATATGAAATACAGTTTAAAACAATCAAATATTTGCATTTTTCAGTCGAAGTAGATATTGTTTCATTGATGTGGATTTTTCTAGAATTCCTGGGCATCTAAATAAACCACAGACATGTCTCGCATTATAGGAGGCTCATATTTGAATTTCTGCGCAAATTAAAACTTTGTAATGTGAATAATATGTAAAACCTATTCATATATATATATAATGTTCATAATTTTTTATTACATTATTTTCGTGTATACCTATTTAAAACCAGGTAAGCAAATATTAAATATTGTGAAAGAAATCCTTAGTATTTAATGTAAATTTGTGCATTAAATTACTAATTTCAGCTTGAAAGTACGTCGGTGTCAAGCTTCGAAATTAGTTCCCATCTTGTACCTGCAGCAGGACGGCATAATAGCTGTAACTGGTGTTCAGCAACTGTAATAAACGCATCGTATTTATTAGTGTTTTAAAACTCAGTTCATGTGTCATTTTATATCACTTTCCCTTATGTTTCTGACTACCTCCGTATAAACTTTTTTTAATTTAACTGCTGTAACTGAATTCTTGTATAGTAGACAAACGGGCGTAGGAGGCCATTTCTATTACATTTTAACGTGTTTTGTATTATTTAAAACTTGTGGCACCTAGCTGTGGCAGAAGACTTTTCATGTTAACCTATTATTTATCATAGTTGCTTAATAATAAAATTCTAGATGAACTAGTAAAAAATGAATTTACGTGACTGCAATTGTTTTCATATAATTTTTCGTTTGAATTGATAAAATTATATTTATAATAATAGAAAAAGTTCATTTTTTAACACTAAGTGTTAACACTAAGTTAACACACTTATAAAACCACTAAAATGTAGAAAATCGTGTGGGTCAATTTTCTTCAACACTCCTACAATTTCATTTTTGATGCTACTGATATACGATTTTTTCTGGCGCAAAATCGTTACATTTTGCTAAATCATTACAATACTGTCTCTTCAATGCATAAGAACGAAGTAGGTAGATCGTAAAATTCCAATATATGTGTTTTTTTATTGATGCGACTCTGCACCTCAACTATTAAATGGCCCGGTGAAGTAAATGATAGAGTGCTGAACGCAGAAATGCATGTTTTAGAGTAGAATTTCTGGCTCGGGGAAAGATTTTACGGAGTGGGGACATTTGCACACAGATCTGGTGAGTGAATAAGGCAATCCCTACGATACACAACGCGCGTTGGCCATGAAAACTTATTAAAAAATCGATAAATAATGTGCGAATTTGTCGTTAGTTCATCTAGTATTATTATATAAGTAAAAGTTACAAATAATACAGAAAAAATGCTCTAGTAGCATCCCTGAATTTTTTCTGGGTGATTATTTCATTATATGAAAATTATATTTAAAATCAGTTATTTAAGGAAATACAGTTATAGAAGTAGTTTAAACAATTTGTCGTGCATGGGAGACAGAAATTTTGTGAAACGTGGGGTCCTCGTATATATTGGGTTGATGCATAAGTCCATGGGGATTATTAATAAGTTTTTTATATTTACAAGATGCACATTAGAAATACATTAATCACCAGTAATATGTTCTCCTTTTTCTACAATTATTTGCCAACGATGGTATAGTTTTTTTTTGCTTGTAGAAATCTGATTTTGAGTGGCAGTCGTCAAGACATGTTCGAAGTTTTCATCCGTAATGAAAATTCTTTGAAAGTTGTATGATAGAGAGTGGAAATGGTAAAAATCTGGAGGCATAAGACCAGGTGAATAAGCTGGGTGTGGTTTGTCTTCCCAACCCAACTCCTGGTTATTTTGTTTCCTCCGGTCAGGAGAATGCGGGCAAGCGTTATCGTGCAGTAGCTTCCCTTCATGGTGCCTTATTCTTCGTCGATTCTTGGATTGCGGCTGTAAGAGGCCTCGATTGTTGACAGAAAATATCGACAATGATGTTAACACCTCGAAAAAACAATTTGCAGAATACCGCACCCTCTCTGTCAGATACATAACGTTATCTTTTGTGGATACGCATTGAACTTTGCTCGAGGATTTGGTCTCTTGTTAGAGCTCAGGCATTTCTCCCTCAGTAACGATATTGGATAGGAATTATCGATGTTGTTCTCATTCTAATGGATGACTAAGAAGCAAATATTCCCAAATCTGCATTCGCTGATTTTGCCTTAGAGCATGCGGTGTACCCATACCCCCAATTTCATATACCTTTTTCGTTAAGTAAAAATGTCGCACGGTGACAGAATGATCACAGTTCACCACGTTTTCCAATTCCCGGGAACGGCGATGTGGGTCACAGTGAATAAATGTGTTCGGAAGTTCTTTATCAGAGCCTGAAGGTCTTGCTGGACGTGGAGTATCATTAATGTCAAAACGACCTTCCTTGTATCCATTTCCTTGCCGTGCTCTCTCCAATGACGTTCCCACACACGGTGCTAATATTTTTAGCTGCTTCCTCAGCCTTTGCCTTTGTATTAAACTCAATAAGAAGAGTATTTCGGAAGAGATCCATTTTATTCGTTGAACCTCCATTTCCTATTGTCTACGGCAAGACTGACCATCCGCAACAATGAAAAAATTCAAAACACCTACTCGGTCCCAATAATAAAACAAAAAACAATCAATCGTATATCCCATAGCAACAGGAGCGCTAACACGCTATGGACTTATGCACCAAACCTAATAAATGACGGCGAAAATCTATATTACAGCCAGGGACAACCAGAAGAGGGCAGCTGGAGCAACTGCCCCTGGCCCCGAATTTATTGAGGGCCCGATTTTTTTCATTAAAAAAATAAAAAAAAGTATTCATCTCCAATCCATATTTAACGCCATAAGTTATTTCTGGTGCATGCAGATACGAATTTTGTTTATGAATTGGGAGAGCAGAGAACTGTTTTGTTGGAAGTGAGAGGCCCCCGTGAATCAACGGATTTCTGTGGGCGGCCCTGATTACAGCGCTCGTGCTAGAAGACGTACGTTGAGGAAGGTCTCCCTGGAGAGCACGAAGAACTTGCCGACGTTGATTCGCAGGGTGCGTTGCATCATCATGAGCTGCACGGCCACGGAGAAGGCGCGCGGAATGTCGGCCTGCCAGCAGCCGTACATCGCCATGCGCGCGTGTTCGCTCTGTGAAAACGCCACCCGAGCCATTGCGCGCACTGAGCACATGTGGAGCGAGGTTTTTGTTTATATTTATCTATTGGCTATAAGGACTATTGATCAAATGCGAAAGAATTAAAAAGTAACGTAATATAAACTGGATTGCAAACAATATTTCTTTCAAGAAAACTTAAACTTCGGTTTTAAGAAAACTGTGAAGTTCACACATATTCAAGTCTAATGTACCAACGCTCAGATCGTTAACGTAGTTACACATTCTGGCCACTAGGTTGTTGACCGTGTACGTAGATAATTTTTTTAAGGTCAATTTTCAACATTTTGGTTGTATAACGACTACTGTGATTTTTAAACTGTACGGGGAATTGTAGAAAGAACACTTTAAGACAACACAAACACACACAAATATTCAAGCACGAGGTGGGAGTCGAACCTGCGACCATTACAGCAGAGGAAGCTATGGCCCTTTAGTCTTAAGTCGTTAGTCCCTTAGTCCTAGGTCGTTAGATCGAGGCCGGCAGATAAATAATTACATACAGCAAACTGGTGGTAACTTCTAGGAGGTCTAGTTGGAGCTCAAAACATCAATTGATTCAACAGCGTAGGTCAATCAATTTGGCCGTGAATTACTTTGTAGAAAAATATAACCTAATTATATGATCTCACAGACTTAAAGAGTCGTAATTCCAAAGAAAACTGAAATACTAGTTTGTTTATGATTGTTAGAACAAGCAAGCTCTTTATTTAAATATGTTTTAAATGTACTACGCATTATAATTACACGCCCATCCTACTAAACATAATATGCATCCTGCATAAACTTAACTACGAGTTTGGTACAATTTAATTGTAATCAAAATGTATTCATTCATGCTTCACATTTGGAACACTCGCCCAGCGGTCCATAGTCATTGCAACGCAGAGCTTTCCAAAAATTATTACACAATCCAGCTTATTTTAATAAATAAATAAAACGTATCATAATTTCCAAAATTCAGGCGAGGGTCTGCGGGTCTTCAACAACAGCGACGCTAACAAATTCAGTTGCTCGTCAGTCATTATTCTAAGCGGACGCGGTGTCGCACTGCTCCGCATACTCAGTGTAATTTCTGGTAATTACCAACTTTAACCCTATTTTCAATTGCTTCATGAACATTCATTTCAATCACACGCGTAATGTTGACGGTCCGAATCTTAAGCCAGTTAATATGTGGCATTTTTGATGTTCTTTTCAATTCTTGACGCGGTGTGGAGTGTTTTGAACTTTGGTGTGACTATGCTAATTACAGACTAAGAGTACTATGCATCAATTGCGGATTTGTTTGGATGTCATATGGTATGCCCATAATGATTAATGATTAACTCATTCACATATTTTAAGTGAAATCAGTGAATCCGGTGCCATGCCATTTTGAACTTAACTTTATTGAACAAGCTATGCTAATTAATATATTACTTTCTGCCACCAATACAACCGCCTTATGTCAAGTGTTCCGTATTTGCGGATATAAACTACTGATCGTGACATCTTGTTACGTGCCGCGTCAGAATCCTATTGCCAGACATGTCACATAGTGTCGGTGTGATTCTAATCCCGGTTCCTGCTGCGTGGCTTCCACGCGCAGCGTGATGACCCAGCACGCTGACTCCGCGACCTCCAACGATGTGTGACGTTACTGCCGCGAGGCAGCGACCGCCACAGCTTGTCACGATATGCGCCAATATATCCTATGGTATGTTATATGTCTTATTTTCAGGATAAGTGAAACTGATTGTCCTACGTTCTCGTCTCAGTACAAGTTCGTTTCGATAAAAGTGAACTATGTCTAATCTGCCATCAAAAGTGAAGCTCATTAACTTCTTTAGTCAATTTAATTTATCACTATCCACAATGACCATAACCAAACAGGGCACTTAAAGTAATGCTCATTTAGTTTTAACTATATGTAATTTTGTAATTATTGAAATGTATTCGTATTGATTTGCCTAATAATGGCAACAAACTTCCTGAATATAACCAATTGCAGCTACAAGGAGTGTACGTTCGCATCGTAAGCGTTGCTGGTCCTTCGAGTTTGCTACCAACAAAACAGGTGTGTTAGAAGCGGTTGGGTTCACAGGTCAGTCCAAAGCTAAATTTACAGTACCTCCTTCCAATGATTTTAGAAATTGTGTATTGTTTCTAAACGATTTATATGAATTTCAAAAAAAAACACAGTGACCACAGAGTAGAAGCTAAAAATGTATTGTCAAAATATATTAAAAAGTGTATGGAACATTTGGGGGGGAGGTTTAATTTTCACAACATTCCTACATGCCGTCGTTTTTTCGGTTTAGGCCACATTAATTTTATCTCATTATCCCTCTACGTTCAAGAATTTATTTACGTCGATGACCTTGCACCCTCCCCTAACTTAAATCATACTCTCACAAAACATCTCCCTACCTTCCAAAACTTTGCTAATATGGGTAAACAAAACGCCATCCAAATTAACAAAATGTCACCATATCATCTCCTAGAATGACATCATCATATACAGCATGAAATCATATACCTCGGCGTCACCTTTAGTAAAAATTAAACGTACCGGTCACCTATATACAAACAACCCTTGAAGCGCACTGACTGGAAAACGTTCTATACCCGTTCTAACCAACAAATACATAACCAATAAATAGAAAATCCTCCCACAATTAGAACACATCATTATTCTCAAAAGTCGCATCATTGCTAGGTCAACTACAGCCCTTAAAATGTTATTGCCTCTAACCTGCCAAAAAATAGTTCTAAAAATCGGTTTGCCACTCATATACACTGAATTCAATTATATTTGTACACTACGATACCGCACATTAACTCCATCAACATTTTCTCAATAACTGAAATTCAGAACGTCCCAACTGACTCATCCCTTCAAAATGTTCTACTTCCTTGTACAACTATCCTTAAGAGAAACCCACGCTGTTGTTCATTCAAAGACATTTACAAGGTGATCTGAAATTCCCCCATCTCCACCTAAGCCACAGCATAAACAGTAAAATGCAGGCAGATGAGCTAGACATACAATTTCACAAATTAATCTTTTTTCAGATAAAAGACTAACACCCAACAACAAACGATCCAAACAAAGTTCACGACAAAAACATTCTTCGGATGTGAATTAAGAGGACTGAAAGAAAATGACCAATAAAACCTGAAAAGAGCAGCGATCATTATACCATGAAGTGTAACGAAAAACCTCGATCTTGACCTATGAACCATCTTTTAAAAAACAACCTATCAACCTATGCAAACGCTCAATTCTACACTCTTAAAAAAGTTTCTAAGCACCTATCCGTGCACTCATGGTTGGCAGATGCTTCGTTCAAACATCCGCAGTTAGATGACAGTAAACCCGCCGAATTCCGGCCAATAAAAAAATCTACTTCTCAAACGAGAAATTTGAATTTGCATTAAAATAACGTATTTGGATGATTTTCTTAGATTAGTGACTCTACGAAATGCTTGATTTACATTTTCTTGTTTGCGAACATTTTAATCAATAATTTAAGTAAAAAGTTATACTTTTTGTAATAAGTTAAATTTTAATATTTAAAAATTAGTTATGACTATTCTTATGATTACAGCAGATGGGAGGAATACTTTAAGGGATAAATAATTTCCCATTTTCACTCTCCTTGCTCCTCACAAATATCAGCGCTTAAAAAGATACCACAGAAATGTTTACATTTAAAAACTTGTTCCCAATGGTTCAACGCGAAATGCTGGCAAGTGACACAGTACTTCCAAAAGATGACTAATTTTAAATGGCGTGCCCAAAAATTAACTGCAAGTACTGCCAATGTGATACATTTACATTCTAACGAGAATAACGCTATGACGTTTAGATCACACCCAATACTACAGGTATAAAAACTAACATTACTTACTTCTCAAAGTAAATTTAAACGCATTAACAAATGATTATTGAAAAATCATGCATAAAGTAAAAAACTAAAAAAATTGAACTCACTGTCACAGTCATTGTGGTTGTTTTTTTTTTTTGAAAATCTCCTAGTAATTCACTAACCCGCCCAAAACCGTACATGTTTTAAGCATTGGGTGGTATCACGCAAAGTCAGTTTCTGTCCCGCGAGAGAGCCGTTTTCCAGCCCGAATAGCGGAATTCCGCCCAATCTGGCAACCCTGCATTTACTCAACAAAATAATCCGCTTTTCGGCATAGACATCCATATAAATGCCGACCCGAAACTCCTTTAAACTAAATAACACTATCTTTCTTTGCCCTCAATAAAATAACCTGTTTTCATTAACTCCCAACCACTTAAGGCTATAAACAAAAAATTCCTTTTCTCGCCAATGCCACACAACCATTTACCCCACAGAAACGCAATCCGACAACTCTTTCTCAACAAAATAACCCATGTTTCTCCCATTAACCCTAATAAATCTTAAATAAGACATCTCCCTAGCACCTATACACACCCTCGGTCCCCACCACTGTATAAAGGAATCGGGCCCAAGAAGCCAACTAAACACAGATGTCATTCTACTTAAATAATTTATTAAGGAATAGGCATTCGACAAGAATCATCCCAAGGAGAAGTTGGACTACGAAAGTCGCAGTACTTTGGCCGATATTTTGTCCAATGCGTCTCGGCCGGGGCTTTTTCAGGACAGTCAAGAATTTACTAACTTCGACCGCGGACGCCTACGTTTTCATTTCAATTTGAATATATCAGCAATAAAATACAATTTCAAATTAAAGAGAACTCGTTCACTTATTACAAAATGGCCATAAAAACCTTGTGGAACTACAACACAACGAGTGGGTCGGTTCTCGTATTACTAGTAAAGGTGACGTATTGTAATGTCTTACTAACACATCAGCCATCACTTTAAAAACTTCTAATTAAAGTGTTACAGGCTCGGAGTTAAAAAAATACTAATTTTCATAAGCGTATATGTCTATCTTAGAACAAAATTATTTAAAAAAATAAGTACTCATTTTCGATAAAAATTTCACAATAAACGCTCTTAGTATGTTAAGCACCTCAAAAATTAAAATATCCATTTTTCGGGGGCCGGATCTACAGATCGGAGCGGATCTGATTCTAGAATGAAATGTTCGTTGAGGCTTTGCGTTTTGACTTGGAGGCAATTTCTCATGAGATGAGGATGAGATATGTCCCTGTAGGTAGGTGTTCTTTCTTCCATTAAAGCAAGTGGTTGGTATGGACCCCCCTGCTGGTCTATAGAATTTTAAAACCGATAATTACGATCAAAGAGTCTAATAGGGGTCTATAGCCGAATATGGTCGGCGACTGATTGGTACAATCAACATCTCGTCGATTACAAAAATATTAAATTAACTTAACAATTAAATTGTTTTCCGTTAGCGAACAACAAAACAAAGATAAATTTCAAATCCGCTTCTCTTCTTTTGTATCTTTTGTTTATCTTTAGCATCAGGGACTGGTGCACCCGGTGTATGGGGTACCGCGGTACCCCAAAGTAGCTGCCCTTAATACGGATGGATTATCAAGGCTGTACTTCAAGAACATTTTCCCCAATCCAGCAGTCCAACTATTATATTGTCTGCTGATTAAATTTAAAACTCTTAATTTTACATTTATTGCAGTTAGAGGTCCCCATTTTGACTTTATTCATCCGTGAATCCAAGAACCTAAATACGCAATTGCTTAAAGTGTATAGAAAACTCAACAAAAGATAACTGTGAATTCACAACAATATTTTTTCGCCGAAGTAAATACTCCTCGTAATTAGCACTAGAGAAATGTTTTGGTCAGTTAAAAAACAAACTCTCAAAATTTTGTAACGATTACTCAAAAACGAAGATTAGAAACTCAGCTACTCAGAAGCGAAAGCGTATTCGATTACTGAAAATCTCGATATTTTCGAACATACTGAAGTACGAAATTGGTATCTTTAATATATTTTCGTTCAATTTTTTGTGTTCAGATTATGTATGATATATGATTATGTACACAGTATGGCGTTGTCGATGAAGCCGACAACTCTTATAAAAGGGGTTGAGAATCGGCAAAGGGGCGAACTAAAAAGGTTGAGAATCCCTGCACCAAAGCATCAGCTATGGAATGCATGTGATAATAAATAACACCCGAATGTTTATTGTTATTGAGCTCGGATCAGGTGTCAGTTCCTGAAGGGCACAATTGGTGAACGGGTAAACCGTCTGTAGACATTTTATGAAAGAAAATAACCCAAACAAATTGCTTCATTTTCTGGAGGTTTTGAGAAGTATTTCTAATGGCCTTTCCATAATTTGCAGGTAACTAATAAATTTGTCACAACGCTCGCCGTAAATTTTCCAACCACAAAAGTATTTTTTCGATGACTTTTAATTTTCACAGTCTTCTCCCCATCCTTTTTGGACATGGCCAATATATTGAATTTTCTTTATACCCAGCCCAAAATAAGGCTTTGCTTCCATTACAGATCTGTAAGCCTTTAAAATCTGCCTCGCCAAAAAATCCAATTAAACCTATTCTTCTACAGACCTGCCAAACATTTTAACTACTGCTTGAGCTTCCATGCCTCTACTGGTGACGTCATAATTTGTCGCAATTGTAGCCACTCACTGTTATAGTTTTTTACTTCAAACAGTACTTAGTAAAGATTTCAAGGAGTAACATTTTCCATTGTCAAGACACTGCACGATAAGTCAGTATTGCCTGGAGATGGATTAGCACAAGCGGTTTCTCTTCACTAACCTCTTTCTAAATGTACTCTTTCTCTTGGTGTTTTTTCTAACAAAAAGGATATACTTAACTAGAAAACCGAAATTCAAATCTCACGAACAGAACGTGTAGATTTAAACAAACGAATAAATGCATGTGAACAAGACTTCAAGAATAAAATAGTAACAAATATGACAGCGCTGCCAACGTCAAGAACAGAATCTACATCACAGTCTACGTCACATCTAGGTAATAAAGTTTACCGAATAAAACATTTTCGCCCATATTTTCTGGCAAAGTTACGCACAATATACTCCAATTTTCAAAAAATTGTACAGGACCTTTTCAAAATCTATCTTTAAAGAACAGATTGCATTAAGGGAAATATTCCTCATTCTCATAATTGTAGTTGTAGGAAGACGCCGAAAAAATTTCGAACTTCTTCAATTAATGAAAACTTAAATTTTTCAACGAACATGAGACCTGCACCATTCTGCTAAACGTTCTTCACACTATTCAGCAACAAAATTTAATTAAAAAAGATGAAACCAGTTTTTTGAAAATTCGGAAAATGTCCCAGGCCTTTCATGTAAAGTACCCCCAAAAATTAAAATATCGGCAACGAATTCAGTGGGCCGTGACATCTACCAGATCAACAGGAAGATCAATTTTGGAGAAAATCGGTTAAACAGTTTAGCCGCTAGCATTGTACACGGACGGAAAGACGGACGGTCGGACAGACGGACAGACGGAGAGACGGACAGACGGACAGACGGACAGACGGACAGACGGACAGACGGGAGACGGAAGACGACAGTTACGACAGACGGACCGACGGACAGGCGGAACAGGCCGGACAGGCGGGACAGGCCGGACAGACGGACAGACGGACAGACGGAAGACGGACAGGCGACAGGCGGCAGGCGGACAGGCCGGACAGGCGAAAGGCGGACAGGCGGACGGAGGACAGGCGAAAGGCGGACAGACGGACAGGCGGCAGACGGACAGGCGGACAGGCGGAAGCGGACAGAGGACAGAACGGACAGACGGACAGACGGACAGACGGACAGACGGAACAGACGGACAGGCGGACAGGCGGACAGGCGGACAGGCGGACAGGCTGACCGGCGGACAGACGGACAGGCGGACAATCAGAGACGTTCAGCCGTCATTCGATTTTTCTGTATCAAGGACTCACAAAATATTGATTTCAGTTACCACGTGATAAATGATTTTGTTCTAAATGTAGCAATTTCATTCATCCACTTTTTCGTCTCCAGGGCCCTGTAATAAGCCTTTTATCCGGAAAATTCACGTTTTTTTTCGCGCAGAATTACAGAACTTTGTCTCAATTCCATAGCGAGAAATTAGTAAAGAGAGACATAACAAAAGATACACGCTCACCGTCTTCTGCAGAGAGATTTAAACATAAATATTCCACTTCTCTACCGAATTTTGTAATAAATGTCATATCATTGCGTTCAGGAAGTCTAAATTATTTCACAACCATAAGTTTTGAAAATGACAAACGTTCTTAATTTTACAGTCAGATTCACTTTAAATTTTTAATTTTAATTTATGTAACGTAAAAAGGAAACTCCAATGCAACGAAGAGGATATTCACAGCATTCTTCTGGAGCTCCAGAACTATAGAAAAAATAAACACAATAATCCTATGAAGTGGTATTTATGTAATATAATAAAACATTATTTATTATTAATATTGAAATTTACAAAAAATAATCATATGGTATCATGAGGTTTGGTTGATAAATAAAATATGAACTTTTTATGTAAAAGTAAAAAAACGATTCAATAAAATGGAAATAAACATATCTTAAAACAAATACTAAAATGGTTAACGTTAATATTATTTAAAAATCTGGCACTTTTAATTATTTTGTGAATTTTAATGAAGTTTAAAACAAATGTGACTACTTTAACTGGTGTCATTAGTTTAACATAAATAAATAAAAATTTTAAAAATAGCAAGATTAGCAATATTTGAAAAAATAGATATTTTCATTTCCTAGTTATAGATAACGTATTTGCAGCGGTAAACGAATTGCAAGTATGATTTTTCTGTATTGCTAACAAAATAGTAACTTGTCCTTTCCTCTACTTCTACCATTACAAGCAAAAGGAGAGTTAAACAAAACGTGGGCATAGTAAAGCTAAATTTACGTCCAGAAGCAAAAGAAGGGCACATCTCAGATTTGCACAATGGATTAAGGAAACTGGACGAAAACCTGATCGAGGGGGGGGGTTATTGACCCGGAAGCTAAAGTACATTATTGGTTACAAACGTATTAAGTCTTTTAAAAAAATATACAATACAAATGTAAACTAATTCAATATATTACTGTTTTGTAAAATAAACAGTAGTTTTTTGTTTGAAAATCAGTATAGCCTCTAATTGTATAGAAACAGTTATGCAGCGGAAATGATTTTTCTTTTTACTTAAATTTGTGAACCGTCTTCAATTGTTTAATTTTATCTGGCAATGCGTTGTAAAGTAACGTATGTGGATTTCTGATGTGCGTTTTTGATTCTGACATTTGATGAACGTGATTTTTACGATGTGTGTTTTAATTATAAATATCAGTATTGCATTAAAATATGTTCCCACCGCTATGTAAGTCGCTTTTGTCAAATATTACAGATTAGTAAATAAATACGTAAGATTCCAAGCTCAATTAAGAGAGGCGCGGATGGCATTTTTTCATTATTAGAATACTTTTCTTAGAGAGTTCCTCATACCTCAGGCGGGAATGTATATTTGCAAACTACAGGCAACGAGATGCATGAAGGTTGACAGAATTTGATTTTGTTATATGTGAAATCCATTTGATATTTGACTGAATTGAGAGCCCTGAACATCAGCTATTTGCATATTGTTCATTTTCAACTTACTTTCATTTCCAACATACTTACCTGTGTGATGATGAGATCTCCGTAAAGACAAAACAAACCCATCTCAAAGGTAACAATAATTAATACAATAATAAATTTAGTACGAATTACGAAGTCTTCTTCCTGTAATAAAAAGAAACAAGTACGTGAAAAACAAATTTGGTCAAAAATCACATAAACTTTGCTATTAAAATCATTTGAACATATTTATTTTAACAAAATAATGATATACAATTAATTATTTTACATTTGTATTGTATACATTTTTTAAAACGACTTAATATGCGTATAACAAATAATGTACTTCAGCTTCTGGGTTAAAGACACCCATCTCGATCAGGTTTTTGTCCAGTTTCCCTGATCCGTTGAGCAAAAGCTGAGATGGCCCCTTGTTTTGCCTCTGATCGTAAATATAGTTTCACTACGCGCACGTTTTGTTGAACTCTCCTTTTTGTTTGTAATGGTAGGAGTAGTGGAAATGCTGAGTGAATATGTTGTTAGCAATGGAGAAAAATCAAACCTGCAATTCATTTACCGTTGCACATTCAATAATTCGGAAACTAAAATGTGTAGATTTTCAAATCTTGCTAATCTCGCGCTTTTTTAAACTTTATTTTTTATTTATCTTTAACTTTTACACATCCTTTAACTATTTATAGTTAAAATGATGGGAGAGTTCTAAAACTCAAAATGTGCGCTGATTATTTTCTCCCCCATACGTCACATACAGTTTTTTATTGTTTTTTGACTAAATAATTCGAAACCTACTCAAACAAAAATGAATATGGGTCTTACGTTGTTAATTGGTTCATCAAATGTTATAATATAATGACAAAAGACCTATTACCTCAATCAATGTAAAGACAGTGTTACAAAATCAAAATTTCTTGCAAGTTAAAATTAGAAAAATTACTCATAGGTCGAATCACAGGTATCTTGTCTCAAATGGACGCATCATATACATAGACAGTTCACACTATATATGAACACAAAGTATAATTTATAAAATAGAATAATATGCCTTATTACCAAATTTAAATCGATTTTGTAGACCACGTACCTTCACAAACTCGAATTTTATTTTTTTATTTTTTGACAAAACAACTCTGTAGTTTCCAAGTATTAAGTAGTAGTACTTGTTTCTTGTGTTTGAGTTGTATTATATTTATTTCCAATTGTATCACCTACATAAACACGCATACGAGACATGGCAACTGCTCTTGCAAGGTTGCCTTAATAAGAGTTTTTGTTTTGAAAATTCGCCATTTTCCGGCACACTACTTCACTGCTTTCTCTTCTTACAAAGTAAAAGCGAAAAAGTAAAAATAGCCTGTTCGTAAAACGCATGCCTTAGATAGTTTATGTTCAGTAAGTTTCCTCTAATTTTGAAAACAGGGCACTTTAAACTTTTTCTGAAGCCATTGACGCCCATCCCATTCCCGTCTCTGTCCCGCTCTCGTCTGCCCGCCCGCGTCCACCACGCCGCTCCGTGGCCGGACCCTTCGCCTCTAAGGGCGGAGGCAGCCGGTGCGGCGCGGTGCGACGGCCCAAACTGACTAAATAATTTGGATGATCAAAGGGCGGCGCGCGAAAGGCGGCGGGAAGGGAGAGACAAGGTGGGGAAGGGTGGAGTAAAGTAGGTGGGGCAGAGGGCGGGGCAGGCGTGGGCAGAGCAGGGCATGAGAGGGGCAGGGTCGTTGGGCAGGGTGAGGCATGGTGAGGCAGGGTGAGAGGCAGGGTGGGGCAGGTGGGCAGGTGATGGCAGGGTGAGGCAAGGGTGGGGCAGGGTGGGGCAGGGTGAGGCAGGGTGGGCAGGAGGGGGCAGGATGGGCAAGGGCAGAGTGGGGTAGGGCGGAAGCAGGGCGGGGCAGGGAGCAAGGGCGGGGCAGGGCGAGCAGGGCGGGGCGGGGGGGGCGGGCGAGGAAGGCAAGGGCGCGGGCGGAAGGGGCAGGGCGGGGAAGGGTGGGGGGGTGGGGCAGAGTGGGGCAGGTGGGGCAGGGGTGCGGCAGGGTGGGCAGGGTGGGCAGGGTGGGCAGGGTGGGGGCAGGGTGGGGCAGGGTGGGCAGGGTGGGGCAGGGTGCGGTAGGGTGTGGTAGGGGTTGGGAAGGTGGGCGAGGTGGGGTGGGGCGGGGCGGGGTGGGGAAGGGCAAGGCGGGACAGGGGCGGTGCGGGATTGGGGCGGGAAGGTCAGGAAGGGTGGATGGGGCAGGGGAGAGCGGGGTGAGAGGGTGATGCGTGGTGAGACGGGTGGGGTGGATTGCGGCAGAGGAGCAGATGTGACGGAAAGGGGTGGGATGGGCAGGGGTGTGGTGGGGAGGGAGAGGGGGGGAGGGGGCAGAGTGAGGAACGTGGGGGGTAAGGGACGAGGTGGTCTGGCTGTTTGTGGCGCGAGATGGGGTGGGGCGGGAGGTGTTTGTAGAGGGGGAGGGAGTGAGGAGTGGTGCTTGGAGTCGAGGGCCAGGGTGGAGGGTGAGGAGGGGCGGGCCTGCTCTTTATCTGCGACGGGGTGTCGCGCTGCACGTCGTTAGTAACCGATTCCTCACTCGCGTTGCCCGAGAAGAAGAGATGGGAGGGGCGAGTGTGAAAAAAAGGTTTTGATCTAATGACACGTGTTGATACGGTTGCTGCTGACGACGCGTACTGCAGTGCCTACACCTTTCACTTTTCTCTCTCTCATGGCTCAATCCCAATAAGACTTACGCATGTGACTCCCCAAGACAGGAGGGTATATTCATAAGAGACGCATGTTAATATTAAAGGGAATATGGGTCAGTGTACGATTAGATATTTGACACCCGTTTAACACAGCCTTTATGAAACGTTTATGTTAGTGACATAGCACAGCCACTTTAATTGCTTTATAAAATTCATAAAAAAAAGACCTGTTCTACGTAAAAATGCTCGTACAAATATTCCGGAATAGGTGCTATTTCAATATTAATGCATTTACGCATTGTCAGTGATAAAAGTTGTGGAATGATTTATAAAATTGCTAAATCTGACAATTGCATTGAAAAACATGTACGATCAAGAAATTTAACTTATACGAATATTTACAACATGAACACTACCTTTTTAATTGATCATTTGTGAAAAATGTTTGTACTTTTGAGGTTCATTGTCGGAAGAACCTTCAACTGTCAGGTTGTTTTCGAAAGATTGACGGTCCAAAGGTACATACAATATCTTAATATTGCTGTTCATATTGCATCTACATCCCAGGTTCTCGGATGCATAACCATCCACGAAGTGAGGTGTATTACTGGGATTTTCGTAATTAGGTGAACGAAGACTACGAACGGCACCATATATTACTCCTACCCATCGAAGACAGAGGAGATGATCTCAATCCACTTATCTGCATCTTCCGGATTTTTCTGACTGGATGAATATGAGATCTGATTAGGACAGGAATTTTAGGAGAACTCATGTTTGCCTTGCATTTAGCCAGGGTTGTTTTCCATGCCATAGATGTGACGTCACACAGAGGATCTTCTACCCTTCGGAAATATTTATTTCTCAGTCGGTATATACTATATATATATATCAATCAAGTGTAAAAGGAAATAATTTAATACAACACAATAGGCCTTAAATTTCATAATTCTATCTCAATGTACAAATTTAGACGACACAATCAATTTAACAAATATCTGAACGTAAATCGTAAAAATAAACTACACAACGTTGTCGTTGTAGATGTCGAATGCTATTTTGTGGTCTAGATATTATTTTACAACTCTGTTATTTCCCACGATAAATGTTTTAATTACACCCCACACATTTTAATAAATAAAAGAAAAATTCAACCAAAGAAAATTGAAACTATAGTAACTTCTAAGGCTACCACTCACCGTTTGTATCATGTATCCGCTCAGGCACAGAAGGGAAACATTCTGCCCTAACTGGATCAAGATGGCAGGCGAGATGATCTTCTCCAGGAGTTTGGTACAACTGAAAATACAGATCGAGGGTGTAATGGCGTAACTCACTTTTGTAACTCACAATATAAGAATGAATGACAGTATATAGGTGTTGTGGTGAGTGATCGTTGACATACCTAATGAAATAATTATATGCGTTGGCATTGTCATTGTCGGCAATGACGACGCACATAATTATTTCATGAATGACAGTGCCTACGATGTAGAATGATCATTTAGACAAACTTTATTTTCTTATATAGAATGTCTCTGAGAGACGGCCCCACGTCTTAATAGAACGTTCCTGCTCAAACTAATTAACTCAATCCTTGACAAATTGCATTGTAGCGACACGCAGAATCTATTACAAGGAATTAAGTGCACGAAACCATAACGGACATGCTCCTCGTCGTATCTAGACGAAACCGACTCTCAATCTAATTTGTAAAGATAACAATGATGATTTCTGATGTTGAAGTACATAAAACTTTTGCAAATAGCAATCTAATATATTTTACATAATCAGCTTTACCTTAAATCATTTCTACTGCTTAAAGTTATCTGCCCCTCAACTTTTATTTTAATTGAAAATGCTTCATAGTTCTCCTTTCAACGCCGTGAATGTTGAAGGAGATGAGTATGATAATGGAAATCCTCGTATATCCTAGCATCGTAGTAATTACGTATATTTGCTGGCCTCTTTTCAGAAACTATGTAGTTTCAAGGCAACAATGACAATCAAAAATAAGAAAATTCCAATATGTGGTTGGAAAGGTTGATTCCTTTATCTTACAAGAGACTCGTACAGTATAGGTACGAAATACGCTGGGTATCTGGGTAGCTGGAAAGCTGGATAGCAGTTAGTATGCGCAGAAACGATGTTCTGGTAGAAACTTAATTTTCTTGCTCAGCATCAAGGGTATAGTGATGAATACTTCTGCAAAACGCCTCCCACTCGTGAACACCGAATTTTTATATGGTTTCACCAGACGTTCGAGTTGTATTACTAATTTCGAATACACGGATAAATTGAGAGACATGCAGCCTTCAATCATGTGATGGGTGTTTATATTTTCGTTAGCTATCGAGAAATTAGGCAATAGGCGAGCGGCGAAATGAGTGCTGTCAATGACTCCGAAGCAAGGTGTGCCGCACGATCCCTTAGTGAGGGAAAGGGAGAGAGATATGTAGACGAAATAGGCCTGAAAACGCTTGGGGCTCTTTTCGATCCACGATGCCCAAAACACAGTCCGTCTGGAAAGACTGACTTACGTGCTTTGCTTGAGAGCCATGCTAAATCTGCTGGAGAACTCTCATTCCAATCAGAGCAACGCGATAGGTATTGCCAATAATTTCGAATTGAGTTGTACCGTACATCTGCAGGCGACAGAAAAAGAGAGAGGTGAGTTGAAGTGTCTAAAGACAGGTGCGCTGACGATCCTTGGGGCATTTTTCGGTCCACGATTCCCTGAACCCATCCCATTTGGCAAGACTGGCGTTCGTACTCTGCTCGAGCCTTGCTCTACCTGTTGGGAGAACTCGCATATCAACCCGAGCGGCGAGGTGAGTGCTGCCAATGATACAGCACTGAGGTATACCTTACGATCTCCTGGTGATGGCGCACGCACTGACCCAGTGCACGAACGGCCGTCGCCTGCAGTTGCTCCACGCCGCCCTCGAGACAGCCAGCGCCAAGCCCCTCCATGCCGCCTGCTTCCTCCTCCTCTGCCTCGGTCCTTTGCAACGAGGACGAGACCTTCAGTTCTTCTTTCGCGTCCAAAATCTGCTCATAGAACTACAAATGCCAGTTGTACAACAACTCGCATACGCTATTCTAATGCGCATATCATATTCTAATAGGGAGTTTTAGCGGCAGACGTAAGTATATATCTTTAAACTCTATTAATCACGTGACTAACGCCTTTATACGGTCGTAATGAACAACGTTCAAAAGAGTTTTAGCAAATTGCGGCATTGCATTATGCATTATAACAAAGGAAGCATTTCAAGCGTTGAACAGAGAAATTGCATAGTACATCAAAGAGTGTAAACTGGTGGTTAGACATTTAAAACACGTTATGAGTCAACAGAACAACATATATACATTGTGCATGGAGTTTTAGATTTTGTGGCCCTCCGTGATGAGTATGCAGTCTGGAATTATGAATCTATTTTCCTTGAAAATATAGGAAATACCTTAAAACAGCGTTCGTTATGAGCGTAAGACATAACCTATCGCGAAGATATTTGAACCCATTTTTCGAGAATTTCTGTCACCTCTCCAACATACCCCGTTAATTCTTGCCAGAGTTGTGGAGTTGGTAAGGAATAATTGTAACTGCCTCACATACGAGAATCGGTTTACCAGAGTTGGAATAATTCAACATTTCCTGTTTTTAGGCGACCATTTTCCCGCTTGTAAAGTGGCCGTACAGACTCCCATAGGCGTGCACTAATTATAAAGGTATAGGGTCGTACCTTACGGCCAAGGCAAGACGTTATGACTTCAAGGTCCGTCACGTGACTGACAGTGCATAACGCCACTACCTTACGCGTGGCGCTAAAACTCCCTAATGCCACAACTAATAGTACCTTAACTCTTATTATTAATACCTTCCGACCATGTATTGTCACAACTTGCATTCTTTAAAATCATCTATTATGCCCATATTCTACTTCTTCTATTACAAGTGAAAGTATTCTTCTTTACTAACTACATTTTTCTAGTATAATAAGTATGAAAACTTTTTCATGCCCAAACGCATCATTTTATTTATTTACTTATTTTATTTATTTACGTATTTTCTATATTTACTTATTTTATATATTTACTCAGTTTATTTATTTACTCCTTTATTTACTGACTTATATGCGTACTTTTTAGTTTAACGTCCAAAATAGAGAACCTGGATTTGTAAGAATGAAAATGACAATTTGAACACGTTTTACGGAACTCGAAGCCAAAGTGACTAAATATTTCAATTTGAATTGTGAATAAAAAGTCACTAAAACTTTTGCATTTATTGATAGAAACATATTTTCACCACTGTGTATACAAATTAATTTCATAGGGAAATCAGCTATTCATTTTGGGGCTTACCCTTTAACGTACCCAACGCAACGAAGTCGACTCACTACCACGAGAACTTTGAAAAATATTATTTCATATCACTTCTAGCGAAATATATACGAGTATCTAAATTCCCTACAGCTCAATAAAACGGGCGCTCATAGTGAAGATACATTTACAACCAGAATAAACGCAAGGCACCGTCTCAACATTTCCTGAAGAGATGAAGAGAAACTGGAGGAAAACGCAATAAAATTGTGTCATTGACGCAGACGATGATGTGAAACATTTCTTTCAGATAGTTTAGACTTTCAGAATTTACATTTCAAACGGTAACTAATAGCTGAGGATTATTTTTTTTTTCATTATCAATTTATGTCTATTATTGATCACATCACTGTTGCTGTGGTTCGCAGGTGCATTTATTTCTTTTGCTTACAAATTATTATTTGTAATGTAGTATATTATTGTTTTAAATTATTATTATTATTATTATTATTATTATTATTATTATTATTATTATTAGTATTAATATTATTATCATCATATTCAAACATCTGATATCGTTTTCTTTCTTACTTCTTCTTTGCACAGACTATTCGTATCCTCGGCAAAGAGAATTGTATAAACGTTTTTAAGAGGGCAGGGCCGAAGATGGACTCCTACGGTTCCCTCAATTGGCTACTCACTAGACATTTCAAGTGAGCGAAGTATAGGAAAGATGACTAAAGCACGTCCCTTCATTACAGGAAAAAATGTCTAAGATGCACCTACCCGCGGAAAATATTACAGGGCCGCGGTGGGAGCAATTACACGTTCATGTGGTTCAAAGATGACCAATTCGCCACCAATACTGCCTAAATACTGCTGCATTTATTGTACTTTGCAGTGCAGACAAATTTAAAGTAATACATTCTACAATGTGCAACACTTTCTACACAAAATTGATAAGCGTGGTTTTCAATGCATGACACACTATTGGTGACAAATGATTAATAATATTTTTAAGTACAATTAAATTATTATATTCATACTGAAACCATACATAAAACTTACTGATCATTTAAATATTCAGCGTTTATTTTCTCTAAATATTCCCGAAAAACCTTAAGTTCCAAAGAGAAATATATAAACAGAGAAATGTACAGAAGATCTGCTGCATTAGTCGCAAACGCTACTAATGAGGATGCAACAACCTGAAATTAAACGCCATATATTATTACGAATATACATCGCACTTATATAGAACATAAGAAAATATGCGTTCATTATTTTTACCCTTGCATTCTGTAACGTTTATAGGTATATCGATATCCTAGTCATCCTTCTCTAATTATCTCACTACAATGCGTGTCGATGCATCTGGTAATACAACCTGTGGAGCATTATCATGTTTAACAGGAACCCTCGTAAGCTTGTATTTGTATTATAATGCAAAATCATATTTCAAACCGATTGAAACAATTGAAAAAATTGTACAAATTTCATTTTTGAACATCATGATTTAGTCTCAATATTTCTGACATTCGATGATTGAATTTCTTGCAAAGCATACGATTAGATTTTAATTAATAAATGTTCTGAAATATTTCAGCGAAGTTCTAACACACTTAGGTTTTTATAACACTGTAAAATAATACAAATGCTACAATAACTTTTTTAAGTTATAATTTACTATCTACTATTCATCCTGATTGCCTGTGTTTAAAAGAAACCTCACATAAAATAAACATTCTGAAATAGTAGATGTGTTTTTGTTATTTAAAGTCACATCAACATCTAGGTCATTAGAGATCATTATTGCAATTAACGGTATGATGACAACGGAATGAGTGTGTGAATGAAGGAATGAGTGTGTGAATGAATGAATGAGTGAATGAATGAATGATTGTGGGTGTGATGAATGAAGGTATGAGTGTGTGACTGAAGATGGCCCCTACTGCCCATCGCGCATCCAACGCATGCGCCAATCAAACCACCTGATGCACGTAGCAGAGCAGGAACCACAGCCAGAAGCTCGGCTCGTAGATGTCGGTGAAGGGCAAGCGCAGCTGGTGGCCGAAGGCCGCCATGCCGACGGGCACCATGCACCAAAAGCCCACGGAGACGGTGCAGATGATGTAGTAGGTGCGCGCTGAGATAACGGATGGCAAAGATCAGGAAAAAACATGATTGATAAAATAAACGATAAAGATATATCTAATTACATTATTTTTCGTAATAATGGATCGACGCAAAGAAATAAAAAAACGAAACTTTACTCATAACGACCGGCGGGTATTAAGGACATTCACAGACCACTGTTCGCTAAGATCATTCAAAATAAGTGAGTTGTATCGAAAGTGCGTACGTGTGCTTCTATTAGAAGAGACGATATTTCGTATTTCAATAAATTTTTCACGTAGGATGGTAGTACTACGAAGAAACATGGCCGATGACACAAATAAAGGCTCGTCCGTTATTTGCTCCATTCTACTCTAATAACGTTTATATTTATTTTACCTACAAAAAATATGCAGTTATTTAGGAACCGTCATCTATGAGGGCGGGAATCTGAAGAAAATTAATAAAATACTCGAAAATATCATAAAATATGTTTGTAAAACGTAATTGTTATCTGATTGTTTACTGCACTAAAGATTTTATTGGACTAAAGTGTGTATTCGCTACTCGACTGAAACATTATTGGATTGATTAAGACACAAATTGTCTGAGGAAATTGAATAGTGCCCTGCACCTACATTCCACACACGTAAAATCGCACATTGAAGAATTCCGTCCCTTTGAAACTCTAGAGTTAGAACTCGCCAACTCGAGTTTCAGAAGCTAGAGAGCCCACCCATTAACCTTCACATTACGCAGAACCGGATTTACATATAACCGAAGTAAAGAGGTGGGGCGGCGCTCTGAAAAAAATCATTAAATTTTCGAAAAAGTAATAAAAATATATTTGTTTTAAATCGATTGTTAATCAAGGATCGATTGTTAATCAGTCTATAAGGAACTAAGCGTTCATTTGTAAATACAGAAAAGTATTTAAAACATATTAAAATAAAAATATATCTTTAAATCAATAAGCCAATTTATTATTTAATTGTATTTGTACAAAAAGGCATAATACAGTAGAACTCCCATAATCCAATGCACGCAAATCCTAAGTTTGAGATTATGAGAACACATTTCTGGATGGAGAAAATATAAACAAAATAAATAAAATCCTTATTTGTAGTGTAAAGAACGGATTTTATAATTACTGAAGAACTGAACAACTAAGTATTGAAACACAACTTGTTGAAATGAGAATTGTATTGCATTGGTAACTACGGTGTATATAACATTTATGTAGCAGTAATTTTCACTTAGACGAACTTGAATAACCGGTGATTTTCATTTGCTGTAAGGAACTGAATCTGCTTGGTGATGCGATGTGATGATGGGATCGCTACGCTTCGTCGCCATTTTCTCACATCCGACGATACGTTGCATTGTCTGGTAAACCTATAGATATATTTGTGTATGTGCGGTACATTTTTTTATAATCCGAACATTTACGAATCTAAACAGACCACATCCCCAATTAGTTCGGACTACTGGGGTTCTACTGTATTAAATACAATACCTTTTAATCATTTAAGGAAATCTTAAGAGTAAATCTTTATTTCGAAGGAGGAATACAATTTTGAGCTTGGAGCCCTGCAGTAGAGAAAACTGGTCCTGTAAATAAAATTAGGCAAAATTTATAATCGGTGTTGTAGAAATCGACAGCCCCACCTAAGATCCGGATGTGGCGCGAGGGATCGCTGCTTTCCGGCGACGGGTAGAGGCGACGCAGGGCCTGCATTCGCTCCACCAAGCAGTCCACGTGGCGCCTGGCACCCAGGAACGCCAGCGACTTGAGACTCATCGACAACAAGGCCAGGAACACCACGGCTTGAATGATCATCGTCTGCCACAAGCGGAAAACGTGAAATCAACATTTGGCTCTAGTGTTATTCCTTCCTCACTGCATCCATCTATTTCATTCAAACAATAATTTCATTTTTTCATCATATTATGCACACACTCTCATTCATTCATTCATTCACTCATTCATTCATCCATCCATCCATCCATCATTCACACACACACTCATCCCTTCATTCACGCACTCATCCCTTCATTCACGTACTCATACCTTCATTCACACACTCATACCTTCATTCACACACTCATTCCTTCACTCACACACGCATTCCTTCACTCACACACGCATTCCTTCACTCACACACGCATTCCTTTACTCACACACGCATTCTTTCACTCACACACGCATTCCTTCACTCACACACGCATTCCTTGATTCACACACTCATGCCTTCATTCACACACTCATTCCTAGGAATCCTTGAAAAATTTGTCGAACATTTTCTCAAGTTTTTGGATTTAACATTGCCTTCAAAGGACTCTTAAGAGGATTCTGCACGTCTCATTTGAGTAGAAATTCCTGTCTTTTCGAAATTTCAAGTGTTGACATGTTTTTTGACGTCTTCTTACAACAGTAGTATTAAAGATAGAGGTTTTTTCCTTACTTAAATTTTCTAAAAAACAGATCTTGAAATAAGGTTATGTTCATTTTTTTGAAAATATGAGTAGTTTTGTTACGCTGTGTGTTTAAATATGGGCAATTATTAACTTTTTGAAACAATTCCGATTTTTCTTTACGTGTATCAAAGGAAGGTATCAACGTATCAAAGGAAGGTAAAACTTGGTCTTTGTCTCACTTCCAGATAACTCTGTATTTTTAACAGTTGCAAAAGTTAACGTTTCAAAACTAGAAAACTGAAAAGAGATTTTTGAAATAAACGATATCTGTTCTAAGACATCAGCTCTTTACATAAAGTCATACACAATTCCTTAAAAGGACTAGTAGTTTTCGCCTATTTTTTCTTGTTATTAATACATTGTTTTAAATTCAAAACTGCTCCAAAATTGTTCTTCATTTTTCCACGGAGAGAACAAGGATTGCTTAACGCATGTCGCAGGTCTCAATTTCATTTAATACTCTGAATTTTCGAAAACTGACAGTTTATAAATAAATTGAGAAAGAATGTGCTGGTTTAGCAACACTAGTTATTGTTTATATTTGTATTTATATTCGTTCTTATGCATTTTTGCGCGAAGTTGTAACGGTACGTTTGATCATGTCCAACAATAAATCATTATTCTAACAAAAAACGTACATTTTACATTAACTTCACTCCGTGAAGTCGCATTTGTTAAGCAACTAGAGAGATCGGGGGTTCCTGGATGGGTAAATGTCGGTGATTCCCGGGCACCTAACGGTGGCGAGAACCTGATCGTGGGCACTGACTGACTACGACTGATCATGTTAAATGACTGGACCACTTCAACTGTTCAACGCCAGTCCGCCTGTGCCGTGTCTCAATGACTGTTCAAAGCCATCACTTGGTTATAAATAGAACGTTGTTACGAATTAACGTGACAGAACTAAAAAATATTTATACAATTATGTCGAAATGTGTTTAAACTAAAAAAATTATATAAACTTAGTGCCTAATTCACCTTTCATAGCCCCTTCACAACGCTACGGGTCCACTCGGCAGCGCTTCCTAGTGACGCGTGTCTTGCAAAAGCATTGTGTTCAATAGAACCATTCACACGAGTGGCGCAGTGGTGCTGCTGTGGCTGTTAGCGTGTATTCCCGCCACCAGCAGCGCAGTCGCGCTACCGCGGCACCGCTCACAGCAGGCAGTTTGTTAATGGTAGCCTTCACAGTATACTACTCGGATGTGTCATTGAGCTTAGCAGTTTTCATGATGTTTGTTGGCCAATGTCTGTGTGTGAAGGGGCCCGGCGCCACCGAATGGCTCCGTGAGAAGGAGACATCGTACTTACGTCCACAGAACTCGCTTTCCACACGCCAGCAGCAGTGACACCTACAATGGAGGCCATCAGGCTCACTGAGATGACGGTGTAGAGGTCGAAGAGCTTCGAAGGGGCGGCGCGATGACCCCGCCATAGTCCCGTCGCTCGCAGGCCCAAGATGGCCAAATGTAACTCCAGATTTCCCTCGGCCATCACCTACCCTGCATACATCAACACAAGTTCTAAGTTATCTTTCGTATTTCTCGCTAATATTTGAATTGCCTTGATCCATCCACAGCTTTGCTTGCAGAGTTTTCGCCCAGCTGTGGATGGATCAACCGTCGGCAGACGATTGACGGTCAACGTCTGCTGGGCATAGTCATATTCATCAGTCATATTCATCAAGCTTCTCCCATTCTACCATTGCTCACCACTTCCATTAAGGGCAGCTGATCACGCGTAGTCCTAGTCATCAATATTTTCCCAATCTAACATTGCTTACCACTTCCCACCCAAGGATTCTCGTCAACATTCCACAACAACCTTCCCCGTCCACAGCTTCGCGTGCAGAGGATCTCGCTCAGCTGATTACGCGTAAACATACTCTTCAATGTTTACCCACTCTGTATAGCATTGCTCACCGTTATCTAATTCAAGGTTTTCCGCCCAATCCCGCTGGCGGATTCCTGCTTCTACTTTCCCCTCTAGACTTTCACGCACATTTCTCTCTAGATTTCCAGCCAAGGATTTTCCAATGAACCTTGCTCTCATGCCTTCCCGCGATTAGCATTTCGCCGGGAGATCTTCGACTCCAGTCCTGCCCGACCAATGTTTTCCGATCTTATTTTTCCATTCCGACGTCAAAATTCCCGCCTCGAGCTTCCGCTCAGGTTTTTCGTCTAGGCTTATCTGCCCTCCCCCCTTCTGCACCTAGTGAAACTACGAGGCTTCCTCACAAAGCATTCCACCTCTGCCTACGTGCCACCTGTTCCCTTTCTACAAACCTACCTCTACGAAAGCCCACAACGTTAACTCTTCGTTACCCAACCCTTGCCTCCACTTCCCCTCGAAAGCTTTTTCTATTCGAAACGTTTATCTACACAAGCTAGTACTGCAGGGACACTGTTAATATACAACAGATCAAAAAGTTACTACCTGCGATTTAGACAAACATTGAAGATGGATTTTCATAATACATTTAAGGTAATATGCATGATAAACAATAAGACTTTAACAAATACGCAGGGCGCCAATGAAGACTGGGCGGTAGCCTATGTGTACTAATTTCAGAAGATAACCTCTAGTTGTTGATTCAATAAACGCTCATGAAATACGAATACATTAAATATTGAACAAAACCTACCTAGGTGGATGGATACATCTGGTAAATTTTATAATCCCGCATCACTGTTGCTAAGAGTGATTCTTGAAATAACTTAGTTAAAATTTACAAATAAATGCAATGCGCACTTTGGTGTTGATTTTAATCGACTATGATGACAACGACTGCAAAAAATGGAGAAAGACGAGTTTCGTGGGTTGATAAACCATTTCTATTTAAAGAAGTAAACTCAAATCCAGATACAATCTGAGCTTAAAGAAATTCATGGGGTCACTACGCCTAGTACTTAAGACTATTTCTTACTGTATTAATGAATTTAAACGTGGCCGTACGGGCACTGAAGTTGCAGAACGATCGGACTGAAGTTTCAGACAGTGGCGCCAAGAAATTATGGATAAAATCCACGATATTGCAGACCGTCAGGTGGCAGTTCGTGAGATTTCTGAAATTGTAAACTTTTCATATGAACGAGCATGGAATATCCTACATAAAATTATGCACATGAAGATGCTGAGTGCTTGATGGGTGCCGTGAGTGGTGACTCGGACCAAAAACGCACAAAAAAGGACATTTCAAGATCGTGTTTGGACCAGTTACAGCACAATTTAAAGGATGTGTGGCGACGTTTTGTGACTGTAGACAAAACATGGATACACCACTGCATGCCCGTGACAAAACGGCAGTGGAAACAGTGGGTTTGCGTGAGTGACAGTGTCCCGAATAAAGTAAAAACAGTTTTGGCAGCTGGGAAAATTATAGCAACGGCTTTTTGGGACTCACAGGGAATCGTCATAATTGACTATTTACAGAAGGGAATGACAGTGACGGGCACTTACGTTGCAACAATATTGGACCGCCTCCATTGGTCGCTGAAGAAGAAGCGGCCAAGAATTACATGCAAAAAAGTGCTCCGTCACCAGGACTATGCATGTGCTCACACCTCAGTTGTAGCGGGGGAGAAAGTGCATGAGATGGCCTTCAAAACTGTTCCCCATCCACTCTATTCTCCAGATTTAGCACAAAGTAACTTTTCTTATTCCCTAATCTCAGAATTAGGCTTCAGGGAAAAACATTATCGTCAAATAAGAGGTAATGCATGTTTTAAATTATTACTTCGCAGAGTTAAACAATTTTTTGCTGATGGAATAAAAAACTGGAATATCACTGGCACAACTGTATTGAGCTACAGGGAGATGTTGAAAAATAAATTGTTTGTTTTGCAAAAAACAAAATTTTGCTACGTTTTTAATAAACTCATCAATCAACCCTCATTATTATTGATTCAAATTGACAAGTCGTTATTTTTTATTATCCTTCAATACATAATGACAATATGAAAATGGTACCAGAAACTATTTATATTTCTCTTACAGCACGACTTAAGTAAATGCACATAGATCTCTGAATAATTTATTTTACGTTCCATTCTACTTTTTGAAAGGTTTCTCTTGTACAATAAGTTTTACATCGATAATAATTATATAAGAGAACATAAGCATAGTTTGAATATTAAGCCCCTACACATACAGTGGGTGAGCGAGTTAATTTTACGAATACGCGAAAAAACACTAATTTTATTTATTTATTTACTTCAAAAAGTATTACAACTGTGTGTGACGTACTACGGGGAGAAGTTGATTTGAAGTTACATTTAATTTCAAGTACATCTTATTACGTATATAACTAAACAGCACAATACTAAATAACTTATTTTCCTTACAAATTCTAAAAACATTACAATTGTTTTATTAATCTTGTTTCACAACACAAAACAATCAAAAATCCATTTTAGGGGAGTAATAAACAGTAATATTTCAACCGAGAAAACGAACCCGAACAAATATTTTTATTACAGCAAAACTAATTATCGGCTGGAGCTTGTTCAGCCTAATTGTAAATCAGATACTGCACTCACCCGGCGTACTACAGCCCAATACACGCAACAAGCAGCGCCCGCGCTCCCTCCGAAAGCAACGAGCAGCGCAGGCAGATTGGGGAGCGAAGAGGTCGCGCGGGAGTCAGCGAGTGGCCAGGGGAAAGGGGGGGCGGGGGAGGCGGCGCCGTTTGGGAGCGCACGCGGGAAGATGAGAGGGCGGGAAGGGGCGGTGCCCGGGAAGCAAGGAGGCTGCTTCTACGCGGAATGACGTCATCCGTGGGACTGCCTGCACGTGTCGATCCGAAAACACCCGTCCTTTCCCCACTCACCAATCACATAATTTTATTTATTTGGATGGCTTATTAACTCTATTTAATATCGAGTGCATTTAACTCTATTTAATATCGAGTGTTTATTGTATTAAATTCATTTTCTATTAATCTATTATGTAATTACATGACAGAGTTTTAGTTTATTATCTAGTAAAACAACTGAATATTTAAACGTCGTCTTTCGAAAAAACATCACGTGCAACCCAACCAGGCAACCGCCCTCACGTGTTAAGCTACGACCTGCTCTCTGCACGTCCACGTAGTGCCCCACCCCCAGGCCCATGAAAGAGAATAGACTATTGCCGAGTCGCCGTTTTTTTTTTCTTTTAATGTTAGACTGCACAATAGGGTCTGCACCATGAGGAGAATAAGAAGTTGCAACATTTCTTCTTAGTCTTCTACTTGTACTAATATTACATCATCTATTGTAGAGCAGAGGTGGTTAGAATTGGAATATGTTATTCAGACGCACGTTCGGCCTTTCTTCTGCAGCATTTTGTAATTTTCTAATTCTATAAAGTAGATATGAGAAAGTAAAAACTGTACAAGACATCATTTAAGAATCTACTTTCCAAGAATAAATTTCATCACGATGAATATCTCTATCATCACTATTGTACTTATAAGGGAGTTTGAAACTATTCGAACGTTTTCTTTCTTAAAAAAATAATCAAAAAAACTGGAACCATTTCTGAAAAAAATTGTAAAATGTGGAGGTTTATGTAAAGTAAACTCCAAAATAAGAATATCCCTGTCAAATTTGCAGTCTCAAGATCAGCCACATTGATTCGGATTATCAATGTCTGATAATATCGTATAAAGCGTTTAGGTGTTAAATGTCCGAAGACGAATGGACAGAGAGAGACATGTTTTGCCGTTGACCACTTTTAAGGTAAAAAAATCAACCAAAAACGTGGATTATGACTTTACATAATATTAGAAAATGTAATTTACTAGATACAGTGGCAAAAATTAAGCACGTGTTTTAGTATTTAGTTATGTACTGTTGTGGACTAGGTAGTTAAAAAACAGTAGCTTGTAGATGGCACGCAAATTAATTTGTGTACTTCCAGACATATCGTCTCCCAAGGGCTTCTTAATCCGAAAAATGTTATTTCCAACCGGTATGTTTTAAAAACCTCTTATTTGCTTTCAACACATATTACGGGAAATTTGAAGAAATCGGGAAGAGAATACGTCTTATTGTTTCATTACCAAGCTGAACGAAGCAAATTTGCTCATGTTTCTCAACGTACGTTTTTTTGAGCTATAAACAAATTGTTACTGTGTCCCAACATTAGTTATGACTGTCTTCTGTATAAGTAGATAAAATTTTGAGAGAAATGCAGCAATAAAGTGGCTGCAGATTAGTACAACCCAGTTGTTATTAACTGAAAATCTCAGGAAACATAAGAATGAATTAATGTGTGTTGAATGTTTTATAAATATTTTACTATTAGTTGCTTAATTGAA
The DNA here is from genome assembly GCA_017312745.1 of Gryllus bimaculatus. NCBI lineage: Eukaryota > Metazoa > Arthropoda > Insecta > Orthoptera > Gryllidae > Gryllus > Gryllus bimaculatus. The sequence continues at coordinate 996,738 of BOPP01000229.1, read as the reverse complement.
ATCCTAGTACAAGGGACATTGGGAGTTGACACAAAAAACTGATTAGTTCTCATATTCTTACATCGGCCACGTAGCTTCCACAACCCCTAGTTTTGTGTCACAGGTCACTCACGACCTTACTTCCCACAGAAGTCTGAGTATTATCAGTGAAATGATAGTAAAACCGTGAGCTCAAATGTGTTTTCGAGCTTGAAGGGCAAAATTTTCGAAGTCCATAGACTTTCTTCTGCAATATTGAGAAAGTATGGCGAAGTAAGTGAACGGTTGTCAAATTCTCGTTTAATTTCTATCAATAATACTACGATTTATTCGCGAGGATGCGAAAAAACTAGCTGTGATTTGTTGCTTATGAGAGGTATAATGTCGGAATGTTTTATGACCTTGCAAATTGTTTTCTCATTAAACAGAAATGGAAATGGCTCATCAATCAGGGGGCTAGAATTATGAATTACGTGAGCATCAGGAATGGCTGAAGATAGAGAAGAAAAGAAATGCAACGTACTTCCAAGGCAGTTTCAGCACACTCCAGGCTCTGGTGTGACAGCCAAGTACTATACAGTACCCCCTGAGAATGTCGAGATTTAATAAGACAGGGGATCATGTCAGTCTGGTCGTACGGATGGGAGTGGAAAGGATGAAAAAAGACGATATAGCGCGGTTCCTGGGAAGGTATTGGCAGTGTTTCGCTGAGAGTCATCTGAAATTCATAGAAAAATACACTGGAAAATCGCTATCACAAACAGCTTCTGGAATTCTGACGCTATCTCATAATTTCTCCTTAGCGCCCACCTTGTAATGAATAATTATCTTTAGGGACTTGCGAATTACATGAAGCAGACATTCGCACTGATATTTCCGTCAATGTCTGCCAATGCCAAAATATTAATGAATTATGTGACACCTGGAAAGTTATGACCAGTTCTTTTTGATCCAGAACTAGTAGTTTATGCAATTAGTTTAGAATGTTAAGCTTTATTGCATGAGTACATATTTTGAAAACAAGCGACGTCAGGAGCGAGTTTTCAAATTTGAACGAATGTAAAAAAGCAACATTATAAAGGAGTAGAATACTAAATCTTTTGTATAACAGCATTATGCATTTATAAGACAATCAAACTTAATTTTGCGAAACATCATCCCCGTGACGACTCGGGTATTTGACATCGTGCGAGTAAACGGTGGTCGGCTGTTCCGTTTAGCTCTATCTCCCCCAGATTCTCTCGCTACGAATGGCTGAATGTGTGATAACGCAATCATTCGCGACAAAAAATCTAATACGTTATCATTTGTGCCGTAAAATGCCCGATTATAAACGATATCTTTGCAACAGAAAAGGTTCTTTTATAATGCTGGAATACAAATACCGTTGCGCAACATTGGCACACAGATTACACAGTTAGAAAAAATACATTTCGTCCATAGCATATTTTCGTTCATAGCAGTAATATAACATATAGGTAATTTTAGAAAGATATTATTTAAAATCATGTCTAGGTTGCAGTCCTATACATGGTTAAATGGCTTTATTTTTGAATATAATGTGATAAAGCTTCCTATAGTAATAGAAATGGCTCATTATTGTATCCTATGGTGAATATACGAATTGTATATTAAAAATTCGTGCGCCTGCCGTATGCATGATACCTCACATTTTCAATAATATCTTTATGGAGATGAATATTTCCAGATATTTTCAAAACAGAAAAAAACGCTTTTTTTAAAAACGACATCAAACGAAATTAATCATCTTTAGACAGTCCCTCTTTTGCCTGTTTTCTAAAAAAATATTGGAGACATTACTAGGTAGGAATGTAAACCTTCCCCAGTAAATATGAAAAGTGTTCAGACTCTTGACACGGGTTTAGAAAAACAATACCTACGGAATATGACATTCTTTTCTTTCTTGAAGATGTTGCTTCATCAATGAATAAAAATTAAGCATCTATTGGACTACTTTTAGATCTTTCAAACGCTTTTGAGGCCGATGACCACTTGCTTCGATAATTACCATCAAATGATATTCAGATATTCCCTAGCTTGGAGTCTTTGTACCTTACACACTGATCACAAAGAGTAGAAATACTGTCCTAGTTCGAAAGATTTGTTTATTATTTTTACATTATTTACTCACTTTCCTAATTATTCGCCAATTGAGAATGGGTCCCTATCATGTTTCTGGTGAATGTAAACGATATGCTCTCTCCACATTTCTTGTACGTAAATGATATGCTACTAGAAAAGAAAGACTAGTTATTCTTACTGATTACATGAATATTCTTTGGAAAAAATAAACAATAATTTGCACGATGCAGATATTTTGAGTTAATTCACAATAAAGCCCCCCCCCCCGCGAGTATTATCTATGTTTAAAATCGAGATTGCATTTTACAATTTATTCCTATCGTTTTTAGACCTCCAGATCTTAGCAGTACTACCACAATACGCCACAAACGTACAAACGTATTACTAGCGATGAGAACGTACTGAGCTACACAACAGGTATGTATCTTCAATTTAACGTTTTCAAAATTTGGTTTATATAGTCCGTGAATCACCAAGTTCGATAATCTTAAATACTCATACAATATCCAAGTCTTTATTAATAGGAAGATAATCTAATTTCTGCAGCAGTTAGTTTCTTTATTTTGATTTAGCTCGTTACAATTTATTACAAATAATGCTGAAACAGTTCCTTGCTCACCCTTAAATCACATACTTCAATGTTTTTACTGAATTGCTACACAAAATTTCTGGGGGAGTTCAAATTAAATCAGAAAATGAACAAAACACGAATAGGGCTTTTTAATACTTGATTTACCCTTTCAACTATCGATTGCTAGATTTGCAGGGTCAACATTTTATAATACAATTAACAGTCAATCAATATACAATTGTAATTCTCCCAGTTTTCCACGCTAGTTTACTTAGCAGAAAATATAACGAAATCAATTTGACGGAAGTACTGAATAGTCAGACTTATTGTATTTGCGACGACGCGTAGATGTGTAATTGGTTTACGGAAGCTAAATTAAAACAGATGTGTTGTAACGTCACATTTATAAGCGAGACAAAGACAAATGAAAGATTTTGCAGTGACTGCATTCAATTACGGAGCTGCAAGATAAGCGAGAACGCTAATCCCAAGAAAAAATTATCACTGGTCTGTTCTGTACGCCAAATGTTCTGACATACACACAAAACAAACCTTTTTCTGCTACGAAAGAATTCTAAGGAGAGTTTAGAAGTTTTGTAACTAACAAGGAAGGATCAATCAACGTCTAATCATCTGATAGCGACGGTAATTAACGAAGGCTCACTGACCGTCAAAGAAAGATATGTGACTACATACACAAAAAGAGATAAATTTCAACGCTTTTAGAACCGCTGATGGGTTTGGGTTGAAGGTTAAAATAAACTACACAGAACCTTAAAATTCAAGTATCTTTGTACACATTTATGATCACTGACATGTGTTTTTCTCTATTAACTACAGAATAAATCCAGAACAAATCCAATACTACATCAAATAGATTGTTTCGCGTCTTGTCAAATAAAACTTGATATTCCTAATTTAATAATTTAAGAGTGGGATTGAAGTACATACAGTATGGAATAAACAGTATAACGCAACGGTTTTACACATTATTTTATCAGATTTTCTTCATCGTTAGGTATTCTTATATAAAGTACACTTATTTGTTAATTTGTTGGGAAAATGTCGCAACCATTACATTTCATAAAAGTACATCCCTATTTTAAATATCACTATTTTTGGTTCTTTTCACAGAGGAAATTACCTGACTTGTATTTCACATTAGTAACCACATTCAACCAACATTCGTCTTAGATACACATCACAACCGCTTTCTCAAGACAGTCATCCGATTTTCCAGTGTTGTTCTTCTCGGTCTCACCAAACACACATATGCATACACATATTCACATTACAACAGTAACAATACTACCGGCTTCAAGAAGCAAAAGCTGCTCGTATATTGGGCTTCATTAAAATACCAATTAAACAATGAGTTCATTTCTTTCATTTCTTAGTTCTACAGTCGAGTTCAGGCCTTATACCATCATCTGCGGTCTCAGAATATTGGCGAAATGTTTCACTCTATACAGATTAATTCCTTAATATATTATATTTACTTTTCAGACTGGCATTGAATAAGAGTGTTCAATTGGTATATGGACATTGCTGCAAAGCAATATTATCTTACAGGATAAAATTTGACACTAATGCTAGATTCAAAAACCAGTGAATTTCACAGGTATTTTCTTACGGCATTGGTGTAAGATATTGTGACGTCATGGATACTCACAGCGACCACAGACACAGAGCTTTCGTATAACAAATATATTTATTAACAAGAAAACAAAACAAATATATACACTTAATAATCTACTTAAACCCTAGCTCTGATAGACCTACTATCCCCTGATCGCGGGAGCGATCCAAAACCCGATTGAAGATGGTTTTGATTGTGGCATTCGCCACTCCTACTTTTGAAGCGCGCACAAAGCCTAGCTTCCGTGACCGGATGTCACGCTGGGACACAAAGTCCGTTCTGGCGCACCAACGGCTGGTTTGCCTCGATCGCAGGAGCGATCTTATCCGATTGAGAATCGGCGTGAATCGTGGCACTCAACCACTCTTCACCTCGGAGCACGCACACAGCATCGCTCCCCCGTGACCGCAGTCACCCAAGGACATAAAGTCCGCAGGCTTCGTCAACTAATGACTCCAGCCTCGCGAGCCTGGCTCGCATATGCACCGTCTAGGCGCCAAGTTTTGTGCACACGCACGAGGTTCTCCCACCGTCTCCAGAACCTGCCTACTGGCTCCGTACACTCTGTTATATAGGCGAGGCCCACGTGACCTACTACGTCACGCCACCCCCTCGCTTGTTATAACAGTGAAAAGTGTCTATAAGCCGGAAGACACCCAAAGCCTTGTGTCTCCCGTCTCCGCGTTCTTCCCTTTACGGAAAAACCCTACTTCCTGTGGCGAGACTAATCCGCAACCAAGCGTCCCCAAATAGATGCCACGAGGCACGCTGGCTAATACGTTACAATATCATACTAAGACCATACCATACTTCAAGTCTCCCTTACTGATAATAACAACCACCACCACAATAACAACCACTACCGCCACAACAACAACAACAACAACAACAACAACCACGACAACAACAGTAGCAGCAACAGCAAAAGCAACAAAAATAAAAGCAACAAAAACGACAACAACAATAACAACAAAAACACTAACAAAAACAACAACAAAACACAAAAAAGAACATCAGCATTAAAAACAACAAAAACAACGGTAACAATTTCGAACTAGTGGACTGGACTAAGCAAAAAATTCTGATCATGGATCGAAAAAAACGAAAACTGCTCACAATACTTCATGTCGCCCACCGTGGAGCTGATGTACATTGACTTTTTGTGTTACGTACGGAAGGAAGAAGAGGCTTCAGACAAATTGAAGCCTTCTGGCACAACGCAATAATCGGGATGGGAAAGTATGTAGTCTGTAATCCAGATGATCCACTAAGGAAGCAGATAATTAAATATGATCGAAGAATGCATTACACGCAAAATACAACAGACACTGACCTTCTGATGCTACTAATCACGAAATATGAGACACAAAAATGTTAAAAGAAACCACTCCATGGACAGTACCTAAAAAGAATGGACAAGGTGCAGATCAATAAAGATCAATCCTTTATGTGGCTTCAAAGGAAAGAATTGAGCAAGATTCAGAAGCAATTCTAATAGCTACCCAAGATAAGGCTTTGTGAACACGACGTTATGATAAAGTGGATGAACCATTAATCGTATCATCTCAGCTTGACTAATTCTAGCAAAGACCGTTAACTTGAAAATACAAGAAAAAGCACAGTTCGTCCCGATATTCATCGGTGCTCTGATATTTGCTCCGTAAAATTCCTGTCAGAACTTGGCTAATAACAATAACTTGGCTTGGACAATAACAATAACAATAACAATAACAATAACAATAACAATAACAATAACAATAACAATAACAATAACAATAACAACAACAATAACAACAACAACAACAACAACAATAACAACAACAACAACAACAACAACAATAATAATAATAATAATAATAATAATAATAATAATAATAATAATAATAATAATAATAATAATAATAATAATAGTAAATGTAACCACTGCCGAGGACTGAATAAAATTATGGAAGTCTAAAAGTCTCCAAGACAGATTTTTCTCATTTCCTGTAAAATGCTGATAAAGACCCCTCGGTGCGTTGGCTTCGGAATGGGTCTATTTCGGGAGACTGAGGAATTTATTTATGCTATGCAGGATCAGTAGATTGCTACAAACCACTTCAAAAAATACATTACAAAGCAGATGGCCGAGATGAATATAAGGTATGCCATCAAGCACCATAGAATACATAATAAGGTCATGCAAAAACTTAGCGAACAGAGAATACCTAAGCGCAATCTAACAGCACACACCATCCATCAAGCTCTTGTAGTGAAATATGGTCTAATATCACCTGACACTATTTGCCAATACTGTATGTATGAAGCCAAGCCAGTATTGGAAAACAAAACTACGGGATGTACTATGATATCTAGATAAACAGACAAAACCATTACTGCTACCAGACCAGATAGTATAATTCACGACTACACAGACAAAAGGCCTTCTTCATTGACATCACGCATCCATCAGATCACAACTTTGATAAGTCAGAAACAGAAAAACTCGCCAAAGTCATCTTGGCCACAGAATACAGAGTAATACATCGTATTACATGTATATCGTCTTAATTCTGTTGAAGTTATATCATTTTTTGTCACAGTAACGAGTGGAATCAATAAAAGCCTGAAAAATTGAATTCAAAAATTACAACTAAACCCCAAAGCAATAATCCTCAAAACTCAAAAATCTGTCACTTTGGAAAGATGTCGAGTAGTTCTCACCGAGCTGAAATTATTATGAGCTGTAAACAAGTATGTTGTCTTCAAATTATGGCCCCACACACCTGAGAAATCCTGATGATTTCCGAGACTTGAGCCAATCGAAACACCACTGAAATTTAACTAAAAATCCCACCGGAACATCGACACGCTTTACAGCTAACTTGTATGATCAAAATGTTCTTATGCACAGAAATACGTGTGCGATCCAATTTAGGCGCCGGTCCAAATTCGGCAACCTACATGCAACGCACGCGACGTTGTGGAGGGAGCGGACGTGTTCATCCCACGTGCGTCCCTTCATCCTGCGACTGTACGCGGACGGCACGACCCGCGACGCAGGTAATAATAATGGGATAACTTAAAACACCACGCCCTACGGCGCGTGCAAAGTTTGCAGAAATGGATCTTAAGGGCTTCCCGCATTGCCAGGCCTCACCCCAATAGAAAATAAGGAGCGCTCTTGAGCGTCCACGCTTACCGCAAAATCTGGAGAAAATGCCGACAGCTATCCAAGCGGCATGAACCGGCTCAGTTAGCTCAGTTAGCGTCTATGACCGTGAGGCCTTAGGGCTCAAGTCGGGACTGGGGATTCTCGCCACTAGTTATATAGTTAAGTCAAAAATCAGTTGTTACGTCGAGAATTCTAGTGGTCGGTTGCTCTTATGGGTGATTTCTCCCATTCATATCAGGCGAATGCCGGAGTAGTACGCTATCAAACGGGTCAAACGCGCGATTTGTCCTTCCTACTCCTTGCCCTTGTCCTAACCTCTCTCTCCTTACACACACGCACATACACACACACACGTGCTTACATGCCCTACACCACCACACATGTCGGGAAACCAGCATGGAACTTAGATTTTATTCAGACTGGATTGTCCTCTCGTTCGGGGATGATAACTGGGGAAGGTAAACCCCCTCAAGTTAACCTGTATGTCAGCGCTGGATCTCTCCATTCAGCGGTGTAGAATCACCGCCTCCTCCCGCAATAAAACATTCACTACATTAACGAAACTAATGACCTCAGCAGTTGACGTGCCCGGAAATCGCAAACAATTAATTAATTAATTAATTGAGCTCTATGATATATGATGACACAGAAACCCATTAGACATTTGGTGATAGACAGTACAGTATTCTTGGGAATATATAAATGAGAGCCTCCTCCTTCATTGCGATGGCTGGCAGAGTTCACACCCACGTCGTAGCAGCTCGACGTTATTCTGAATGGTGTTACGCAATAAATATTTATCAAACAGTTGCCAATTGTAATCATTGTATGTTATCAAAATCGTTTCTTCCTTTTCTAACATCACTGTTCTTCGTACCATTCTTTTAAAGACAAGTCATTTTCTTTCTTGTTTTCCGAGTCTATACGCCCAGCCTCCTACGAGAAGCATCACTACCCTCAGTCGATACAGATGTCACACTTGCCACACATGAATGAGAAGTGAAATATGATATTGGTTCTTTGTAATGTCGCTTTTGCTGCTACTGCTATCCATAGCAAACCAGCCATCCTCATTCTTCGTTTAAAAACAAATTAAGTAAACGAATACCTATTCTAATAGTCGTGAATGACAAGCAACTATAGTTGTAAAATAGCATATTCTATATTCTGCATTAAATAGTATCACAGATACATATCAGTTCACATGAATTAATAAAATATTTATTAAAAATTTTCGTATTTGTCAAATATTCTTATAATTTTGAGAAACGTACCAAGAATTACCAGCATTTTTTTTTTTAAATAAGGCGATCAGGCTTATTTTTTTCTGCACTATATTACAAAACTGAAGGTGATGGTACCAATAAGCACTTAATATTTATACTATTTGTTCTTCAGTTGTATAAAGAATAATTTAAAATGAATTGTACACAGTAAAAGCAGTGTATTCTTCCAATGGTGGTATACTAACTACCCAAAATACAACTTATTGTTTTTATCTTCTATTTAAATAAATATCTGGAATGAATGTAAACGTGTGCCAAGCTGATTGGTGGCTCGATAAACCCTATTTAAACTAGATCTCCTATGTTGGGCGTTTTCGTCGAAACTCAGATTGAAACATTCAGGAAGCCAAGTCTGGTCCGGCACCTCCTGAGGTGTAAAATCCATCAGAAGCTTCAAGTCACACAACCAGCCTTCGAAAAGCAAAGTCACGACTCTCTTATCGTATTGCGGTTGCAGAAGCTAGAAATACGCTCTTTACCATTATTTTCTGGAGTGCCATTGCTCCGTGACTCTCCTTAAGGGGCAGCTGCTGTTTTAGTGTTTACCGAGTATATAACGGCGCGTCAGGGTACGTATGCCAGTCACACGCAGTCACCGTACGTCTCCATGCGTGGCAAGAACTATGGCTTGTACCGAGAAGTAATTACGCAAGGTACAATAGATATATAAAGTTGTAGTCTTGTTTTATAAAAAACACCTTAAACTTTCTCTACTCTTCTAAGAGGAATTCCTCAATTTATTATACAAGTATGAAGCTAAAGACGTTGAAAAACTACACATTCACTCTCCAGCCAAAAAAATGCTTGATATTGAAGACCAAAAGTCACATTAAATAGCAACATCTTTGAACATAACATAGATGCACAAGAAAACAAATAAATAATGCTCATTTTACAGAAGAAAAATGTAATATTCTACTGTTAATTTTTGTCTTCATAAACAAAATGTGTTCGCCCGTCCTCCTCCCCCGTCCTCCTCCCCCTAAGGAGTGAGGCTGGCAGCGAGTGTCGCCCTTGGTTCCGCTGCGGATTGAACCGCCGCGCCGGGGTGCCGCTTGAGCGCGCTCCGCCTGCCGAAGCACCCCGCCCGAAAAGAGAGAGCGGAGGAGCACCCTCTGCGCCGGGGCAGCGGCCAACCTGCTCTCCGCACTGGGTAGTGGGAAGTAGTCGCTGCGTAGTCGCACAGTCGGACAGTGTCTCACTATTTATTGATAGATTGTTGATTGATTAGTGATTCCGGTCGTGCCAAAGAACTAAGGTCCTTAGTCCCGTAAGTGTTGTGTACGTGTCCCTGGGAGGGTGGGTAACCCCCCCTGTTGGATTGTAGGATCCGGTGCCGACCTACCGTCGCCTAGCGGGGTTTCCTTCAACCAGGTATCACTCAGCAGCAGGGCACCGCCCCAGCCGTGACAAGCTCTAAGCTCCCGGTCTTCCTTCATGCGTGCTAGTGGATGTATGTATAAGTTAGAGGTGAAGATAGGACAAGGGAGAGGTAGGCAATATCGAGCGCAGCACCTGCTCCTGCCACTGACAGTGCGTATGCAGCCGCTGTTGTTGAAATGATTGCTATTACTGGTGAGGTTGTTTCTCCAGCTGAAGGGTGCGAGGGTTGCTGCTGCGAAGGCGCAAAGATCGGAGGCTGTATATATTGCAGCTGTTGGAGACGTGGGAGCAGCTATGCCCCTTGCCGTTAATAGGATATTGAAGACTTTAGCAATTTTCTGTAGATCATATATATTATTTCTAAAATGTGTCATGTAAGCATCCCTTCTCCTGAAGAACTACTCAATCTATGTTAGTAAATAAGATGTTGCTTGAAAGCTAAAAGTCGACGATGACGTGCAATTTACAGGTTTATATAAATACATAAATATTTATATTTTTTTTTCAAAAGTCCACATCAAAAAGAATCTGACTGAACAGTCAACGACAACGCATGATGCCTGCCACAGTTGCAGGCGAAACGTTTGGACTAAAATAACTAATTATGATGTAGAAACCGGCCGTGAAAGCCCACATTTTAAGTAAGTAGTACAATTTCAGATGTTTCAAATTGGTTTTGTAACAACAAATTAATAGTAAGCGAATGAGAAATGGTCTCAATGCAGTTTTAAAATTCAAACAAGCAATCACAGACTTTAAAAATTATCAATGTGTAATTCGCTAATGCTAGGGCAAGAACATTTTTGGATATTTCATTGAATGCTACTTCAAATAGAACGTCCGTATAACTGAACAGAACACAAAAGTAAGTTCATTATGTTAAGAATTCATAATTCTTTCAAATTTAGTCCGCCCTTTGCAGTTGTAAAAGTTCAGCTCGCGTGCATTCTGCAAAAGTACATTCTTGCCTGAGAAATGACATATTACTCTGCGGAAACTCGTCCAACATTACCAAAAGTTTTACATTGCAGAAAACTATTGTACGAATAATACACAAATGCAATTGCGTGATTCCTACAAACCTTTACTCATTTAGCTTGCAATCTTACCACTGCCTTGCTTATTTATTTGCGAATTTGTAATTTTTGTCAAACGTGAATTAAGGGCGGGAATATAATATCAAGAAACCCTATTTCAATAACATCAAAGGTGCACATGATAATTTTTATGAAGGGAGAGAGTATGAAGAGAGAGCTAAGAAACATTTTTATTTTAGTTAGATACTGAGGTCAGTCACCCATCCCTGACTCGTCCGAGAAACGCTGCCGGTTCTAATTACCCGAGTTGTAGTGGAGGTGAATCGACTCGGGCCCACATCATACATCTAACAGTAATCGATGAGTTCCATGAGCCTTTTGGAGTAACGAAGTGGCGTAAAATAACACTCAACTTCATCGTTGAGGAAGGTGGTGTGAGGCAGACATTACTAAGATCAGCTGACGGAATACACCATCCGATATTTCACCATTCTTCAAGAAATCGGACTTCATATACAAAGAATATATGTCACAAAAGCTCATTAATAATGAGGTAATTTCAACCAAATTATTCTCAATATTATGAATATCATTTCACATATAGATCACTGAGTAAGTTTATAATATGAGATTTTAATGGCGTGGTTGCATCGACACACCACGTGTCATGTAATAAATAGTTCTAACAGGGATACATATCTACTGGAATTAGTGTTGGTTAAACAAATAAACAAACAAATAAACAAATAAACAAATAAACAAATAAACAAATAAACAAATAAACAAATAAATAAATAAATAAATAAATAAATAAATAAATAAATAAATAAATAAATAAACAAACAAATAAATAAATAGTTAAGTAAAATTTCATGTTCTCTGCCATAATAGCGTCGGCGTCGCTAAAAGATGACACTTTGTGGAGGAACAACCGATTGACCAAATCTCTCATCCCATGGCACGCAGGCAGTGGGTCAGTGGTTTCTCATGCGTCGCAAGGGGCGCCCCAGCGCTTCCGACCGCCGGCGAGTACGGCCAGTGTCCCGCGTCGTCTGTCCCCTGTCCTCTGTCCTCCGGCTCAATGACCCCTCTTTCCTCCCGCTTCCGTGCGAGGTCACCGCGCTCACGCAACCTCTCCCGGCCACAGGCCGCCCCCAGCGCATTCCACGTCAAACGATGCATTGGAACGCCTGGAATAGCGCTGTTCCACGCGCACCCGCCGCTGGAAAGGCACCTCCAGAATGTAGTACGAGTCAGCGGAAAAAGGAAGAGAATATTCTTCTAGGTTTTCCGTTGTGTGTGGAATGCGTGGGAAGGCATTTCCAAGCAAAGAAAGGAACGATTCAGCTCTGAGGTGGCAAAGGAGTCGTGCATTAAAAAAGTAAACAAAATCATCATTACCTCACCACATGTAAGATTTCGTAGTCATCTTTTCTGACAGAATTACAAGTATGTAATGTGAATATTATAGTAAATACTTAAATTGTTAATAAAGCAAAAAGAATAATCAACTTGCTATAGGTATTTCTTTTACAGACAAGAGTGTTTTATGACACCTTTTTGTTTATTTTTTGAAACCATCTTCAAAGTAGACACTTGCTGTATGTTGGGTACGTTCATTTTTTACTTGTTTTATTTATATTTATTTATATTTATTTATATTTATTTATATTTATTTATATTTATTTATATTTATTTATTTATATTTATTTTACTTATTTTATTTATTTTATTTATTTAATTTACTGTTCATGTTTCCTACGTCTCCAAATGGGTTTAACAAGATTTGATATTTCAAGTGCATAATATGGAGACACACATCGGAAAAAATAAACAAATATTTTTATACTTTCCGCTGGTTGTAATACTGTGGATTGTGTCCACGAATCAGAAGTAAATAATAATTTAGTTGCCGTGAAATGTAGCAAATAGGTGAAAACAAGTTCAAACCATCATTCAATGAATGTTATTGAGAAAAATATGTATTCGTTACAGGAAAAAAATCACGAAAGCTAATTAAATGAAAGCAGGAAAATATGATGTTTAAAAATATCAGAGTTGCAATCTACTTAGGGTTCAGTAATTGTTTTGCACACAAAGCAGAAAATCTCTCTTCCTGTTTCCGCTCACCAATAAGTAATGTACAATTGAATTTAATAGCTCGTAAAATGAACATTATTTTCATATTATCGTAAATTTCACGAGAAAATGGTAATAAAATAACGCAATCGTGTAATGCGTTAAGATTTGCTGTTCAAATAAATTTTTTTCGTATTTTGCACTCCGTGAATATACACATGTATTAATTATATTTCCACATATTTTTATGCATCAGTTCATCTTTTTCTCAATCGGAAACAATTCGTTTATTAAACTTAACATCCCAATGTAGCAGAAAAAGCTTATTATGTGCAAATCTAGTTTATTAAATAAACTCATGATGAGCTTGCACTTACAGTGGCGTGTTTATATTTCAACTTTTTTGACGGGTACCTCAGATTATATAATCTAGAAGAAATCTGCAAGTCAGAGTTTCGTTTTACATCATCATTTTTGAGCAAAAGACACCTTCACTATTTTCACAATGAAGACAAGATGAAATTCCATAATCATGTTTTGCATCATATAGTGCACATTGTACCATAAGCGAGTACGTAAACAATGATTTGCATGACACTTAATAGGGACTATTGGTTACAACAGCTCATTAATAGGTAACAAGAAGCTCCAACACATATCACTGATGAATGGTGTAGTGATACATTTTTTAAGTTTTTCAAATTCCAGCTACCGAAAACAGCAATACTGTTTGGGGCACATTTCACTACAAGTGGACATACTCGCACAAATGAGCGGAATAGCGGGATATTGCCAGGCATGTATTGTGAAACATGTAATAAGATATGATGCAAACATCTTGGCTTTAGTACAGGTAGTGTTGATTGTGTGCGAGTCCGGCGGGCGAGGCCGAATCACCAGAGTACATGGGCTGGCAGCGGCCGCGGAGGAGGAGTTGGCGGACGGCGGCAGCGGGAGCAGGGGAGGGCGTGGCGAGCGGTGAAGGCCGGCGGCAAGCGCGCAGCAGCACGAATGTGGAGCGCGCCCATCCCCACCGCCCCCCTCCCCCTTCCCCTCCCTCCTCCCCCCATCATTCGCCTCGGCCGCCGCCGCCGCCACCGCGTGGCCGCGCGACCTTCACCGCCAGCGGAGTCTTCCACACGCGGTCTTCGCCCTGGCCACGCGACCGCCGCCACCATCGCCAGCGCTGCCGCTTCCATCGCCCTCACCGCCGCCGGCACTCTATCGCCAATGCCGTTGTTGCTAACTATGCCACCGTCTCTTTCTCTCGCTGACACACCAGCCAGCCACCTTCGTTTGCGACGTCGCCACCTCACCACAACGTCTGCGAACGGTGAATCCGCACCTTCCTCTCTACCCAGTCTCAGCCTCCACGTCTCCTTCGCGTCATCTGAACAACATTCATTATTACTTATTACTTATCTCTACCACTGCATTTATTGTCAGTGCAAAGTCCCGTGGAACCTACTGCTCTTAAGGATCGTTCGCACGAGGAGGCACTTTCGTAACTGTCATGAAGTAATGAGGTGAAATATTTAGTTTGTTGACAGGATGTGTCATCCGAAAATCGGGTTTCCTTACTAACGGGAGTCTAATTTAATGACATCTCTTCTGAAATCTCTTGGCAAATTACGCGTGAGATTCTTTCCGTCGGCAGCCATGTTGTTTCGCTCGTCGATGAATTTGAAGTGGAGAAGTCGCCTCAATCATGGTTTTCCAAGATGTCCACATACTATTAATTCAGCAGCATGCGCCACCTTCATAATTTTGAAGACGTGGTAGAAAAGAACAGCTATTAGATAAAATTCTCCACTTAACAAGAAATGAAACTATTTATAAAATCTTATTGAGAAATGTGCGAGAGGACAACGAGAGTATTAGTGATAATATCTAGCCAATTAACGCAGTTCATTTCCACATCAAATAGTTGTTTCTTAACATTTTTCGTCTTGTGATCTTTTACATACCGCACTGATTCATGTATAAAAGCTCGTGACCTACAGCATAAAAAGTGCTGCTGAACAAACCCACCAAAAATGGCTTTCCAACAAGTAGAACGCACACTACTCAATACAACACAACATTCTCCTACTCAAGACTATAATAAATTCAATATTTTATCGGTTACATGCGTCTTGAACCCTTGTTAACATGCAACCCTGTAAGTTTGTTAAGTGCACTTGTACCTACCTGTAGGTTACGAAATTAAAAATTCTTAGCAACGGGTTTTAACATCCTTAGTAACCTAAATAATCAATCTTCCTCAAGCCACGGTATACAAGTGTATTGTTGAAATACATATATCCCAAGCAATACCCAACAATATCGATTATCGTGCCGCAACAACAGAATTCATGTGTTTCATATCGCAGTAATTTCATAAATTTTCTCAAAGAAATTGAGATTTTATAGCGACCGATAAAACGCTGAACATACCACGAAATGTTACAATATTACTACTGCCTCGTCCAAATTAGAAATGTCGGCTCCGCCTCGATTTTTAACTTTTGGCTTCAGCAGTAATAACTCTTAACATTTCTAGGTATGCTAATAGCTATTAACAAAAACAGTCATAACGAAGATTACAATAATGTAGTTTAGTATACAAATGGATAGTACAACAGTTCATTAAATATAACGAATATAAAAATGTTGCCGTCCTATATCGCAAAACGTGAATTACAAATACTGAATTTCAGGCGGCTTCTTCCTTGGAACCTTCCAATCGTATGAGTTTAGCTGGACCGTAAGCAGGAACGCACTGAGTATGGAAAACCAGTCGGTACGCACATTATGGGAACAGGCAAAATAACACAAAAATTTTTTTGTCAAAATCGAAACTATTTCACTGTTTTTGATTTTTTCTGAGTTCCTAATAATGTAATAAAACCATAGACGCCTTTCACATGGCCGAAGCTGCATAGTTTTCTTTCAATTTCTAGGCGCATTGGGTGATACACGGGTGAAAGGATGATTTTAATGGCGAAACCAGATATCAGCAACACAGCCAGGCTTTTTCAAGGGGGGTAGTGTCCCTGCAACTTTTTTATTCATAATGGATTTTTCATTTCTACTGAATTTAAAATTAATAGCTAATGCGTATTGTAGTTATAACTAATCCAATGAAACTTAATGAAAGAGTTGCATTACTACAGCAAAATAAAGAAACCGTAACTATATTTGTGAATATGCGTCATCAGCTTTAGTGGAAGGGGACCTGAAGGCGAGTCAGACCCCCCCCCCCCTTTGGGTTCGCTGTGTTTACAAATCCTTCCCAACCTCTTTCAGAAAGTTACGAGAGAGAAAAGAACTGGGTAAAGGTAACTTTATGTTTGATAGCTGGCAAAAGATACTAGATGTCTGCGGCGGCACTCTGGCATATTGTTCGTTTTGAATTCACAGCTCACTCAGTATTTGCCACGTCCGTTGGCGCAAATGCCTGATCATGAAGCCAGACGGCAATTGCCTTTCCTCTAAACGTAGCCAGAGAAGAAAAGGTGCGGCAATGTTTCATTCATGTTAACATTATCCTCGAAATAAATATTTTTTAATGCAATGAATGTCTTAGGTAGTAGTATTCTTCGTACTACACAAAACCCAGAAAATTTGGGACACGTTTTTCATAAAAATTTGGGAAACGTTCATAAGATAAAAATATTTCGAGAATGTGAAAATAGATATTTTTTCTTTCTGCTATAATCCTGAGTAAATAGCCCGAAAATTTACACCATAAATGATGATCATATTTTTAATTCGTAATTATTTCATCGTTTATGAAACAACATTACACTATGAGCAAAACCATTGAGCTTACCAATGACGTTTTCTTATAATTTTCTTATTATTTTCTTATTATTTTAATTAACAAAGCTGGTAACTAGAGGTAACTGGTTTGTTTTTGAAAAATTATGGGGTAAGTATATTTAAGGATATACATAATATTTCTATCTTTTTTGGTAGTAAATAAACTGATTTTGTACAACTGGGAAAAGAAGCTTTCATTGAGTTCTCAGCCTTCGACGCCTCAGTCAAATAAATCTCTTGCAAGCGTCAATTACAGAACAAACATAGTGAGAATTTTGCTACTCACCTTCCTTCTCAAGGTCGATTCACAAACTGCAGACAATGATGATGATGAGGAGGAGGAGGAGGAGGAGGAACTAACGGCGCACAAATTGAGCAGAAGAGAATGCTGAAAGAACGTACGCTTTATCCATTCATCTGTTAGCCCACCGCCCAGTGTGAAGTCAGGTGTTGTGAAAGATATTAGAGAGGTGTGAATTTACTTTCTCCTGCCACAAGGACACGAGTCCTTAAATGCCGCACCGTTCTTTGCTCTTCACAGCGCATTGTCAAGGACACAACGCAGCAGAACTGACGTACTCAAGCTGTTCAACAGTAGACCCAGTGCTTTGGAGTGGTGCTAATGATACAAACAAAAACTAGATTGCATCAATTAAGTTTAATTTAGAAACGTAAAATTTTGATACTGAATCGGAACAAAAAAACGATCCATTTATACAAATATGTTTATTCAATAAAATGAACATCAGTATTCATGTAAAACAATAACTCAAAAGGATAGTGTGTTCCTAAAATATAAGTAAAATAATAGAAACGTTTTACAATACATTCCTGAGAAACCGTCTTAGGGAGAATTATATTTTTTTTATTTTAATACATCATGTAGAAACAGCCAAAAATAATTATTTCATTAAAATTTATAGACACTAAAACATAACACGTTTCAATTTTTACGTTTTAATTTAAATTTTTGGAGAATTCCATTTACTTCAATGCGTCAAAATAATCCACAAATCTGTAAATTAGGAAGTACATCGTATTTGTATCTGATTTTAAAAAGTTAATAATACTTATTTTTCCATAAATATGTTATTACAAAGTTTTCGAAGCTCTGGTGAACCAATAACAAGATTTGGGCGCAGAAGTTGGATGCGATCACCATGAAAATACAGAGGTTTACAGTTTCCCCTCACATCAGATTCCCAATTAATGCCTTTTCACATTTCACTTCAAAAGGAGGAATATCTCGATTTGAATCCCAGCAGGAGATTTGGGACGGGAAAGGATCAAGCAAAGCAATTAACTTTCTACTCAGGAGTAACGCATTTGTTCTCGAACATTCGTTCGTGGCAGAAACTTCAAAACTGGATATATTATCTAATTAAAACATCTAATTTTAATTCTTTATTATAATAAGGAAGACCAAGGCCATTTAGCCCTCCTTGGAGGATCCCAAAGTATACGTAGAAATCAATTTCAATAAAACCAAAACATTCAAGTGTTTAATTTCAAAATAGCAAGCGATGAAACAATGAACAATATTATTTCTTGTTTTATTTTCTTCGAATATTAAAAGCAAAAATGCGATTTTGGAAGGACAGGCCAGCCTCCCCTTTTATTCATGGGGAATACTAAAAGGGAAGCAATCGGGTTGTCACTTTTGAATAGGTAGGTAAATGACTTCTTGAGCAATTTAAATGAAGTTACTTGTGGCAGATCAACAGATGTGACGCGTTTATCCAATCCTGATCTTCAATACCAAAAATTAAGTCGAATCGATTGATTGGGTAACTGCGTCCAAAAGATGATCCGTCACGATATTTAAATCGGGCAATAAGAAAAGTTGATCCGAAGATGCAATCGGGGTACGTCCCTTCGGCAAAATACATTGGACCTTCAGTAGCGGACGGCAAATTGTTGGTTAGCCTCAGTCAACAAAAGACTTAATCCGCTTTTGGTGGGCGTTCCAGTATACGCAGCAGCCGGCCCTTTCACCTGTGCGTGGCGACCGGGCGGGAGCTGCGGTTGAACAGGGGGGGGCGGGGCCGGCCGTTGGTTCACGATGTCCTTGGACCGGGGGGGAAGGTTTTTTGGGAAGGGTTGGGGACACAAGGCCGAGACGACCACGTTTCACATCCGGGAGATTGTGCCTGAGTCACGCTTTTATGACCAGTCCCGTCCCCGCCCCCTCCTGGTCTTACGGCGCTGCTGTGACAGAGGCCGTTGCGCTCGCCGCCCGTCCCTCCCCATCCCACCCTCCCACCTATCCACCCCCACCCCTTCCAAGACCGCTGGAGACTGGAGGGGGGGAGGTCGTGTGGATCCGGGAACGTTGCACAAGCGCCGCCTGCAACCGCTCACCTTGGAGCATTCTGATTGCGTACAGCCTACGCGTTCTGCTCTTAACGGATTCTTCAGCCTCTTAGGCTAGATGCCCATATGGAGTGGCTGAATGGAGGTGGATCGACGGTCTGGTTAAAAATTCACTGGAACATTAGATGGACAGACCAGGCGCCCAATAGACCAGGAGCAGCCAATAGAAATCAGATTGAAGCGTTTCTTGAATGAATAAATACAAGAGTGACGATAAACAAGATAACGCTACGCCAGAGAAGAGAAGTAAGAGAATATTAATATCTGCAGAGGAGCACCGAGGGGGACCGGGTGCTAATGGAGTTTCAGCCCCTCCTCCACCCAAAAGTCAATGATACCTATACAAAAATACAGCTTTACTAATTTTCTTTACAAATGAAAGTCATTCAATAAATCATTTGTTAACGTTACAATTACTAACTATATGCGACCAAATAAAAATAGATTTTAAATTCAGCTTAAATGAAGAATTATGTATAAGAAAACAAGTTATCTGGATACTATACCTGTAGCGCCCCCCTCTTGCTCGCACGCGAGCGCGCGCGCACACACGCACAGAGAGACAGACAGACAGACAGACAGACACACACACACACACTCACACACACAGACACACACACAGACACACACACGGTCGCGCTGAAAACACCTAGACGCGTTCTCTGAGAAACTGGCTTCTCCAACAAATCGTACAGAGTTTGAGCTTATTGACTTAGTCTAACGTCAGTAATCACCGACATGCATTTATTTTCATTAAACTACTTCTTGTCGAATTTGGTCCCAAAGGAGTTTGGTGCATAATCCTACGAGTAATAGACAAATAGAAATAATCCAATCGCATTCTTGGCTCGAAATTTTTAAGCAGAGAAATAAAATACTTAAGATTTAAGAATGAAAAGAAGGATTCTAATATTAGCATTAAAACTAAAAGCATCAAATGATATTTCTGATTTAACAATCCACAAATGTCAATACGTAGCAATTTGCTCGCAATTAAGGTGTATCTTGTGATAACAAAACCAGCATTTTAAAAGAAGCTTGCGTAATACAAGTTCCAGGCCCGACATTACTTGATATTCCTTCTGGTGCACAGAGGTCGTTTGCCAAGTCAGGTTCCAGGATTCCGAAGACAAACAATGAGGTCGGTTAGAACGAAGCGAATCAACAGGAAGATCACAGTGGTCAGCAGGTCGGCACATGCCTTTATACAGCTTATAGGGCCGACAAGTCTATTCTACGCGGACAATGACAGGCAATGACAGCGTGTTGTAGGTTAATAGACCGTGCGGCCTAGGGGACACGCCAAACAATTTCATAGCAAGCCTGTTGACGAAATTGCTCGTACGAACTGGCACGCTCACAAGCTCTGGCCATGCATGACTGGCTGCACCCACATTGCCAGAGCAGTGGCGGCTCCAATGGTGGTAACTGGGGGGCATGTCCCCCACTCCCCAGCCAACAAATTTTTCGTGATTTTACTCAATCTATTCGAAAATGGGTGAAGTTCGTTAAAAATGACGAGACGAAACCAAACTCCCAAGTTAATAATATTTTATAATGATAGTAGAATAAAGTTTCTTTCAGAAAGCTTTTTTCAATTTCAAAATATCTTGTATTTTTAGTTATTGGTTCCCAAATCGGGGTCAGTGGTCTTCTAGGTCTAGGGGACCGCGAAACGATTTTGGGGACACCATGAAGGGGTAGCCAAGTGAAATTATGGGCTATTTGCGATTGTTGTCACGTTCCACGAGGGTTTCGAATTTAGTTTCGAATGTGTTGCAGGGGTTTACAGGCATTGCGTTCTGCGTATCCCACCACAAAATTAGGTTTACTGTTTACCAGTAGATTAAGTTGAACTTGACAGTGCCTTTACAATCCAGGTTTGAAACCTTTTCCCTGATCACAAATGTGCATGAGCGAATGCCGAATGGTCGTTTTTTAAAATAATGTTTATGGAGGCGTTCTATCCGAAAATATTTTTGAGCATATCCGTAAACAAATAATTAAAATATGGGGGGTGGGTAATTGCTACAGTTGGGAAACTTTGCAATGCAATCTCGGGGACGTAGAAAATTATGTTGCAGATAATTATCATAAATAGGGGTCATCAGAACCAAAACTGTATCCTTATTATCAATATACTCGTAATGTTATATTCCAAGCGAACAATGAGAAAGCGAAGACTATTAATATTCGGAGGGGAAGTAAAGCCGGCTGCCCCATGTTCGTAGATTTACTTGCATGTAAAAGATCCTCAAGCCTAAATGACGCCTCTGAGCTAAAATTCAAATCGCCTGTTTCTCGCCCAAGAAATACCTCCTTTCTCTCCTAGTTGGTGAAAGGAGCGTAGCGAAATTTGCGTGGTCAGACGGAAGAGCGGGCCTGATGGCCCGAGTCTCGCCACGTAAAATAAGGCAAATTCAAATCAAATCAAATCAAATTAATCTAACGAAGACTCCGCAAACACTATTAACCGCGAGACTCAGGAGCTGCTTCATACAGTGTATCTGAGAGTAAACGTTACTAACGTCTAGGGCCCGTTTGGCATTGCCGTTAGGCCAATAATCATAATTTCTTTAGCAAACACCAATGCGCGATAAGTTGCCTAGAGATCAGGGGCAAATGCAACACGCGTATATTCATTATACGACAGTTTCTACCACTTGTGCATGGGCAAATACTGATCATCTTCGACCACCTTCTTTGCCCGAAAAGTTTTGTAACAATTATTCTGAAACATCTGCATGCACCATATTGCAAGCGCGACACTGTAACCGTCGGCGTTCCAAGTGAGAAAATTGTTCACCGATCGAAATCTTCATAATTAAAAAATAGCTTATCGATATAAATATTTCAATGTTTTTCTTTTGTTTGGTAAATTGCCTGACATGCGATATAGTATTAATTTTTAGTTATTGTATTCCGTTTTAGGGTGCGCGGTGTTTGTGTTTTGGGAAACAAGTTTTAACTCAGTTATTCTGTGGAGCAGTCCGGCCTAGTTTTAAAATTTTAGACCTCAGGCAGAAATTAACGGAGAGTGTAACATCTTTGTGGTTGAATATTAATTGCTTCTTTAATTCCAGATATAGCCGGTCCATAAAAACTCTACGAGATGACGCTGAATGTTTTGAATTTTTGCCAACAGGATATTTCGCAAGTTAAGTTTCACACACAAATTCGAGCATAAACAACTCCATCCGTAACGCCACACACACTTGCACGGGATAATTTTACACATGCAAACATCTGTCCCGTATGAATTCCGGGATAACCGATTACAACTGACATAAAACGGAAACCCACGCATTTTACAGCTCCCATTCGAGTCACATCTCAGTTTGGAGAAGAGAGAAACGCGGACTGGACCGAAGAGTTCGATCGTGCGCCGAGGCGGCGGCTGGGGTTGACAGATCCCGCAATGATTCCGAGGTGCCCCCTGGCGAACGGCGTGGGAGTGCCCGCCATCTGTTCCACCTGCTGCCGCGGAAGAATGCCGACGCCCGAGACAGCTGGCGGTTACGACCGCCCCGCGCTGCGCGCCTCCCGCCTCGAAAAACCAGGCGGCTTCCCGAGTTCCTCACCGCTGCAAATCGGAGGGCGAATCCTAAATTTCTCGCTGCCGAATCCTGAATCCATAGGACACAAATATTCGATCATAGAGCGGATCATCCAAATTTATTAAGAGCTAATTCTAGAATTTCCCGAATCCGAGATCTACATTTTCTAGTAGAATAATTTTAAAATGTCTCCAAGTATATTGATGAAACTTATTGAAGCTAAAATCATTAAAAATCTAGCCAAATCCTAATGTGTCTCAATCATTAAAAAAGCCAAATTCTAATGTGTCTCAATGCCAAGTTCTAAACAATTTCAATACCAAATCCAAAACCTCTCTACCCAATCCTAAACCTTTTCGATATAAAATCCTAAACCTTTTCAATATTCAATCGTAAATCTAAATGTCTATTATAAAACTACAATATTGTAATGATTTTGCGAATGTTTTCATTTCAACTTGCAGATTTGTGTTTATTACTACTACAACCTTCATTACTAATATAATTTATTATGAATTATTATTGTTATTAATATTATTATAGTAATTCACTTTCTAACACGCCAGTGTATTAAATTTGACTTTAATAATACATAATTTTTAAAATAAAATGAGTAGTACCGTTTTTAATACGCTGATTTTGTACAACAGACGTGGTCTGAGATGAAACCTCTCACTTCAATTTTTTAATGTTAATTTTTTTCCTTTTTTCTTGCAATTTTCGAAAAATTGGGAACAGTGACAATGAGATCTACACCACTCTTCAACAACCTTCGCACTATTCAACAAGAAAATTTAATCAAAAAAAAAAAGTGGAGCGATGTTTCTGAAATTGACGGGGGCTTCATGAAAAGTACCCCCAAAAATAAAATATCGATATCAAATTCCAGGGGACGTGACATCAGCCAGAATGGTTGGGGAATATCAAATTTGGAGAAAAACGGCTGAACCGTTTATGCGCTAGCAATATACACAGACTAACAGATGGACGTTTCGCCGTTAATCGATTTTTCGGCTAGAAGGACGACCAAAATATGGATTCTGGGTACATCACGTGTTAGAGGTATTTTTTTTTCTATTTTCTCAAGTGGATTTAGTTACCAAGGTTCGTTAATAAGTGTTTTCGCATCGAAAATTCGCCGTTTTCCGGTGCAAGATTACAGTAATTGATTTTCTTATCTTAGTAAGAGCGTAAAAGAAAAAATAACGAAATTTTTCAGAAAATCATATTTTTAAAATTGTCTTAATTTCTCGTGAAATGACAAACTTCTCATATTTAAAAAAATTGTAAATTATCTTATTCATAAATATTCATAATTCATAAACATATTTTATGAGAAATATCTCGATCACCATCAAAGTTGTGGGAGGGAGGCGAAATTTTATTAATTGAATTCAGAGAATTCAACGAAAATCGCATCTGCGCCATTTTATAAGCACACGCTAGTCTATTGAACGGGGAAATTTTAGGAAACAATTTTGATTCAATTTTGAGAAAAATTGTAAAATGTCATTGGGGGTTTCATGTAAAGTACCCACAAAAATTTCTTATATCTTCTTAAAATGCAAATGGCAGGGACATTAGGCAGATTGATTGTGGAATATTAATTTTCGTGAAAAGGTTTCTGACGGTTTAACGTTCACAGATGGACAGACATTTTGCCGTAAACCAATTTTTCGGTATCAAATCCCTTCTAAACCTGAATTTTGACAACACAGCGTTTTATACGAAGTTATTTACTACATATAAGAACAATAATTATTAACATTTTTCGGTACTCAATACCCAGAATATGAATACCAATAATTAGTATTTGTCTGGTACGACAGAAATGGTGGTTGTTCTTCTGCAGCATTACAGTATTTTCTCCGTGATTCCTAAGTAGAAGCCGACAAAGTAAAAAAGACTTCATGCAAAATCTAGTTAATCATCATTATATGGCCCCTAGAATTGACATTTATTGACATTGTGAAATATTGACATTTACAATGAAAAGAAATATAAAATGTGTTATTCGAAACAGGGTTAGTAAATTTGAAAATGTATTGTCATGTGCTCGATTGTAGAAAAGGAATTTTACTTTGAACTCAATTTACTGAAATCTACTTCTTGAGGGATGACTCACTTGTGTATAAAACAGAAAAATTATGTTAGTTGTGCTATAAAGTTTATAAACAGTGTTTACTCTATGCAACGACCTCGAAGGGAGTGTATTCGTTCAAAGATATACGTTTTCTCAACGCCAAATATTCCCCACTTCAGACGATTTTAAAGATTAGTGCAGAAGAGGTGACTGAGAACGTGTTTTCTCGAGGGTCGAACGAAGGTATACGGTGAATATGAAATGCTGCTTACTAGAGATGAATGAATTAAATGTGACGTTACGTAGCTGAAGTTAGTGTTTTAAATTTAAATGTTCGTTCATTAATATACAAGTGATTAATAACTTAATGAATATTTATTGCATATACATTTATTTGAACTGCATTTGGGTATGACCCGGTGGCAGTTAATGGCAATAATTGCAAAAATTACAACACTTACATTAATAATAAT
This sequence comes from Gryllus bimaculatus, assembly GCA_017312745.1. NCBI lineage: Eukaryota > Metazoa > Arthropoda > Insecta > Orthoptera > Gryllidae > Gryllus > Gryllus bimaculatus. The sequence continues at coordinate 971,217 of BOPP01000229.1, read as the reverse complement.
AATAATAATACTAATAATGATAACAATAATAATAATAATAATAATAATAATAATAATACCGTACAATATATTACCGTACATTATATTTATTATTTAAAAATAAAGTAATTCGGCTTCGCGTCCTAGGTTTAACACACACTTGCGATATTCATGGTTGATACTCGTAGCACCAACACCATTGAATATCATTGCTGACTGGGAAATCCTAGGATTTGAGTTCCGACTGCGGATTTTCGACGTGTCTGCATCGAATTCCGCAAGTGAGTGGAGAAGAATGATTGCAGTCTGCTGCTCTGATAGGTACAAATTTGTGTACAGGTAGATTTAATGGTTTAATCCATCAATACCAGGCGAATGCCGGGATACTCAAGACAAATCGGGCCACGGACCGCATTCGATCTTTCCTTCGTCATCGTTGTCCCCTCCTCTCCCCTTACATATACACAAACTTGCATGCACTATTCTACCATATATGGTATGTACATATGCCAGGCGACTAGTTAAGCCGCTAAGAACGTTTCCCGCCTGGGGGTTCCTCACGTTTACTTTTGCACGCAGTCACTATGTTCTTCCAAACACTTGTCATATCGGAGAAGGAGTTTTAGTATCCCTTCCTCAAACACATCTGCGGCCAGCTTGTGTAAAAGTTAGTAACAGTTTTGTTTAGGTCTACGTCACTGTGAAATTTTGTGTCGCTCTAGCAAATTGGTCCAGCAAAATGTTCCAAGAGTAATGGTTTTGTGACAATATGAGGACTAACATTTTGTCGTGGAGGAGCAGGATTGCAGATGACATGTCCTCGCCATCGATTCTGACTTGTCCGTCGCAGTTTCCTCAGTGTTTAACATTTGCATTGGTATTCATGGTGGTTTTTCAAGGCAATAGTAATAAACCATTTATACATACATTCTTAATAAACAGTTTAAAAATAAAGCATCTAAAGTATATTAAGATATTTCCATTAAACTACTATTATTGCTTTTCCTGCTAAAAATATTGTGAATTTAAATTGAGTGCTAACATTTAAAATATTTCATTTTCAAAATATATTAATTATTAATAGCATTTAAAAAAAATTTAATAGTATTAAAATTAATTAATTTTTAAGCACAATTTTTAAGCATTACTAATATATTAATTTTAAGCATATTTCTATATTTTTAGGTTAATTTTTTTGTTCTCCACATTTCGGAGGGTAGTGACACGTACACCACTGGATCACAGTTTAATGGGGTTCGCATAACTAAGCTTCGCTACTGGACTTGTAGATATTTCTGCGATTGCCGTTCTCCACGGCCCGCCCAGCTGCTTCTCGGATAACCACCTCTGGGCCGCAACAAGTGGCGGAACCTGTCGGAACCCGAAGTGAAACCGCTTTTCTATGGCCGGCGGGCGCTCCCCGAACGCAGATTCCCACCGCGACACAGGGAGAAGGGTATTTACTGTACTTTGCGCACGTCCTGCAACAGGGCATTGCAAAAACGTTTATCTATTGCTAAGGTCATTACTTCCCTAAGTGTAGTGCATGTTCTATTGCGGGAGGTGGCCGTGATCTTTCCCCACTGGATGGCGGGATCCGAAGCCGACCTATCCGTCGGCTTGCGGGTTTCCAAAACCAGGTATCTCCACCAGCGGGGCACTGCCCATGCCGGGACAAGCTCTAAGCTCTCGACTAAGACTCGTGCAAGTCAGAGGCGTTTTCATCATGAGGGTGTGGCGCGTTTGTCTTTCCCATATCGCCATGACATGAAAATTAGTTTACCCCCAACTTGATTGCGGTCGCGCGCGCCAATGTTCATACGGTGTGTATGGATACACGATATAGTCGTGGAGGACATATGAATCCTTTGAGCAAATGCTAAGATGTCCCTTTGCTATGCTTCTGAACTATAAATGAAGGTTGACTCAGCGTATGCTTTCTTGAATTCCGTTTTGGTTAGATGTCGAATGGCGGAGCAGTTATTTCGTTAGCAGTGGTGTATAGTTTGCCAATGTAAATAGTAAAAAGAAGGCGAAGTCGAAGATGAAAAAGAAAAGGAAGGAGAAGTCGAAGAAGGAGAAAACAAGGACAAAGACGAAGACTAAGTCGAAGAGGAAGACGAAGTCGAAGAGGAAGACGAAGACGAAGTCGAAGAGGAAGACGAAGACGAAGTCGAAGAGGAAGACGAAGTCGAAGAGGAAGACGAAGTCGAAGAGGAAGACGAAGTCGAAGAGGAAGACGAAGTCGAAGAGGAAGACGAAGTCGAAGTGGAAGACGAAGTCGAAGTGGAAGACGAATTATTTTCTGCCGTACTTCGTGATTGTCACCCGCTCCGGATCGTCCCGAGATGCGGCGCTGCGTGGGGCGAAGGCGGCGGTGGCGGCGGCGCAGGCGAAGGCACGCAAGGTCTGCGCCGGGTACAACGCCTGCGGCCATCGGACCTCCCGACCGGTTGAATAGTCACTAACGGGCCCCGCCGCGACCCGGTGCGCCGCCGCCGTCGTCACCGCCTCCGCCGCCGCCGCCACTGCCGCCCGGCTGGTCTGCTGACCCATTGCACCGCCGGGCCGCGCCGAGCCGCCAATCCACATACGCAACAGCCAGCAGCCCCGCCGCCCGGCCGCCCGGTCGGATAGATGGGCGGGAGGGTCCGCGGCGGCGGCGGCGACGGCAGATGGTGGTGACGGCAGGGTTGGCCGTTGGGGGAGAGAGAGAGAAAGAAGATGATCAAAACGGAGGCGGTGTGGCGTGGAACTCTCGGCTCTGGTGGCAAACATGCGACTCGTTAGCCGCCCAAGATCAGCGGGCGCCCGTTTACGGTAGATTTTGCAATAACAGCCGTTGAGCTTCCGGGGAGAATTTTTTTCTGATGCCCCTCAGCACACAAATGTGATTCAGTGAAGGTCTAAAATAAGAGTTTTGGAATACAACAAGTAATCCGTTAGTTCACGTAAAAGGCTATCTAAACATTCCTTTCGAATGTGTTAAAATTACCTTTTAGTATGGCAAGAAGTGGGATTAATAATGTTTGATCACTCTGAAAAAGATTTTGACTTACATTTGTTCACGCTCTGCAATTGCTAATAATGAAAACTTCTAAGTCGACATCATTAGCGATCATCTTCACCTTCGAAAAATCCATTCACTCTCCATTTCCTAATTATTTCTATTCATTGCTGTTTTTAATTCTTTGTAGATCATCTCTTCCATGAGCTCATTCGTTATCTCATCATCTCTAATTTCATTTCTTCCAATATATCCTTCTTTGACTTCCTTTTTACCCCGCAACTTCGCAAAATGTCATATTTAGTTCCATTTTCAATTTGAAGTATTTGTTAGCCAAATCGCGAGAATTTTCCAATCATACCTAAACATTTTCTCATATTATTCTTTTCGATCAATTTCAATTCAAATTCTTTTCAATCTTTCCTTCCCTTTTTCCTATTGCTGCCTCCTCGAGTAGACATTGCAAATCACTTCCCAGCGCTAGTTCTGTTTTCTTTAAATTCTAGATCTTGCTTTGTTCATATATGAAAACTCACCGCCTAAACCATTTTATATGTCAATTACTAGAATATCATTTTTTTATTTAAGGTCGCATTAACAGCTAGGTCATTAGCCACCACTATATATTAACGATATGGTTAACAGTACGATGTGATAAGCGGGGTGAAAGGACGAACAATCATGCCCGAGGTGGGACTCGAACTAGTGATCTTTCAGTCCGACATCGCCACGGTACGACTGCCTTAACGATCTCGTCCATCCAGACAATTCTATCAATTTTGTTTCATCGTAGTTCATTATTTTTTAGAAATGTCGTTCTTGCCAAAACTATATTTGTTTTAATTTCCACAACACATCTCCATTTATTGCACTCAGTTTCGAGCGAGTTCACACTAGCTTTGCTCGCTGAACACCAGTTTGAACTTCTGTTCATTCCACCACTGCGCCATTATAATTCATTTCATATCCTCCTCATTGTCCTCTAAGCACACATTTCATTTACCACTTCATTGCTAGGCAGCACAGGCTAAGACAGAAGAGTCGTAATAAAGACTTGAGACATCCTGGGGGAGCGAACAGCTAAGTGCCTTGGCTGAGCATTGGAATACGTGTTGTCAACCCCTCCCGGAGATAATATACTGTTCAGAAACGAGGATGACTGGCGCATTGCTTTTGAAAGAAGACGTATGAAATGGTACCAAGGCGTAATTTTGATTAATAAAACATGTCGATGTTTATGTAGGCTTGCTACACTACCACATTTAAAAATATAAATTTGCAGGTTGAAGATATCCAATTATTTATAAAAACTTACAAACGAAAGTCTAACAGAATGTGAAGTGGGTTCTATGGCTCACGTAACCTTGACGCATTCCACTAAAAGGTTTATTCTTTTGAACAAGTGGTCCTTAAATTTCGGCTACGTAAAGAAGCGTCTGAATACGTTAAATATGTTTAACCTATTAGCCCTAATTACTCAGAACAGATGTTACAGAGCTTAAGGAAACATCCAGAAAAGACATTTTAAACACATTTACATTAAACATTAATAAGGTCCACTGTTACGGAAATGGTGGGTGTAATTGATATAAACGAGGACGTTTGAAAATATGATGCTGACGTGTTTGAAGGAAACCCTAAGACGCGCCTGTCTGCAAAGTAAACAACCCTCTGGGCTGGTTGAATCTCCAAAGTATCACCAAGGTGAATACATGAAGTGTTCAAGGCAATATTAAAGAAGAGAGGTGGCTTTTACAATTTTTCCTTCACCCAGCCAGAGTGTGGCAACACACCAACGAATGCAAAAATTACACCTTTAACAGCACGTATGCTATAATTTAGTAAAACCTTCAGCAGTTCCCGGTTGACTCCGCCATTGATCTGTAAGGTTTTTCCGGATGTTTCAAAATTATTATCCTTCTTCGAAAAAAATACCCAGGCGCTTTGTATAGAAAGAGGAGAGGGGGCTGCAATGCTGATGTCTCATGACCCTTTCGAAAGATCAACGAGAATGCACGGAAGCAATAATGGTCAATGCAGATTACCAATGAATTTGAAGTACTATGTGAATGTGTACAAAGGTCTATAAGGTCTATCAATAATATCTATAATGACAATTAGGTTCATGCAGTGGCTGGACCACCTGATGACCTGTTGCCCATGGGGGGGGGGAAGGAGATTCTAATATACCTTCTGTGGTAAAGTGAAAGGAAAGAGAGGGATTATGAAGTCAGATGGAGAAAGACAAAACGAATATAAAAGCACTTTCTATGATTACTTCGAGAAGAAAAACCACGCATATAAATTAAATGGCATAACTGCGAGAGACATCAAGGCTAGACTGAATGGGCCGTATTGCAACAAAAATAATCAATATTTATGAATGGTAAGCCTTCGAGAGTTGTGTAACTAGTGACTTAAAGCCGTGGTAAAAACTACATCTACGAGTACATAAGCTATTTACGCAACGCCTACAGCATCTAAACGTCATGTATATGGACAGAATAAGAACTGATGGCCTTTAGACTTAGGGTTTGAATTATGGCAAAAAACATACCAGAATGAATAATTAAAACAAACAACAAAAGCTAAATAAATAACAAGCATCCTAATTCAATCGACGAGTTTCCAAGAAACTGTTTACTCGCTTTGCCAGGAAGCGCCAAGATTGAGTCACTGTCCATGTCAATTCTTCGATTTGTTTTTATTGTACTTTAATAATTTTTTTAATATCTTTATGCGTAATGACTCATCAGTCACCCATTTCGTTTTTATATATCAAAGTGGTTAAGATAGCTCAGAACAACAATTGTTTCCATAGTAGTGACTTTTATCACGAGGCCTCGCGTACTGACCGTCCATGTAAGTGTAAGTTCCCGTACGGCTTTCCGACGTGTGAGGTAGGGTAGTACATGGATGTAGAAATGTGTGTAAGGGGAGAGGTGGCGACAATAAGAAAGGAAATAGCCCGCGCAGGCCATATCCCGTTTATTAAAGAACTACTCTTGCATACGCTTGGTATTATTAAAAAAAAGATACTGTATCATAAACATATACACATACAGTATAAACATACTATTTAAAATACATACTACCAAATCTACCAATCAGAGCAGTCGGCCGCTAGAATTCTCATCCACATATCGTTTTAATTCGACTCAGCTACCTAGATAGGGTCGAAAAACTGCCATCATCCGAATTTGAAAGATCTCCTGGCAAAGATGCAACGATGCTACCGCTGAGCTTTCGCAGCGGGTAATAAACCGTCACGTAATGACTTCCTGGTGTTAATATGTGATGCATTATAGTTAGAAAAGTAAGTGACCAACTCTTGGTGACTATTCTTACGTAGCCAAGATGTCGATCGATATTGCATCGTGGTGTCGTAATACTATTATTTATACAGGAAGAATTAATTGTTCATAATAAAAAACACAGTTTCTAATATCTGGAGAATGAAACAAGCATTACAATTTATCGCAGCATAAGTATACAAGTTAATGAAATATTTGACGTAAAACGCTGAAAACAGATGGAAAATTGATGTAATTTGCGAAAAGAGTTAATTTATACGCATTAAAAGAAGAAAAGAATATCTCCCTTTAACTAGTCCCCCTTAAACCATAATATACCGTAAAATTTCTGATTCTTACCCTGCCATACAACGGATACAATTAATCTTGCACAAAATTATTTATTCTAACAAATAAACACCCTATAAAAACAACAAATTCTTTCAATTTTTGAGTCTTCCTAATCGATTCATCCTTTCCTTTTCGATCCATCCTAATCGACGTATTTCTTCATTTCCTAGTCGATCTTGGGAGAAAATTCTGAGTTGGGATAGACCCTTGTTTTCAAATAAGGCCGCTGGACAAAACAGGTAGCTTTAATTCTCCCACGCACTACATTAATTATTCCGTTCATCATTATCCTTGTAAGATTAATAGATAAATAAAATAATAAACAATAAGTACGAATAAATAATACTTTTTAGATACTTGTCCTAAAAGGGTACGTGACATTCACCGAAGGACAATCACCCCAAACCACACAGAAGCCGCCCAGGTTCACAGGGGCCCCTTCTTCGTCACTGTCACCGTCGGCGAATGCCGCGGTGACATGCGAACGCGGTCGCATGCAAGACTTGCGGAGGAGCAGGAGGAGGAGGAGGCGCGCTTCAGACGCGCTTCACCCGCTCCCGGCACCTGCCCGCCTCCTCCGCCTCCGCCTGCGCTGCATCCTCCGCTCCACCTCCTCCTCCTCCTCCTCCTCCTCCGCCAGCGGCGCGCGAGTCCGCGAGCAGGAGGCGGCGCCGGGCGGGAGTGTTCTCGCGCCAGTCCGCGAGCGCCGGCCTCCGAAGACGCCACGCGAACGCGCGCGCCCGAGACGAGCAGCAGTAGCAGCAGCGACGCGCGTGCGTGCGTGCGAGACGACACGGCGGCGGCGGTGGCGGTGCCCGCGCCCCCCTCCCTCTCCCCTCCAGTGCCGGTGCGAGTGGTGAGCGGATAGTGGTGGTGCGCGACGCAGAGTCCTTGTGGAACACCGTGATCGTGATCGAGACCGATTACTCGTTGGAATCGCGACCGAGTCGCTCTCTTCCGAGTCCGAGCGCGTGCCGCGGTGGTGTCGCGCCAAGGACGTGTGGCGTGCGGACCCTCGACGCGCGTGGACGCCGCCGGCAGCGCCGCTGACAGCTCTCAAGGACGCTCGGCGTCGTGCCGCACCGACGCCACGTGACTGAAGGTGTCGTCCCGGCCCCACGTGGAGTGTGCCTGCGGGGTACGTATTGCATTCAGCTCGCTGGTCGCTGCGGCGTTTTCAGTGGTTAGTGGAATGGTTTGGAGTAAGGATGCACAACTATCATCGTTGAAATATGTGTCCTGATCGGTTTAATTGAAGCTACGTAAGGGAACTAACTTGCTGTTATTATACCATTACAATAAATAGGCAAACATTTTCTCGCTACTTTCCTGAAGAAATCTCAACTTTTCGATGATGAGATGATAATTCTTTACACTTGATGTAAATAGTCTTTATGTGATTTTTTTCTGAAATGGGATATTTCAACACACTTATTCCAATTATATTACTATTCTGGAAGTATAGTGAAATATGTCCAAAAACATTAAAAACAAAGAAGCAGTTAAAAAAGCATCATATCCATTCAGAAGACAATAACGTGTATTAAGATGGCAATAAATCTTTAGGTTCAAAGCACAGAATTAATGTGTTGTACATTTCATTTAATATGTGATTTGAAATATTGTGTCTTCATGCGCTGAATTGATATTGAAAATATTTCTCTTCAGTTTTATGTAGATTTTTTAGCCCTACAATGCCGATAATAGTGTTCAATAACACTTTATCTGCATAGGTGCCACAATGGAATGACTTTAGTTGAACGTGTTACATTGAATAATTTTCAAATCCTGTCAAGAGCACATGTGCAGATTATTTAATGGCTTAGTCTGCATAGGCATCATGCCAATTGCTCTTGATTGTGTTTATTCTGAGACAGTGATTTCAATATTACTGTTAAGGGTTTTTTCTTGAGTAGGTAGAACAATTTATGTACTAGTATTAATACTTTCGTGAATCGACAACGCTATATAAAGTAGATTTTGATTGACGAATGAAGTTAGGAAATTGTAGCAAAAATAACTTTGACTTTTTGTCAATCAAGTAATTTGCAAATATAGAACTGTAAGTCTGTGAGGCAGATTCTTCACGAACAGAAATTTTCAAACATTCAAAACTGATGAAGTAATCAAAACAAAAATAAAAAAAATATGGAAAGGTATTTCATAAGAAAAGTAAACTTCATTCAACACATTGGTTTGTGAGTAACCAATGCAAAATACGGAAATTAGGCATAACACATTTGAAAGATAAGATGCATGTATTTTAAAGGAATAATTATTGCTGAAAAATAACCTCAAGTAGTACACTGCAGCTTCTTAGCAGCTGACTCGTCCCTCTACTACTACTAGGTCTCCGGTTTGGCCCCGGAGTTACGGTAGTCGGATTCTACAAAGTCACGCTGGTCAACTAACTATGCACTCTCTGGTCGTTTTTTACTTTACAGATTTGTGGTTCACGACGATTATGTTTCGCCACTCACGACAAATGTTGCAAGAACATCTTACATTGGGTGTGTGAATAACCCACAACACAGTTATAGCAGAGTTATTAAATTATCAATGTGCGGGTACAGTGAATTTCACATTATTACTTATAACAGGGAATATTTATAATATAATGTCAAGGTATATTACTAGTTCTAAAATTTGTTCGAATTTTGTCCTCTGAATGAATAATGAGTAATACAATATTCCATCATTTAGTAGTATTAAAACATCCCGGGTGATATTGTAGTACATTATTGGTATTAAAATTGTTAAAATGAAAATGAATATTGCAAATTTACTTCAAAACAGGCAACATCTGGCCGCACAATTAAATTGTATGATCAATCAATTGAATCATGGATGTCAATAATAAAAGTGCGACGACCGATAGCCATCATATGGTTTAATTAATGACTATCGAGCATTTCTGAGATAACATGAAAATAACATGAAGTCCTCACAAAATAACCTGCATTGAAACATCAAGTTGGGTTTTTAATTAACTTTTTCAAATGACCAACGTTGCACCTGTCATATTTATAAAAAATAAATATTGAGTTTTTTCGTGTAAACTATTACAAGCCATAGATTTATTTGACATCTATTATTTTTAATTATTGTGGAAATGCCACGACAAAATGTGTTATTTTCATTTAGACAAATAACTGTAATAATTAACGATTTCAATGGTCCATTATGTAAAATGAAATTTTGACAAAGTATTGAAATGTAATTTTGAGGGTCTCAATTTACTGAACTTTGATGACAAAATGGATTCGCACCTCGAAAATTCAGAGATGATATTAATAATAATATTGCTTATTTATTTTATAATATTACCATTTATTTTATCTTGTATAGTTAGCAGATCTGACGTCATCAGTAATACAAGGCATTATAAATGAATTATTGGTATTATATTTAACAATATAATATACCAGAAATCGATAATCTTAACCCGTATGAAACGACAGAGAGAGATAGTGTTGTGCCATGATTTTGAGATGTTCGCCAGCATACCACGAAACACTCTGATGCGTTCTCATCCCTTTCAGTGTTCTAAATATCCCCTATCTCATCAGATAGCAGGACAACCTCCGACTTATTTTCGTGGTTCGTCCTTGAAGTGCAAGTGTCCGCCAAACATTATATTAGATGTGTGTCGAACTACATACTATGGATCACGATTCTCTCTCGCTCATTTGTTCCCAATCTTTCGGGTCATTCCTTCAATAACACTCACCAATGAATATTTCATTTTCATCCACATCGCCAAGAAAGCGATATCATCGAACAAGAGCGAATTAACAGGTACGCACGCACAGCTTCACTTTACGAGCGAGTCGCCAGGGCGGAAATTCTTCTGCACGAGACCTCTTGACTGGAATTCTTGGTTCGCATCTCCCGCTCCTTCCCGGAAAGGTCGCTCGCGGACCGGTCCCACAGGTGCGGTGTCGCCACATAACGAAGCGGGATGGCTTTAACGTGAAGCACGCCGCGTCATTTCAATATTTCGAAGGATTTATCGTCGAGTGAACAGTTGCTGTTAGGTATCTTGACTGATAACATTAAAACTGTTGGATTGTAGTACAAACACAAAATATAATGGAAGAGAACACTCTTACTCGGATTGTTTCGGAGTTCCAAGAGACGCTTTACAAGCGGAAATGATTACCGTAAGTCACATATATTACCCGCTTTCTATGTAATTACTATTTAATGAAGTAGTAATTAATTTAATTACATCGGATATCTCAATCAGGAACATCCATTTGGAGAAAGTACTGGATACCTTTTAAGCGCTTCTTATGTTTTTAGACGGACAGGGGGATTGATAGATGAACAGATGGATGAACAGACGCGGCTAACAGACGCGGGAGCGAAAAAAAAGTAATGTTTAAAAAAACACTTTTTCAAAACGTGTTTTTTAATATTACATTTTTTCAGCACTACATTACGTTGTATACACTCCGTATTGAAGTATATGAGAAATAAAAATATCCAGACGTTCTGTCTGCACCTGATGGGTCCTAAACCTCTCCACTCCTTAATAGATATCACAAACGTGGAAAGGACAATTATTCATGTTCTAATCTTCTTCAGATCTCTAAATCTATTCTTCTCCGGATCGATATTTTTTACATAGTTATGACAATTATTGCCTATGTATTTTCGTCTTCTGGCTCAACAGCACTTGAATTATTAATTCGACCTATCTGCGATTATAGACTGACATTAGTTTTAGATCAAAGGATGATGGGCCATTCACAGATGGGTGATCGGTCAATCGCTCAGCCCGAAGGAATGAGAAATGGGGAGATGAGAGGAGAGGAAGGTTCGCGTGCGGTCCATGGCGCGTATTGAAGGGTACTACCTCGGCACTCACCTGTAGTGATAAGAGAATCTATGGAATCACTGATCAGAACAATAGGCCTATGAGTCAGATTCCGGCAAGCGACTCAAAAGCCAAAACCATCGAGCGAATTTCTGGCATCCTTCGGGAATTGAATCCGCGATCTCGCAGCCACCAGTATACTTTTTATTGTGTATATATATATATATATATATTATTATTATAATAATATATATAATAAATGTATATATATATATTTACAGTTAAATTTGAAGTTACATTTATTCCCAAAGCAAAACAAGGGGCTTACGGTCAGATTCTTGCTCGAGGATCAGGGAAACTGAATTGAATTAACTGATCGAGATGAGGGTCATTGCCCATTTCGAAGTGAAGTTTCGCAATACCCTGTATACTAGGGTTTTTTACAATTTATACAATCATATGTTTAAAACTACATTATAGGTGTCATTGTTTATAATTAATATTACTTATCCTTTGGATGCTGGTTAGGGTACTCTATATCGTATAGAAACATAGTTGTGCACCAGAAAAGATTTTACTTGGGACTTAACTTTTTTGTACGAATTAATGCTTTAATGTCATTGGGCCAGATGTTAAAGTAATGTACAATGTATTATACTGTGATATTTTCTGTAGTGAGCTTTGCTGGATAGTGGGTCACCTTATCAATAATTGAATTACTACGTCGAGTGTTGTGTCATAGGACATGATCACGCTGCCTTTTAAGTATTCATTTTTGACTCAAAAATTATTTCATCTATATGAGAGACAAAGTAATGATAAATACCTTAGATAATAAGAGAGGATTCAAGATTTTTTCTTATAGCCATCTTTTCTTGTATCTTTCCGATTACCGTCAGCAACAAACAACAACCAACACAACACTAATTAATTAATCATAATCATAATTCAATAATCATAATCATAATTCATATTAATAATCGAATAATCAATATATCATAATCATAATCATAATGATATCATTAATCATAATATAATCATCAGTAAATCTAATTCATATCATAATCAAATAATACATACATAACAAAATCTTTTTTCATAATATAATCATAATCAATAGTAATCATAATTATCATAATTAATTCATAATCATAAATCATAATCATAATTTCATAATTATATAATATAAAAAAAATTAGATTATTAAATTAATAATATAATTCATACTCATAATCACAATAATCACAATAATCACAATAATCACAATAATCACAATAATCACAATAATCATAATAACCATAACATTCACATCGTAATAATAATAGGCGATCCGATGGCCGAGATTTCTAAGGCAGTAGTGCAGTTGCGGTCATGAACCAAAGAATCGCGGTTTCGTGACCCACCTCGAGCATTTTTAAAAACTTTGTTGCGTCGGTATAGACGCAACTCGTAAATAGTGTTGAGCGCACTATGGAGAAATCCTCCGTTATCATTTTATAATGTTTGAAGTAATGAAGTTTCCGTTACAATCGCCTTCTAGTGGCATAGCGCTGGTTGTGTTGTCTGTGTATCTGAATGTTTGTGTGCATCTCATCATTATCACAACTTCACCCTAACCCTAGGGCTAACTACCCTGGGGGGTATTAATGGAATCAGCGCTACAGTTACCATCGCCCAATAGAAAGCAACGTGCACCTACCCCGATATTCAAGAGTGAGCCCCGGTTAGATGCACGTATCGCATGGTCCCACTATGGCCAATTCGCATAAAACTATTCCTAACCGACAAATAATGGTTCCTTAGGAAATGGCGAGTTTTAACTATACAACTACATTAATTTACAGACTGACCAGATACATGACAATAAGAACAAATAATAGTAAAAAAAGGGGAACATACTATTGTAATGGGAACATTAACATTAATTATTACGTATACAATGTGTTTGTAGTCCAGAAAATTTAATCTATGTAACGTGTTCGAAAATTGACCATGTTTATCAATAACAGTACCTAGTGATTAACAGGAATTCGTTGGTTGAATTTGAGTACCGTCAATAATTACATAAATACAATTGGAGTGTCTATGATTTTAAAATAACTTGTTTTTAAAATCACGTATGTATATTAAAATAATATAGAAACGAATTCAATTGTTTTTCTGATTTTTGTCTGTTTGTCTGGCGTTATCTCTGGAACAACTGAAACGATTTCGATGCGGTTTCACTAAAACGCAGAATGTTTTGTCATAAACAGGATACTTTTTTTTTAAGTTATTAGCTTTTCGAAAATTCAGTTACTTAAAACCAGTTTTATTTTGATCTTAAAGATTTCTTTTACCGGTGACCTTCAAAACAAGAGACAAGTTTCTGTCTGTACGAGATTTTGTAAAGATTTCTATTCCTCTTTACAACGCTACAAACTAAATATAATCGTGAAGTCTTTCCGTTTTTCGCAAACATCTAAAAGCCAGTCAATAAACCAACCATAATTAAATCAAAGTAAAATTAAGTAACATTTTCTACTAAATACATTTTGGTTCACTCAAATAGCGTAAATAGGCTCGGAGTAATTGAAGGTCAAAATATTGACGAAGTTTGCCGTAAGATACAACAGTGCATTTGTTTACATCTGCCCACAGCAACTATGGTGGTAACAACGATGATCGTAGCAAAGATAGCAGGGCGGGAAAGGGCAGGGCAGACAGGTGAGGCGGAGTGGCTGAGGAGGGGGCAGAATTAGAAGGAAGAGGATGGTGGCGGGGCAGGGTAACAACAGAGGAGGGTGAAGGCCGGTCAGAGCAGGCCACGGTGGGCCAGAGCGTAGCAGAGCAGGGTAGGGCGGGAATACACCATAGAAATAATTCAGTTCGTTTGCTAATAAGTGATTATGGTTAATAAAAACCCGGATAACGCTGGGCTCTTCGACTAGTCAAAAACATAGTGGAAAGATTTTTAAAATCTAACAGCAGGTACAACAATTATATTGATTTTTAGTGGATTTCCAAACGAATTTACAGCGAACCAGCTCGCGATATGTAAGTCTCTTTTTTTTAGGAAATCTTTGGCGATTTGGATTAAGTTTGGATGGAAGCCGTGTCAAAGATGTGAGTCATCGGTACACATAACTAAAGAAGAATTATGTTTGTTAAGAGATAAATCTGGTACCTACAGAATGTAAATAAGGGGTCCAAGAACCTATAGTAATCAAGCATATGGCGTTGCCTTAACGCACTTGTCGCCGTAGATGTTGGTATAGGCTTGATATATTCATGAAACCATGTTACTGCGAACCATTTCAATTAAATCTAGGAATCTCTTTACAATAGATGTCCACTTTCAAAGATATCAACAATCCTCCTTTCTCTGCAAATCCTTGCAACCTCCAAATACAATCGTCACTAACCAGTCTCAACAGACATACGTTCTAAAATGCAATCAAGTTTGAAATATTTGCGATTCTATCGCCAAAACGTAAAAAGTCCGCGATAACAGCAATGGCTATCCGAACGCGCTAACACGGTGCTCGCGGGATCAAAAATGGGGCATTCGGGGTCGCTCTCGCTTATCGCCAATGCTCCATTGCCAGTTTTACGGTGCGCGCGATGTTGTTCCGAGAGAGCAGCTTGCCCCCGGGCGGGCCGCGCTAATCAGCGGCCACGCGAAACGTACATCGCATCTGGGGCGGCGCGAGCGGTGTGGGCGGTGTGGGCAGTGATGCGGGCGTTGTGGGCGGTGTGGGCAGTGATATGGGCGGGGATGTGGGCGGTGTGGATAGAGCGGGCGGGTGGCCCGTGTACCCGGTGGCGGCAGTGCGGTGGCAGGGCGGTGCAGGCAGTGCGTACGGATTGATTGTTAGTGATTCCGGGTGCGTCCACTACTATGGTCATCAGTACCGTAAGTGTAATGCATGGTTTTTCTCGGAAAGTGGCGGAGTTCTTCCCATGCGGTATAGCGAGACCCTACCGTCGGCTAGCAGGGTTTCCAACAACCAGGTATCTCCCACCAGCGTGATACCGCCCCAGCCGGGACAGGCTCTAAGCTCCCGACTAGTCTCACGGCATGTGTGGTAGTGTAGTGCATGCTAGTGTAAGTGTGTGTAAAGGGTGAGGATAGGACAAGGAGGATGTAGGAAGGATCGCGCGCAGTTCGTTAGGGTACTGTTCGGAAATTCGCCTGGTGTTGATCGGAAAAAGCACGGAAAACTACCGATCAGAGCAGCCGGCCTCTAGAAGTCTCCTCCAGTCAGCGACTGAATTCGACCTTGCCGACAAGCTAGCGTCGAAAATCCTGTCACCGTCGGAAGCCGACCCTAGGACCGCCCGGTCAGAGGGACTGCAGTGACACCAGTTGATGCCCTGAGCCATCTCTCCCGGCCCGTGCGTACGGGAGCCGCGCGGGAGGGTGGCGTTGGTGGCGTGGGCGGCGGCGTGGGAAATGCAGGTGATGTAGGTGGTGTAGGCGTGGGTAGCCTGAGTGATGCGGGCGGTGCAGGAGCCGAGGAGATATGCGCGCTGTGTTGCGGAAACTTTTTTTCTTTCTTTTTTTCTTTTTTTGTTTCTTTTTTAGTCTCGCCTTGGGAATGGTTGTTTGTCACTTTCGTCTCATGTAAGTGTTGTCGAGGAGCGCCTCGTACTCTGTTGTCCCCAGATCAGAGGTGTGTTGAGGCCTAGTGTATGGTGGAAGCGTCCGATCGGGTCCTAAAGGGTAACCGGCTGTCGGCTAGGGGAAAAAAAAGAAAAACGAGAAAAAAAACTGGTGCCCTTCTACGAGCTAAACGTTACCTACAAATCCTCAATGCATAAATTCGAACCAGATGATAAGGGTGCGACATCGATAACAAAACAACGATGCTTCATACCATCGATTTCAGAATGAAAACATCGATGTCAATACTATATCGCCTAAAAATCGTCGATGATTTAAACACTGGTTTAATAACCGCTGCGTACACGTTCGTGCGGGGAAGAGTAATTTTAAGAGTGATCGAGATTTTAATATCTTATTGAGGTTTAAAGAACTAAACGAATACACAGATGATAACGATCAGAACCTTCATTATCTGATAGGATGATATCAAAATAGTGGTCTACCTTTATCGAATAAAACCAGACTTAAGTTATTTTCACCATTAATCGCTGTTGTTTGAAGAATGTTCAATATATGGATATCTGAAAATTGTTACAGTTTTTTATCGTAGTACTTTTGTCATTCAAAAATAGAATATCATACATAAAAAAAACATCGAGCACAAAACATCGATTTTATAGTAAGGTATTATTGAATAAATTCATGTTAAATACATCAATGTGTTTCTAAAAACATTGACATCGATGTTTCATCTCTGTATGATGAGCATGGATTAACACGCCCAAGTAATGAAGCTGGCAGGTTGCGTTTTTAGATGAAGGTTGGAGATTATCTCATCTCATCTCATGCCTTTCCCTCACCTCACCTCACTTTGACTCACAATTTCCGTTAAAAATCTTACAGATCCTTTCTACTCTCTTTCCTTTCCTCTTAATTCCTTTTCTTTCAGAGTAGACATGTTGATTGATCATCGGATACCGATCAAGTGAATTGAACGTTGAAATTTGTTGTGATAACTTGTGCGAACTAGAAATGAGGAGTATCAGAGTGTGAATCATGCTACTTGAGAGGAAGGAAATTTTTCAGATCCGATAATGAAAGGCCACGCGAAAGGTTCCTATATAAAAGAATTTACCTTTTTCAATACATTTTTATAAAGAACATGCCAATTATGTTTTACACAATTAAACATGAGTAATTACACAAATGACGGTAAAAATGTATTAATTAGTATTTATTTTCAGGATTTAAAAAAATTCCGAAGAAGGAGTTTGTTTTTCAAGCAATTTATTTTTTTAATTTTTTGCATTCTTAGACTTTAATTAAAGTAATCCAAATTTTGTGCTTGTAAATAACGCTTATTCAAATACACGTGAATAATATTATTAAAAGATTTACAATATTCATGTTGAAAACATTTTTAAAAAATGTTCTAGACGTAAGTACACGTACACACTTTTGCATGCACATGAACTTTCTACATGATGTCAAGATATAGGTGGTAAAATTTTAACATCGGGCTTACGTTATTCACAATTAAGTATCGTAAAACAATGAAAATAATTATTTGGGCTTGGAAACTTTAGCACGTTCGGTGTGGAAATCATAGAATGTTTTCATGCCTAGAAGCAAAAGAGGAGAATAGTAGTTTACGTAACGAGAACGCGAAGCAGGTGATTCACGCACGAGTCTAGTTGTCGATAAAGAGACGAGTGCGGGAATCACCGCGCGCCCTTGTAGCGTATACAATTTTTAACTCTTGGTGAGAGAAATGCAATGCGTTAAGTAAGGGAATATAAATTAAATAACAAGTAACAAGAAATACCTTACACGTACAAAAGCCAATGGATTCCAGTCACTGTCGTAACACTATTGTTTGTAAATAATAAACAAAGACCTTGACAAGACGAAAGATAATTACAGTTATTGAGCGCACTCTATTACAGTTAACGTTACAGATATTTCGCGCACCTATCGTGATGTTTCACGCTTCGCGATATTTCGCGCACGCTTCGCGGTGTTTCGCACACGGAAAACAAGCCCCAAAAACCGCGTTTCGCGCACGGAGTGTTATTAAATCATTTTTCTCGACAGGGAAATATATTGCTTTCATCAGATCATGAACCAAAGAATTACCGTATGGCAAATTGCCTGTTCTCCTGGTATCGCCTCGATCTTTCTTAAAAACATTCTATGACACAACCGTGACTTCGTCTAAACTCATAGGTTGGTGCCACCCTGCTCTCAAACTTATTCCTGCATTCGACTTTGGTTTCTCGGTATTCTCGATACTGCGACGTATACAAAACTCACAAAGTGTTTTAACACTAAGATGTGTCTTACCTCCAAAATGACACCAGATCTCTACTATTGTACGAAACGACGCAAGGAAAGTCTCCAGTAATATTAACCCGTTACTTGCATCGTTTCTTCGCACTCTAAGGAGTTTCATTTATTCTTGCATCATTTCTTCATTCAGTGAGTGATGTGAATAAGGCGAGAGTTGAGGCATTTGGGATTGGACAATATTAACAAGCAAAATTGAGATATTTACATTATTTGCCAGAGGTTGCCAAGTCAATAGCCAAGTAGTGTAAAACAATGTAGTTATTACTCGTGTAGGCGAAATCTCTTATGCAGTAAATATGTTTTTTTTTATATTGGCCTCACTATTCACACAATTCTTTGAGCTTTTAATTGCACTCCTCTAAAGGCACTTCAAGTAGCTTACTATTTCTTAGTCCTGAACGGCTCTTTTGTTAAATGAATACATTTTGCCGGGCGTATGGCAACACTTATTTCACATGCCACTAGCCCGACCTGTCTGAGGATTTTCTGGCCTAGAGAAACCCACTATATGAAATACGACGCATACATCGTAACAACTCTTTCGAAAGCAATGTATCGATATGTTAAAAGGTTAAAATAGTTATTTTTAAAGGGGAAAAAAGTGATACATCGTTACAATCTCTAACGCATCTCCGCCGCCCTTGATAACATCGCGGAGCTCTGGCGCACCTGGGCGCCAAGCGGGGGCCAAGCGGCGGAGTCAGTGAACGCCGGGAGCTGTGACAGATGAGCGTCGCCGTCGTGAGCGGTGATGAGAGAGTAGTTAAGGTAATGAAGAGGGAGCGCGAGGGAGGCGGCGCGGGAGAAAGTGGGGTCTGCGTACGCAAATGAAGATGAGACGCCTAACGGGGACCGCAGTGCTCGACGAAAATGGATTGGAAGAAAACCGTTGGGATGTGATTGAGTGATTAGACGGAAAAGTGGAGCTAATGGACTGAGGTTTGCCATTTAATAATTAATAATAATAATAATAATAATAATAATTATTATTATTATTATTATTATTATTATTATTATTATTATTTCTACGAAACCAATTTTTACTACATTTGTGGAGGATGAGGGGAAGTACCTAAATATTTAAAAAAATATTTCGTAATAGATATCGCATTCATTACTAACAATAAGGCGCCTGAAAATTCTAATAATGGGTGTACGATTTTAGAAATATTTTATAGATTACACTATTCTTCTTTTATTTAGTAATTGATGTTTTTAGAGACACTTTTTATTACAGTTCTTATTTTAGTATTATTGCTCCTTTATTAACTTGCTTGTTATTTAATGCTTGTTAATTAATTTGCTTGTTAACATACATTTAAACGACTTTTGTATCCTGAAATTAAGATTGCAAACCGTACTTTCAGACTAATCGCATGTTATTTATTTTTGAATTTTTGGGTCGCTTTAACCTCTGAGTCTTTTCTCCGACCCCCAATCTCTTTATTCCTCCATTCCCCGTGGATTACATTAAATATTTCGAGTTATGTTTAAAATTATATTAAATATCCCTTATATTTCTGGCTAATAAAGAATGTTATATTACAATATTCTTTATTAGCCATACGAGAATGCGTTTCATTATGACGTTCATAATATAACACCCGAATGGGCGCAATATTCATCTGGCAGCGTACTGTCATACATAAAAGTATTAATTGGCTGGGACATGGAGGGCTTCAAGTTCTAGCTCAAATTGTGGCATCCAATCTATTACTTGACAGATACTCAACGTTTGCGGGCTTGATTCTCAACTGCTGTTTTCTATATAATTTTGGCATAAATATACGTAGGAACTTAAGCGTTGCAAGAAACAAGAATTGTTTATGAACATTGCGCAGGCCGAAGGAGCAACCCTCCGCGGCAACTAGGAAATGTACTTAGGATAATGAACTAACTTAGTCCTAAAAGTAGTTTGGCATCAAATTATTTTAATTATCGAACGTTCCTACGATCCCAACAGTAGAAATAAAGTGAGGGACGTCACGAACCAGCTTCAAACCAAACTTAGGCGTGTTAGATGTCTCGAGCCGTTAGCGAGATTCTTGCATTTTATTTAGACATGCCGCGCGAAGTCATGTTCAGCCAGGCAGGTCCACTGTTGTTAAATTTCAACAATACGTAAGGTACAAATAAAGATAGAAGATAAAAGAGAGAAAATACTGCAGAGAATGTAAAGAAGTGAGAGGGAGCCTGATTCTCCAAAAGACGAAGCCTACAAAGTGGTGACATTTGTCTACCATCAAAGTTGCTATCAGGTAAGGGAGGTATACATTTGGGAGATGATAACGTAATACACAGAAATTATTCTATCATGTTCAGTCCATTGTAATTTTAGAGATACTCTAATTTCGAAAGGATCACATAAAAGTCTTCCTAAAAGTGGCCTTGCCTTGCATACATGAATATATAAAAAATAATGTTTCATTAATTTTCATATAATACTAAGCTAAGGAGCCAAATATGTAAAAATTGTGTTATGCATCGCATTTTTGTGGCAGGAAACTTTTGTAATCAGCATATATTCTCTACGATTTAGGTAATATCCACAAACTGGAAAAATCATTGTCAAAGCATTATCCATATAATTACTGTTATACAATACTCGCCAGGCCTTAGTGGAATCATCCAAGAAAGGGGTTTACAAAGGGGATGGTATTGACCCCCGGGGGTCGATGACATTTTTAAGGGGGTCGATATGAACCGACGACTAATTGGCATAATAAATTTTATGATCTAATTCATGACAATATTAATGAATTTTATTATTTTTACTTATATAAATCTTCAAAATAGATAATAATACATTACAACTTTGCTCACATTTTGTAATTTCACATCATTCACAATAATAAAAAAACTTGAGCCAATCCGTGATTTTGTTTTTGTAAGCTTGTTTACATTGTATGTTTATTAATAGTAATAGTACTACGAAAATTAAATAATCTAATAATTTTTCCCAACCTTGTTCATATTAGATTAATTGTTACATTAGAAGTCAGTTATGTACAATTATTTGTAAGTATTATGATAATTTCTTATGCTGCATATTATAGAAAAAAATGAAGGGGGTCGACGAAGCATACCATTCTTTCAAAAGGGACCGAAG
Organism: Gryllus bimaculatus; assembly: GCA_017312745.1. Classification (NCBI taxonomy): domain Eukaryota; kingdom Metazoa; phylum Arthropoda; class Insecta; order Orthoptera; family Gryllidae; genus Gryllus; species Gryllus bimaculatus. The sequence continues at coordinate 949,719 of BOPP01000229.1, read as the reverse complement.
CAAGAAAACGGTTGGGAACCCCTGCTCCAGGGCAACTTCTGGCCAACCCAAGTCCCCGCGCCCCAGTAAGACAGAAGGCGACTGGACAACACGGCCTCCGAGCAGGGACTATAGCGCGAGCGAGAAGCGGAGCAACGCGGTAAGGAGCCGGCGGCGCGGTGGCGCAGGTGGAGGCGGAAGTGGCGCGGAGAGTGCGGCGGAAGGGGTGGACGGCGAAAGGTGACGCGACGGTGACGGCGGACGGTGACGGCGGATGGCCAGGCGAATGGCGTCGGAGGGGCGCGGAGGTGCGCGAGGTGACGCGGAGGTGACGTGCGTAGGTGATGGCGCGAAGGTGCGCGCGAGGTGGCGGCGAGGTCGGCGGACGTGGCCGAAAGGTGGCGGACGGAAGTGGGCGATGAGTGGCGCGGACGGTGACGGCGGAACGTGACGCCGGTTGGTGGCGGCGGAGGTGCGCGGAGGTGGCGCGAGACGGCGTGAACGCGCGGAATGGACGGCGGGACTGGTGGCGAGGATAGTGCGAGCGGAGGTTGGCGGCGGAAGGTGCGCGAGTTGGCGGCGGAAGATGCCGCGGAAGTGACGGGAGTGACGCGGCAGTGGCGCGAAAAGTGGCGGTGTGAGTGGCGCGTGAGCTGGACGCGGAGGTGACGCGGAGTGACGGCGAGGTGACGCAGGACAGGTAGGCGGCGGAGGTGGCGGCGGAGTGCGTCGGAATGTGGCGCGGAGTGGCCGATGTGCGGCGGAGTGGCGCGGAGGTGCGCGGAGCTGACGGCGGGAGGTGACGGCGGTGGTGCGCGGAAGTGCGCGGAGTGGCGCGGAGGTACGGCTGACTGACGGGAGGTGCGCGGATACGTGGCGCGGAAGGTGGCGCGGAGTGGCGGCGGAGGTAGCGGCGAGGTGCAGGCGGACGTGGCGGTTGAGTGGCGGCGGAGGCGGCGAGCGGTGCGCGCGGAGTGACGGCGACGGTGACGCGTGGTGGCGGCGGAGATGGCGTGAGGTGACGTCGGAGTGACGGTCGGCGAACGCGGCGGAGGCGCTGCGAAGCGGAGGCGGAGGCGGCTTGCGGGAGGGAGCGCGCGGCGACGCAGGCGCGGATGCCTCGGCGCGGTCAGATCTCGCTAGCGCGAAGCAAGAAGGGATGGAGAGGCGGAAGGGGAGACTGGAGTGAGAGGGCGAGTAGGCAAGGCAGAGCGCGTTTCGCGCGCGCCAGCCCGCGACCGCCAGGGACCTCCGGTTCGCTGCGCACGCGCACCGGCCGCGGCCGCCCGAGCATCGAGAGCCGGTTCCCGTTAGCTCCGAGCGCGCGTCTCCGGGGGGGGGCGCAGAGGACGCGGTTGGCGGCGCGGCTTTGGCCCGCCCGACCTTCTGCTGCATGCTTCGAGCAGCGAAAACGCTGTCATTTAATAGAGGTGCGACGAAAGGAGCCACCTGTAGGGGAAAAGATAAAATGGGAGGTTGGCGCCGGTTACATACCAGCGGAAGAGGAACACCACCCATCCCAAGATAGAACAAGCACTGATCTTACGGGACTAATGATCGCACTGCAGAGGCAATAGAAAATAATTTATTCCCCCTTTTGCCATGAGAGCGAGACGCATTGGTCTTTGCTTTGGGCTCAGGCTGGCCTTCTGCTCAAGTTACAAGCAGGGAAAACTCTATTTAAGCTTCTAAAACTATTTAACTGAAGTGTGATTTTCTAGATGCGCTACTTCCCGATAATAGGAGATATCTGGAAGGAACACTCCGGAAGCAGAAATGGAGATTGACGCTGGTTATATCCCACCACATGGGGGAAACCACTACCTGGTATATAACATATATTATCCTTAGAGGGTCGCAGTCTGGGAGGAATAAAACCCACTCATCTATCTGCCTTGTGTGTGAGACGAATCGGTATCTGTTGTGGGCGCAGGCCGGTCTCCTGCTTACGAAACAAACAGCGAAAATGCTGCTATTTATTAGAAGAGCGATTTCCTAGGTACGAAAACGCATAACAATACGAGACTTCTGGAGGAACAAAACTGCAAACCGAATGTATGGAAGTTGGCGCCGTTTATCATTATCCAGCAAAAGCAAATCACTCGGAGACCTCCCAAGATATAAATTACACGACCCTTGCGAGACTAATGACCCCTACACTGAAGTAATAAAACGCCCTCATTCACTGTTCTGGCTTTGAATGCGAGGCCTAATGTCTTTTTCCTTTGGGCGCCCTCTCGCCTGCTCACGATAGACGCATTGTGAGGTATCTGAAGTTCTGTCAATGGTACGATAATACGTGACTTTGGGCGTAATACTCTGGGAAAACATCGTAATTCCACATTTACACAGAACCTGACTGCTTGTCCGTCCCTGGGATCTGTGAGATCTTCTGTCTTAAAATAGGTGTGTTAGCTCGGAGGCTACTCCGCTACTGTAGCATCGTTGACTGGGAGAGCCTCGGGCTTCAATCCCGATGGTGGTGGATTTTTGTCACTAACTACGTATCTGGATCGAATTCATCAACTGAGTGAGAATTCTAGTGGCTACCAGTTCGTCTGATAAGTAGTTTTTCCGACGTCTCTTCAATCAATTTCCGGGAATATCGGAGCAGTACTTTAAGAATCGGGCCATGGAGAGCGCGCGCGATCTTTACTTCATCGTTCTTGACTTCTTCCTTACATATTCACCTTCACTTACATGCTCTTCCACATGTTAGAAGAACAGTCTGGAGCGTAGAGCTTACACCGGTTGGTGTGGTGACCCTCTGGAGACGAGACCTGGAGGGAGAAAACCCCGCAAGTTGGCGTGTAGGTTGGCGCCGATTCTCTTGATCCAACGTGAGAAGAATAACACCATTCGCCGGGATGTAACATACACTACACTTACGGTACGAACGATCACAGTTGTTCACGCACCCGGAAGCAATACTTCATGACTCCTTCGCCGTCTTTGTGCGTAAATCGTCCATCTGTTCACGATATTTTTATTTAGTATGCAACCATTATGTGTCCCATAAAGAGCAATTGGCCTCAGTGCCGTCAGCTACCGAGGTTCCTAGTCTGTCACCCAACCAGGAACCCTGATGTCTTGAATTCGCTTAGCCTTCCTGACTTAAAGAATTATGCTAGCGACGCCAGTTTTGCGGTCGTGGCCTTTCAGAAGAACCATTCCAGCATTCGTCTGGATGTCCATGGAAAACCACGAAAAACCCTGTGAAGATGGCCAGCAAGGAGATTAGACCTGCGGCTTCCGAATGCGAAGTCAGCGCGCTAGGCTCTGAGCCACTTCGCTCGGTTGTGTTAACGACACAAGCAGACTAACATCGCGATATACTACACTCCGCCAAGTAGTACGATACGATGAATTACAGCAAAATATTTGGGGAACTTACCCAACGTTCAGATTACAGAGTAAACACTTGAGAATAATACAAAAACGCCCGCCACGTATTGTTGCAAGTCTTTCTTCTTTCAGCTTCGACCTTTGCAAGGTAGCCAGTGAGAAACTTTGTACTCTGGAGAACAATGTACCATAATTTTCTTCTCACTTTTTACTTAGTGCTCGCTCCGGCCACCTTTCTTCACATTACTCTCCCTTCCTTCATGTCTTGTGCTGCCTGTTCCTGACATTGTTCCTGTGCTTCGCTGTGCTTACTGCCCGCTGTTCGCTTTTTTATCGGACTCAACCCCTAGGGTTCCCGCTGCTAGTCTCTCACTCTGCGCATATTCACTTTATTATAATTTATTATTTTTGATTATGGAATGCACATGGATCAGTTTCATCAATTTAACATAATGTTTATTAACTGAATTTTACTTAAAATAATGAGCCATTTTTTAAAATTTTGTTTTGAACTAGGGAACTCATAAAGCACTTTCAGCAATAATCGATGCAAGTAATTATATATTTGATAAAACTAGGAAAGAGGCATCTATTCTTGATTCTGGTCCTGTAAGTAGGAATTCGCGAAGACTATAAATATACTGGGAAGTTGTAACCCCCGACCCGTTCCTCTTTGAGACACTTTCCCCACCCTCCATCCCCGGTCGTCATGTCACATCCTCCCTAGGGCTCCGAATCATAAAGAACCAGGTGTCTTCGCGACAATTCATTTTATCAAATATTAGTCAGCTTTTTCTTAGAAGATTTAGCTGGAGTTATTACTGGAGAGAGAAAGATAGAGAGCAAGAAAAAGAAAAAAATGTTTTATCTCTGAGTTTAAGTCAGTATTAGGAAAAAAGAACTTCTACATTGTGTGTTTGTTGAATATTTTTTCTTTCTACAACTGACCTAAACTCAAAAAAGCAATAATTATCTTTTAGAGATCAAGAAATAATGTAAATATGAGAAGTAAAAAATTTAAAAAAAGGTGAAGTAAGATAGATAAATAGAAATAAAGAAAGTAAGTTTGTTGTATTTCTTGAAATATAGAGCATGTATAGAATATTGTATATATTCTGCTGTCTTTCACAATTTAAATTTTGATATTAGCCACTCCTAACCTGACCTTGGTGTCTCCTTATGGACAATCGACTTGATCGGAGGGGTGTGCCTCCCTCAGAGAACGTAGTATCGAAGCTCGACGTGTACAACAAATAGAAGCGCATCAAGGAAATCATCTGCCTCGCCCGCACTGCCG